>JAMXBD010000341.1:0-600000 GCA_024138025.1 Combretum micranthum
CATGTTGATAATTGTCTGTAAATAGTATGATCGCCTTAAACTTGATTAACAACTACTGGTACTATAAATGAAACGATATGCATTGCATGATTTGCATAAACTGTATTTGGAGATGTGGCAGCCTACTACGTGTTAGTATTGGGTTCTCTAGTAATGCTTGGTTTTTCTAGGCAAGAGGCTATTAGTTCTACGCAAGATTAACTTTGTTCCATCGGTTCTATGTGAACTAACTAGTAATGAAGGAAGTCGCCCATGGTATTGCTATGAAGTGACTAACACTTAGTGGAGTTTCTAAGGCTTAAAGCAGGAATTGAGTGCCTAAAGTATAAAAGAGATAATTACAATGAGGATCGTGGCTTTCCTGTATACTTAGTTTCCCCTATGTAGGTGGGCCATAATATCGAATTCCTTCAATCCCGATGAGAGGGCGTTAAATTTCCATCCTGCTTTGGATTCTAGATCATTTGAGCTTATATTGTGCATATGATTGATTTTGCATTACATATGATTGATAAATACTTGTTTGTTATTGGTTGATATGTGGTTTGGTCAGGTTATCTCACTAAACCCGTGGTTCGCTCACCCCCCCCCCCCCTCCTCCCCTCCCAACAGTTTTCGTGCAAGATTAATACTAGCTGGGATTGGGCTAGGGATGTGTGAAGAGAGCTTCTCCAACGAACTTTATGGAGATAGATATATAGGATATGGTAAACTTAGAATGTAAATTAGATAAATTTTGAATTTTGAAAGTTGTAGTTTGAAACCCATTTTCACCATATGGTAGGGGATACCGATTCTCCACGATCTTGGTAGAAATTAGAAAATCGGAATCCATAGTTGAAATCTTGTAATATAATATATCATTTATATGATAAACATTTATAAATAAATAGAGTCTTGTACACTCTGACATACAAGACAGCTCTCATATAACGAGTGCACACGTGATATGATAGTTTTAGATTAATCCTACTAGGCCCTCCTATTATGGTCATGTCAACACGGCCTCGTGTTCCACCCGTGCTCTTCTGGTAAACAACTACTGTTCATCTTCTTCGTTGGTTTTGATCCGATTTTTGGTAATTTCACGTCTAAATTGATTCTAATGTGTTCCTGAGTGTTTACACATGTTATATATACACATATATCATCTCATAACTTTCCAACATATTCTTCATCCTTGTTTTTTAAAGTTAAAATGGTGTAACTAAGGTTTTTCGAGTTTACCTTGTAAAAGCTTGATATGGGTTTTTTGGGCTTTGTTCTTCGGTTGGTTTTGATCTTCTTTTGTTGATTTCCTAAGCTTTGTTTTGTGCTTGAGTTTTGCTGATTTTTATTTTGTATTTGCCGCTATTTTGGGGATGAAATCACATCCCTAGCAGGATGATCATGTGTATGTCTTTGTTTTGATCTCCACGGTGTAGCAAGGAAGAATTATATGTGTTTGTTTGGCCTTTGTTTTCAGTCTTCAAGTGTGTTATATATAGGCAAAAGATGGTTGAAGTCTTTCCATGTAAATTTTTGGCAGTTTAAGGGAAAGAAAAAAAATATATATCTACACCGTTCTCAACTTGTACATGCCTCAATTTATCATTAATTAAAGTGGCTATTTGTAAGCCTATAACTGCTTGAATGTCCTTTTTTATTTTGACATCTTATAAGCTACTTGTTCCACTTGCAAAGGATAAGGAATAGTGAAGCTTGGAAAAATTCTGGTCGTATGTCTAATGCAATTTGCACAAAAAAAAAATCCAAATAATAATATAAAATTATTTAGTTAATTATTTATCTTAGTTTTAGGGTAGTTTATTACAAATATGTCAACTATTTTAAGAGTTTTGCTCCGTTGGTTGCATACTGAGAAGTTCAAAAAATTAAGGAGAAGGGAAGAACGTGAAGTGAAATAAATAAATATATATATATATATATAAGAAATATAGGATGAATAGAAATATACAAACAAAGAGAAGATGACGAATTTATAATCAACAACTATGTAAGGATTGGGGAAAAATATGAACTTGTGAAAAAACTCAATTTTGTGGGTCCAAATGACACGTATGATTATGTTGTTACGTACAGAGAAGAATTAAATCGAAGAGAAGAGAAAACGTGAAAAGAAAATAAAAAAATGTAAGGAAGATAGGATAAATAAAAATACAAAAACAAAAAGAAGATAATGAATTTATAACCAATAACTATATAAGAGTGGGAAAAAATATAAACTTGTGCAAAAAGTTAATTTTATGGGTCTAAATGACACATATGATAAATACTGATTCGATAATTTTTTTGATAAAAATTTATATATTATTAATATTAAACATTCTGAATACTATGGTATATATAGAATCTTTAGTTTAAGGCTTTTACTTTTCATCTTTTATACCTACTATTGTAAATTATATTTTATCTGTTTAAAAGGTTTATTTAGTGGTATTTTGATAAATTAATAATTACATTGCCCTTAATTTGACTTTATTATAACTTTATAAGGTTTGGAATTACATGTGAATTCATTATTATTTATAGATTTATTCTAGAGTTTTTATTATATTAGAGATTTAATATTTATTTTATATTTGTTACTTGGTTCTTTTTACTAATTATAAGTTACTAGGTTAGATCAGAATTTTAGTTTCTATAGACTCAAAATTATTTAACTTGAAGGTATTGACATGTTTCGAATATTAAAACTTAGGTTCTTAAATATTAAACAATTTTCTTTATTCTTTTATTTACTTTATTTTGAGCATTATGTATTTTTAAATTCTTATTGGTAAGGATTATTTATTTTAATCTGTTTATAATTAAAATTTAAATCGCGAAAAATTTGGAGTGATTTTTGATATTCTTATTATAGTTCTTTTAAATTCTACATTTTATTTATAATATTTATTATAATCGGGTTTTATAAAATTAAGGGGATAAATGTGAAGTGTGTAAATGGTTTAAAGTTGAACACCAAAAACTGGTAGGATTACTGAAACCATCACCGATTCCTAAATGAGAATGGGATCAAATTGCAATGAACTTTGTGTGTTCTTTACCCAAAACCAATGCAGGACATGATGTTGTATGGGTTATTATGGATTAACTCACAAAAGCAACACATTTTCTACCAATCAATATGACTTACTTACTGGAAAAGTTAGCATGAATATATCTTAAGGAGATTGTTCGACTATACAGAATACCATCCAATGTAGTGTCAAATAGGGATTTACGCTTTGCCTCTTGATTTTGGATTAGATTATATAAAGCATTAGGGGGACAGTTGAAATTTAGCATTGCTTATCATCTTCAAACTAATAGACAAACAAAGAGAACTATACAGACCTTGGAAGACATTTGAAGGTCCTATATATTGGAATTCAAAGGAAATTGGGATCAACACTTACCTTTGATAGAGTTTTCATACAACAAAAGTTATCATTTAAGTATCGAAATGCCACTTTATGTAGCACTTTATGGTCAGAAATGTGGATCCCCATTGTTTTGGGATAACTTGGAGAAAATAGTTATCGAACCAAAGTTAGTGTAAGAAACAATCGCCATGGTAGTAGTAATAAAACGAAAGATGAAAGAAGCACAAGATCGACAATAGAGTTGGCCAGATTTGAAAAGGAGAGAATTAGAATTCAAAGAAGAGATCATGTGTATTTTAAAGTAAGTCCAATCAGAAGTCTTCATCATGGATGAACACAAGAAACATTGAGTCCCTAATATATTGAATATTTTGAGATTTTGGATAGAGTAGGAGATTTAGTATATCGTTTGGCATTACCACCAAATCTTTCTAGTATGCATAATGTATTCCATCATTAGAGCCAATTACATTAAAGGAGAACATAACATATGAAAAGCATTCTATCTAGACATTAGATAGCAAAGAACAAACTCTCAGAAATAAGGAGATTTGATATGTTAACATTTTATGGGATCTTCGAACAGAGGAAGTCACTTGGGAATTGGAAGACAGAGTCTGAAAGAACTATCCTCACTTGTTTGAAAACCCAAGCATGTAACAAGCTTTGAGGATAAAGCTTATTTTATGGGGAAGAGGGTGTAATCCTCGAGAATTTCCACACTAGTATGAATTAATGGAATGGCAAATGTGAATTAAGTAGTGAATTTAGGACCAAACAAAAACCCTATAATGAATCTATGAGTAGTAATGAGCTCAATTGTAGTTTGAGACCCGAATAGATATTTCTTTGATCCTAATTGATACCAAAGACAAGCTTTCATAACTTGAGCTAATAACTCAATATATAATTAGAAATAGCCCTGAATTTCAAATACAATAAGAGACAATCCATTTATAGAACATGATGGTTATAAAACAATAATTAAAAAATGAACTACTATGATTATAAATACGTGATGGGAATGTAAACAAATATATATCTAATAATCCAGACTTCAAATAAAGATTTAGATTGCACCATTATTCTAGTTAGAAATTTTGAGCCTATAGGGATTTAAACCTTAATTTGATATATCAGGCGTAAAAAACCCTAATGCATAAGATAAAAAGCTAAAAGTACTCAATTGCACAAACTTTAAACTCAAGATTTGAACTCAAAGATAATCTAGAAATATTGTAAACACTTTAGACAAACTTTTAGAGATAAAACCCATATATAACTTATGTATAAATACGCCTATTACCTAATTAAATATGAGAAAACTTAGATATTATTTTATATAAGTATGTTTCTAATGTATGTGTGTAATATACGATGAGAATTGATATAAATAGAGTTGTCTGTCTTCCTTAGAATTTCAATACCACTTGCCCTTCAATTTGAATCAAGTTATCCACAAAATTCAACTTGAAAATGACTTAATAACCAATTGTAAAACACTAACTAGCTTACGCATTTAATGAAGGATTGCACTCACATCAACATGTAGAAAATTGGCTCCATTTATCTACCTTATTAACGTGATTCATACACTAGAAATTAGACAACATATAACAAGTTCTTCCACTTATTTCTTACCATGAACTCTCTAGAATTCACAAGGATTCGACCAAGGCAACCAAATTTGACAAATTGACTCATTAAACTCTAATAGGAACTCACTAAATGAGCACATATGAAAGTTTATGTTGACCTAAAATCTACTCATGCAAACAAACATAAACCGATCCATGAAGCCCCACAAGTGGGCATAAGACTTCTTCCCACTTGCAACACTTATCAATATTAATTTATACATGTGTAAACTTGATAGTTGGAGCTTATAAATAACAAGCCAACAAACATTTAATTCAAGCAAACACACCATGAAAGCTCTATCCCATCTAAGGATAAATACATAAAACAAACTCCACTCCCCATTTCTCTTTTCACCGTTAGCCACAAAAAGAGAATAAAAAAATTAACACATAAACAAAACCCTACTATTTCTTCCTCTCATCTACCATGAACCCCACCCAAATAATAAATAAGCAATGCTTCTCCCCAAAAGCAAACTTTACCGTAACATATGAAATAGACCAAAACAAACTTATCAAACCAACAACTTAATATAACTATCCTTCACCTTAAGTCCTTAAGAGAAAAGTCCCCATTAATTTAAACTAATTCAAAGTCAAGTATCAAGACTAAAAGGTAAGAAAAGCTCCTTTCTAAATTAGTTTATTTCGAAAACAATCAGAACTCATCCTCTTATCTACCTATATAGGTCATGGTCAAGATAAGGGGAGAGAGTTTGTCACTTTGTTTCCAATCAAACAAGGTATTATCTACATCATCTCTAAGTCTATATTATGCCTATATAGAGAAAACTAGGAAAAACACTAAGTTAAATTACTTATCGAACTTATCATGTTCGATTTTTCCTTAGACATGTGAACAATAATGCTAAGCTCATGTGATATTGTTTAATAGTTATTCTACTCTGGCTAAACACTACATCTAGTGATGGATGATGTAGGAAACAACATATGAAATAGGAACAATGAACCTTAGGATTCGGTTCATAATGAGAGTAGATAATACCATACACATTCCATAACAAAATCAATCTATCATGTGGTAAAATACATCTATGGCATAGTTTTTTGAAGAGAAAATTAACAAAAGAAACCTTAGAAACCCTACAAGCAATAGCTATAACATAAGTCATACCATATAACTAAAGAAAAGCACAAAACTTTTTTGCATACCCACCAGCATAGGTTGTGCAAATTGGTTAGTCTGCAAACAAAGGTTCATCCCTCCCTCTAGCAAAAGTCGTGCAACCTTAAGACAGAAAAAAGAGGATCATCCCTCCCCTTATGTAAGCCTATGCAGCCCTTGTGTAGACATTAAAACCTTATTTTCTTTCCAATACAAACCAGATCAAATCTTTAAGGCTATATTCTGCATGTCAAGTGTCACACCCTAAAGGGTACCCTAAACGCAACAGTTCGCCACACTCAATATTAAAGCTTAAGTAACAGCTTTAGTCATCCCATAAGCTTCAATATTTGGTATAAAGTGCACATTCACAATCATAGAGGACCAAATTTGAAACAAGTTATTTAAGAAGATATTCATATAGCTATTAAGAATGGAAATCATAATATAATATCTTAAATATGTAAATATATATAAAGGTCTTACAAACATCAAAGGGACATTACCCTGCTAAAAGATATAGTCCATCAAGCTCTATTAAAGCCTAATCAAAATAATTACATGGAGATTTACTTAGAAGTCTAAGTCTACATCTACATCTAGTTTTTTACTTCTTCATAAAACTCCTTAAGCCAAAATGTAATACCTATGAGAAATACCCCCAGGGCTTCAACCATAAATGGGGAAACTGCAAAAGGTATCTATAAGGGGGTAAGCTTATTGCTTACTGAGAATTAAATTCACAACTAAAGTACTCAATAATCAATAATCAAACAAGTTATTTAATCAAACATATGGGATGAAAGCAATCATGTGAGCAAACAATACATATGATTTTCTGGGAATCATATGTTTGAATCGATTTACTCCTCCATTCGGTGGTTAGGTGTTCCAGGAACGAAGCCATAGTTTGCAAATGATAATTTTTGTAGTTTTATACCGATTCTTACTAATCGCTAAAATATAGTTGATTCAAGTGCCTACTCACCATTTAATTACATGCAATTAAATCCATAGATTATAATTTCAGGTCCTCGACCTCATTACTATGCTCTTGTCCCACCAAAGGTATAGTAATGAATGCAATGTGACTCACTATGTTTCATGCATGAATCATTTTATTTATGTAATTATGGCATGATATTAGTCATTTTACAAGTGACCATAGAATTTGTAGACAAATCAAACTTAAACTAAATCATACAAGTATTAGTTAACAATTCGCGTCTCGATATACTTATCATTATTTCAACCATATAAGTAAAGCACATGTGCTGTCATCTTTTATCTTTTCTAAAAGTCTAGTGCCACTAAACTACAACAAATACATGAGTACAATTACGATAACATAAACTCACTCGGCCATAGTAGCAAAAGCTCCTTAGCCGAAATAGTCCTTTGGATAAGGTAGCTCAGACTCTAAGTCACTTATACAAAATAAATATCCAAAATAAGTATTTCTTGAAAGATCTACTTAAACTTGTAACACTATTCTACTAAGTTCGTCAAAATTTGCATTGAGAGGAATTCCAACTTAAAATGGCCATAACTTGCTCATTTTAACTCGAAATTTTGCATATTATATACCAATTTCTATCTATTCGAAAAGATCTACCCATTTCTAAGGTTATTTCTACATACAAGGCCATTTGGGTTCCAAAAAGCCATGGTACATATTCAAAATGAAAAATCGCAGTTTTGAAAACAATTTTCTAAACTCATCCTTTTTCAAAAATCTTTTAGCAAAAATATAGATATGTATATAGTTGAACGATCCTTTGAGTATATATAGATAGCCTCACATTATATGAAAAAATTCAAATGGTTTTGGCTTAACGATTATTTTTCGTAAAACAATTCATCTTAAAGTATCAAAACTTAAACTTAGCAAATTCTTTTCTAAGTATTTTAGAGTAACTTTATAATCCCTTAGGTTGTTGTAAACAAGTATATTCTTTTTTTTTCTAATTTCTTTTGTAAAATAATTTTTCCCTTACTTTGATCTTTTACAAATTTTGCTTCTAGTGATAAGGATAAAGTTTTCAAAAGCTTTTATTAAGTTGTTGATAACCTATTTTGAATTATAGATTTGTCCTTAAAAAATGGTTTTGATAAATAGGTCTCTTTCCTCTTATGTTTTTGTTTATTAACTCCTTAAATTTTATTTCTAAAACTTAGTCTTTTAATTTCCTTTACCGATTTTATTTGAAAACAAATCATCTTTTTAAGTTATTGATAAAATCCATTGTTTTTGAACTAATCATAATTATATTCTTTTTATTTATTTAAAAATTGGTTCCTTCTTTTCGAAACTTGAAACTCATTATTTCTCTAAGTGGGCTATAAATTAATGAGTTGATTTTATCTTAACTTTGAAAACTAGTTTACTTCTTGTTTTTTATTATAAAGTTGAAAAGACTTTAATCTTAAGCTTTTTGTGAGATATTTGTGTACCAATAAATCATTTTTACTAAGCCTTAGGTTATCTTATTATGAAAAGAAAGAATTTATTTCCTTTATTTTTCTTGGTAAAATTATTCTTGTTGTCATTTAAGAAAACTTTGAGAAAGCTTGAGAAAATGTTGCGAAAATCCATTTTCTAAGTTGTTGATGACAACTCCTTTATTTAGTGACTAGTTACATAATAAAAAGTTTAGTTTCAAATTCTTTTATTAAAGAAAAATTCCACTTTAAATATTGTTAAGACAATATAATTATGAGGATGCATGTATATGAGCATGTAATATGAAAATGATGAAAATATAAGATAAGAAGTAAGATATTAGTAAGCAAGATAATAATAATAATAAGCAAGATAATATGGTCAAGTATTAAGAACCTTAACTTCATCAAGGTAACCCAGCCAACTATTGGGAGCCTTAGCTTCATCAAGGCATACCGGGACTAAGTCCCAAAAGAAAGAAAAAGAAAAATCAATAATAAGAGCAATAATAGTAAAAGCTTGTTAGTGAGTTAGTGAGCATTTAGGCTCTAAAATATATAGATATACATATAGATAGTAATATGATATAAATATTAAGTTAGAACAATAATAATGGCATGTACATAAGTAAAACAACATAATAGTAAAACAACATAATATGAAATTTATTCATGAATAAAAACAAAATATAAACATAGTGTTGCTTCTATTACATTTGAATGTTTAAGAAACGTACACCATGGTCATGTTAAATTACATGACATGATAAAAGGATATGGATAAGAACATTTTCCTAAAAGGAAAATATGGAAGTGGTAATGTAGGAAAAGTTTGAAGACTATTTGTGTATAGGAAGTGTGAAGGAAAAATGGGTAGTGGAAAGAAAATAAAGAGATTTTTGGGAGAGAGCGTTTGTGGAGAGAATTTAGGAGAGTTTTAGTATGGTAAATGAATGTATGAAAGAAATGAAGAGAGACGAGGTATTTATAGAATTTTTGGAGTGAAATTGAGCGAATTAAATAAATTGAAAAAGAAAAATAAAATATGTGTGTATGAGAGAGAAGGGTAGCCGACGTGACTTGTAGAGGGGGGAGAGAGAGTTTATTTTGTTTTGTATTTTTGTTAATTAAAAGAAATAAGTTGTAAGATTTGATGTAAATGAAGATGTATGAGAAAAGTAAAAAATAGATAATAGATATGTAGAGTGTAAGAATAGGTGTAGAAAAGTAGAAATAGGTGAATAGTAGTTGTTGAGCCTAGATTTTTCATTTTTGGTCTTATTTTTTTTTAATTTGATCCGTATTAAACCTCAACCCATTTAATACAAACCCTCGACTAAGAATTAAAAAAAAATTAATTTTGAAAACATTTTTGGAGTCGCCATCCGATTGGAATCGAGAAAAACTATAAGTTAAGATCATGGGTTGGATGATCCTAACTTAGCTACTAGTCTGCGAAAATTTTGATTTAGAAACCAAAATTTATAAATAAGAAATTTTTTATTCGGGGGCTAACCTATTAAAACCATATGGTTAGAACTTAAAATCCATAATTTAAAAAGATTTAATTTTTTTCACGTTTGAGTTTTCTTTTTCTATTAGAATATTAAGTAAATGAATAATTAAAGAAAGAAAGCAAGAAAAAATAAATAACAAGGCAAATGGCACTTACCTGATCGTGGCTTGTACACAAGATGATGGTCAAGCTCAATTTCGGATGTCTGGTCGATTTCGTTCATAACTGGAATTTGTGTGCCAACTTAATTTAAGCCTGTCGAATATTCCAGTAACATTCATTTGGTCTGGTAGTAATTAAAGATGTTGGTAAGGATATGGTGATGGAGGTAAGAAATGGAATAGTGGCCGGAGATGGCTTCAGTGTCTTTTCAGATCAACCAATCGAAAAGCTTATATCGCCATGAAGCTTGCCATAATTTCTAATTTCTTCAAAAATGTTTGCAAAAGCCTCAATTTGAAGAATTTTTTCTTTTGAAATCCTAACTCTATCAACCTTCTTAGATCTAAGGTTTTTTTTTCCATTTTTTGATGAGTTCTCTTATTCTTCTCTTGTTCTTTCAATTGATACATATCGGGTATTTACAGACTCAATAGGATCACCTACCTACTTACCTACTGCTCATCTATTCGCTCGCTGACACGTGCGTTTGCCTTTACTGGCAGCTCGCTAACACGTGTGCTTACCTCATCTATCCAATGAGAGCATGTGGAAAAAATAAGAAAAAAAAGTATAATTTGTCCCGTTACGGAATCAAATTCAGGTCTCCTTTGTGCATGCGTGTGTCTTTTACCATCAAGCCATTGGCATGTGGCTCGATCTTGTTTTGCATTAAAATTACATTTAAGGTTTTGAAAAATGGGCTTAACTAAATAGACCTATTTAAATAGGCTATTTAATTGGGCCTAAAATTAATTTATAATAAAAATTAACATTATATCAAGCTCAAAAAATCTTATAACAATTTATCTTTTTGCTCTTTTTTTTTTTTTTTTTTTGTAATTTATGGGCTTAATATAATATTAATTTTTACTATAAATTGAAGCCTTAAATGGACAAAAATGGGATGTCTACAATAGAGAATAGTGTAGAATAGTACTATAAATAGTAAATAAGACAAATTAATACTAGTAGTAAAAAAAATACGAGTAATTAAACTATATCTGATATTTTTAGATACCGAAAAATTATAAAACTGATATTTTTGAAATCCTTGTATTTTTACAATTTAATTGGTATTATCGGAATATTTTTTCATCTAGTGCACTGAGGCATGATTTTCGAAAATTGATCCTGTTCAGATCTGAAATACACTAAAAATTAACGAATCTGATATTTTTATGCTTCCTCATATTATTACGAACTATTATCCAATACTATTTCAATTTTTTTGTTTTGGAATTAAGAACACGGATTGTTGGATTTAATCTACTAGGGTTCAATATAATTTTTTGGCCTTAGGGTTCTAGTTGACTTCCGGTTTAGATTCTAAACATAAGTAATAGCATAAATATAGGGGATTACATGATGACTTTATATCTAAACAATTAAAAAATTATTTAATATACATTGGATACTTACCTAGCTCCATAAACCTACAAATATATATTAGAAAGATAATTAAAAAACTAGATACCAAAATATAACCCTAAATAATAAGAGTTTCAACATATAAATAGAAATAAGGTTAACAAATGAAGTAATAATAAATGAAAATTTACCAATAACATGGGCGTTAAATAATAAAAACCCAAATAAGATTATACTAAAAAATCAAATAAAATCACCCTGATTATAAATATAAATATCAATTAAAATCAAGAGAAATAAAATGAAAATAAATACTAAATAATAAGTATCTATTACTATAGAGATTATTACATTTAAAAGACCTATACAAATAGTGAAAGTTATATAAAAGAGCCATTAATTTAAATAAGACTAAAAACAATAAAAACCAATTATTTTGACACCTAAGCACTCATAAGAGTTCAACTATATAATTATACATCTTATTGATGAGTATTCCTATTTATCTAATAGGTGATATCGATCAATTGGTTGATTTTCCTGAAGACTTTACGATTAGCTATCATGAGCAGATGAGTGACTCGGACATTTACATTGCTTGTTTTTTTAGTCCAATAGCATATATAATGAAAGATAATAATGAAGTGATTGTGAATATATGTTGGATGCTATTTGTTATGTGATATATAGGTGCTTTGTCAAACTATTTTAATGAAAGTGGCAATAGAATTGCTAATGATTTGGCTAGACATAGCCATGAATGTCCATATTATGCGTGATTTGCCATGCCCCAATGGGTACCCTAAACATGACAGTCCGCCACACTCAATACTAAAGCTTAAGTATAACAACCTTAGCCATTCCCAAAAGCTTTTATTTAAGTGTAAGGCTACTTTCACAACTTTAGAGGACCATATAAGGAATTATGAAGCTAAGGAGATAAAAACATTATTAAGAAAAGAGGATTCACAATAATTATTCATTCATGGTAAAGACTTACAAACTTAGGACAAACACCCTAATTACTAATCTATTATATAAATATATGCATGCTAATACTAGGCTAAATTTTACCCAAATTTCTAATGTTCAAGAGAGATTACCTGCCCGCATGGTCCATGGCCTTAACCATAAGTACGGGAACTGCAAAAGATATCTATGGGGTATAAGCTAATAGGCTTAGTGAGAACTATTTCCATAAATAACTTCTTGTAACAAGATTCAAACAAGTTGATTTAATCAAACAAATGTAATGCACAAGCACGTGGGCAAACAAGCATATAGCTTTCCGGGAACTATATGTTGAATGGATTTACGCCCTCCATTCGGGGTTTGGTGATACTTATCCTCAAAACAAGTAGTTTTAATAACAGAAAATTTTAAGCT
The DNA here is from genome assembly GCA_024138025.1 of Combretum micranthum. Taxonomy (NCBI): domain Eukaryota; kingdom Viridiplantae; phylum Streptophyta; class Magnoliopsida; order Myrtales; family Combretaceae; genus Combretum; species Combretum micranthum. Next base: position 13,009 of record JAMXBD010000341.1, read on the forward strand.
TGCGAGCACTCATCGCCAAGCATTCATTAAAAGTTTTAAACTTGCGAGCACTCATCGCCAAGTATTCCGAATCTACTTGATTTGACCTTGCTTTCGGATCAACCGCCAAGCATATTCCATTAAGCCGCCAAGCAATCGCTTTCGGATCTCCGCCAAGTGTTGCTTTCGACATGAGCTTACTATCCTTCTCACCCAAGGATAATAACCCAACCATGCAATGTGACTCACTTCGTGGTATGCATGAGTTCATTAATTTATAAAGTCATAACATAATTATTTCAACTTTATGGCGATCAAGGAATTTCACACAATCAATATTAAACTAAAACAATCACTTAGAACAATTCGGGCTTCGATATTCTTAGAATTCTTTCAAGGAATTATTTTACATGCATATCGGTTTATCTTTTCCTAACTCTAGTGCAACTAGTTTACAAGCACAACAAGTATAGCATTTAATGGAAATAAACTCACGATGCCATTGTCGTCTATTCCTCTAAGCGGATGAGTCGTTCACACACTCCACTTAATCGTAATAGTTCTTGGGGTAAAAGAATCCTTCCTGGGGTTACCTAACCAAAGAAAATACCCACAATGAGTTTTTCTTGATGATTTTCTTGAATTTTGACAAAACAATGTCAAAGAACGTTAAAGTTCGTATAGAAGAATGTTCCAACTTAAAATGGCCATAACTTGGTCATTTTAACTCGGAATCGCGCATATAATATACCGATTTCTACCTACTCGAAAAGATCTACCCATTTCCAAAATTATTTCCAAAAACAAAGCCATATAGGCTCCGAAACAGTGGCGACAAAATTCACCACGGATTTTCAAGTAAAAACAACTTTGGTTCAAGAAATCAAAATTTGTTTGATAAATACTTAGTTATCTATATAGTTGAAAAATTCTCTTTTTATAACTATATAACTCATATTTAAGCATGCTCAAGTGTCTTGTTGTCCAATTATTTTTCTTAGGTAAAACAATGTCGGTTGAAGCTTTTCGGATTGTTTTTGTAAATTCTTTGAAATGAATACCTGCTTTCTTTGTTTTCTAAAAAAATGTTTTATATTGGTTTTATTTATCTTTTTCCAAGTAACTTTTGAAAATAAAATTTTCTACTTTCTAAGTTATTAATACTATTTGAAGTTTTTAGGAAATATGCTTTCTTCACATTTTTCTTTTTGCGCAAATTCCTTTGTTATTGTTTTTGCAAAAATCTTTACTTGAATTTCTCATTCTTTTCTTATATCTTATTTTTCAAAAGTCATCCATGCATGAAAATTTGTTTTCTTTATAAAAAATAATGTGGAATAATTAAGAACTTTTTGTAGAAAACTAGTTTCTAAATATATTATTTCCTCTTGTAACTTTGAAAAGAAATAACTTTATTTTCGTTTTCAAATCATAGATTTCCTTTTTCCTATTTGTAAAGGTCTTTTCTTGAAGGAAATCCTTAGCCATTCATCATATTTATCTTTTTATGAAAAGAACCATTTTTATCAACAAAATATTTTCTTTTGAAAAACAAGGTGGAATAATAAAGATTTTAGTAGCTTTTCAAAGCAAAAATTATAGTAAGTTCTTTTAGTAACATGAAAAGGAATGAGTTTATTTTGTGTTGCTTTATATTTTATACTTACATAAACTTATTTCTAAGTGACAAAATTCTTCTTTTTGTTTAAATGAAATTATGGACAACAATCTATTTGAACATGATTATGAGAATAATAATAAACAAAATAACATAAAGCATAAATAATAAAGTCAAGTATTGGAGTCTTAGCTTTTTCAAGGCTCCCGGGACTAAGAAATAAACTAGACCCATAATAAGATAAAATGAAAGAAAGAAAAGCTTGTTTTGACTTGATGAGGACAAGTCTAAGACTAGAGACTAGTCTTAATTTTAACAAGGAATAAATAAATAAATTGCAATAGAAAAGTAAATAAATTGCTTTGCATGAAATAAATAAATTGCAAGTGAGCTTATATGCTCTAAAGAATTGTATATATATATATAGATAGTAGAACTTAAATATATTATCAATAACAAAAATAATAACATAACATAAATGGGTTTGCATGAACAAGAACAATACATGAACATAATGTAGCTTCCATAACTTATAGTCTTTGGAAACTCACACTATGGTCATGTAAAGTTACATGACATGAAGAAGAAGAAAGGATTATGGAGTAGTTACCTAAAGAAGATTTTGGTATAGTTATGTGGTTATGGTTTTGGTTTGTTGGTAGTAGTGGTTGTAGAATTATTTTGGGAGAGTTTTGGGATAGTATTTTGAGAGAGTTTTGAGAGGAGATTTTGAGAGAGTTTTTGTGAGAATTTGTGGGTAGTGAATGTGTGAAAGAAGTGAAAGAGGAGGGGGGTATTTATAGGATTTTGAGGAGTGATTTTTGTGTGATTAAAATAAATGCAAAATTAAAACAAATTGAGAGGGAAGAGAGAGATGGGGCGCCGGCCATTGTGTGATGAGGGGAGTGTGATTTAATTTTTTTTAACTTTTTGGAAAATAAAAGATGTAATTTGTAAGGTAGATGTGATATAAAGTTATGGGAAAGGTAAAAAGTTAAAATTATAGGTTTTGTAGAGTGTAAGAGTAGGTGTAAGAAAAAGTAGAGATAAAAGAATAGTGTAGAATAGTAATGAATAGTGTAATGTAAAGTAGATATGACAATTAAAGTACCGGTAGTAAGAAAATACTTATATAATAGCTATATCTTATTTTTACTTACCGAAAATTACGAAACTGATATTTTTGGAAAACTTATATTTTTACGAGTCTAATGGTGTATTCGGAATATTTTTACTAGTCCGGGCTTCCGGACACGTTTTCCGAGAGCTGTGTCCGATCGGGTTCGAAGGACACCCGAATTTCGTGAAACTGAAACTTTTATAAAACCTATGGTTATTACGACTATTCGAGCTAATTATCCAACTTCGTTTTTCAGGCCAAAGAAAACGCAATGCCGGATTTAGATGGATACGGTAAACTAGGTTTTGTTGATTTTAGGGTTCCGTTTGACTTCGGTTTAGGGTTTTATGCTAAACTGATTCCGAAAATTTAAGAGTTTACATGATTACCTTGAACTTAATTAAAAACTATCGGTACTATAAATGAAATAGTCATGCATTGCACGATTTACATAAGTTACAAAATAAGTGTGACAGCAAACTATGTGTTAATATGTTGGTTCTCTGGTAATGCTTGACTCTAAATGGTACTTGTAGACAATGTTACTTTTGTTCCTTCGATTCTATAGGAACTACAAGCAAATAAAGGACATTGCCTATGGTATTGATATGAAAGGACTAAACACTTGGTGGAGTTTCTAAGATATGAAACAAGAAATGAGTGTTAAAATACTATAAATATAAAGAGATAATTAATGTGAGTGTTGTTGTCATTCATGTATGCTTAATTTCTCCTGGATAGGTAGGTCATTGAGTAATGGTTCCTTCAACCCTAAAGATAAGGCATAAATTGTAAGCCCTCATTTTCTTAGCAATTTGAATTCGGTTTCGAAAATTTGAACCAGAAACCGAAACCCTTAAGGAATACCCTAAGACTAGTTTGGACTTAGAAACCCTAAGTTCGGCAATCTTGAGAACAAAACATCAGAGCTATAAAAATGAGTTAGCCTTAGATTATGGGTCTATCTAATATATCAAAATATAAAAGATCAGATTTTTGAGAAATTCATTCGTTTCGAACTCGATCGGGTTCTGTTCTCGAAAACTGGTCCCCGAGACTCGAAAATAGAAAAAATATATAGGACTCGTTAGAACTGAAATTTAATAAGTAATTCAAAAATATATTTATAATAATTTTTTGAGTTATAAAAATTATAGTTATAGCCCTTTATCGTATTTTCATTACTACCGGTAATTTAGTTGTCTAATCAACGTTTTGATTTCTCACACTATTCACCAAATACAACTATCCATGCCCTATTCTTACATCTTTACAACCTATTCCTACAATTGCACATCATTTTCCTTACATTTTCTTTTCCAATACAACTTTTACTACTTACATTGCTTATTAAATTTGAATTTTATTACACAAATTAAATCAAAATAACTCCCTCTCTCTCTCTCTTCTCCTAAGTCTGGCGCCCCTCCTCCCTTGTACAATCTCTCATTTGTTTGGTTTTTTTTCAATTAATTATTCATACAAAACCCTAATTTCTTTTCCTCTATAATATCTCTTTCACCTTTCACTTTTTCACTTTTCTTCATTTCTCACAAATCAAACTTTTGTAAAGTCTTTTTCTCTCCCTCTCTTCCCTTGTGTGGCGTGAGCCCCTTTCCCTCTCTAACACACACACAACTTTTTTTTTTCTTCATAGTTTTCTTCTCCAAACACTAAATAGGTAATAGATATTGACTCTACCACTATAAAAACATGTAATGACACGATCATACATGTGTGGTTTCACCAAAAATCCCCATGAACTTTATGCTAGGGATGTGGAAACATTAAAATATAATATTCATGCCATCACAACGTATAGATCTAGTTATTAAAGTTGATTTACTAGTATTTTGCTATATTATTGTTATATATTATTCTTATGGAAATTTTGTGCATATATTTTCATTTTTACTCCCATCTACATATTGTTTATGTTGCATTTACATCCATAACATGAGTAGTATAGTAGATCTATATGTTTAGAGTACTTAAAACACCATAGTTACTTGTTTTGCATATATAAAGTATTTGCAATATGATAGTCTTAGTGAAGGTGTTACCAAAACTGAAGATCCAATTTGCTTCTATCAAAAAAGTGATTTTTAAAAATCGGATCTTGAGAAACAACCATTTAGAAAACCTATTTTCTAACTCCAAAATGAAGATATTACATGTAAAACGAAGGGCTTAGGTGATAGGTACCATAAAGAAGTGATTTTTATAAGATGAGCTTAGTTTATTAAGAGAAATTGTCAAAATAAGAAAAAGACTATAAAGGTTAAGTTAAAGCTAGGTTTCAATACCAACAAAAATTTTGAAATTTGTAAGTAGAGTGAAATGCCAAGGAAACACTTATTTTCCAATCTTAAAACAGGAGTTTTATTAAAGAAATGAAAGCCTTACGGAGTACGTTTAATTATAACTTAATTTTAGAAAGATTAAATGGGTTTTTCACAATAAATAATCTCAAAAACAATTTCCAAAAGTTATCACCTGGACAAAAGAACAATAACAATAATAATAAGCCTAAGCTCAGTACACAATAACACAAGCACATGCAGTGTGACATACGATTTAACTAAATGCAATGCATCAATCCACAAGTTATTATCTTTCCATAAAATAAACAAACCAACAATAGAGCACTCATACTCCAGAACAAGCCAATGGGAATCTAGGGGTCCTGAGTAACAGCAGTTGCTCAGGAAGTTGATATAAGTAGTCCGAATATCTATATCCCCTATATCTATTCCATAAAAGTAATCTCATCTAGAGTTTAAAGCCGTTACTCAACTTTACTTAACTTAATCCATAACATCATTCAGTTCACACGTCCCCATAAAACATTGAACTAAATCATATTACTTCATCTCAAGTTCAAGTAAACGTTATATAAACACTACACTCTCCATTAATTACCCGCTTAATCATAAAAGAATCGCTATTGCATCATAGCGTACCATTGCATCATGACTAAGGTTAAAGCACCTAACTATTGTGTCATTGCATCATGACAAGATTGTTGCTTGATAAACCAAAATTATTCCTATTTTATGAATGCTAAAATGGACTTTTATTGATCATTTTATTGATAAATATTATGAATGCGGCACTTAAAAATATTAATTTATGCTTTCAGGCCTTTAAAGGAGTTATTTTATGGAAAGAAGGAAAAAACAAGTCAAAAATGCAAAGTTTGGAGCAAAAAGTGGTTAACACAATAAAGACATGCCATGTCTTTGAGCCATGTCAAGGAAAACACAATCAAGGTCTAAATCTTAAGTTTTGAGAAGACACAACAGCGACATGACTTGTCCCAAACCGTGTCAATCTGGAAAATTAACTTTGCAAGGGACATTTTTGGGACAAGCCGTGTCCCAAGTCGTGTCAGTAAAGAAAAAAAGACAACAAAAAAGGACACGACTCTGGGGCAAGCCTTGTCCCTAGCCGTGTCAATTTTTACATAGAGAAAAACGGCCAGACATACTCAAGTGACACGACCTGTCCCTACACCTGTCGATTTGACAGTCCGTTACTTTTTGAGAAACGGCTTTTTTATTGAATAGTAACCCCCTATTTATTAAAGAAACGTCTATTGGACATTAAAGGGGTGTTACTTTAAAAAGCCAAAAGACCCGTAACTCCCATAACTTTCCATTTCCTCCATAATGAGCATTCAATTCCATTTGTGTTACTTTGAAAAGCCAAAAGACCGTAACTCCCGTAACTTCCATTTCCTCCATGATGAGCATTCAATTCCATTTATGTGTTACTTTGGAAAGCCAAAAGACCATAACTCCTGTAACTTCCCATTTCCTCCATCAATGAGCATTCAATTCCATTTATGCAAAGATCATTATAAAATGAAGATGGAGGGAAGAATCAAAAGGGAGAAGAACAAGAAAAGGAGAGACAGAGACAAGAAAAACACACTTTTATGTATTTTCCACAGCAGCATTTGTGCTTGAGTGTATCAATTTATCAAGGAACATCGTTTGTATTGCTAATATAATTTTAGATCCTTTCTATTTCTCCTTGTTATTGATTTATATTGTTTTATCTATGGAGGAGTAGTTTAATATTGCTTGGGTATTGTGGATCCTTGATTGATTTCATGTGATTCCTTTTTCTTAATTTCAAAACGTGTTGATTTTATTGTATTCAATAGCTTGCGCCTAAAGAATGAGTCTAATTGGATGGTGCATCCCATTGGATTCATGTTTGATTTTTGTTAAAAATAGACCGAAAGGTTGATTTAATGAATAGATCTAAAGCTATTGATGAGATTGCTCATAATCACCTAGAGATAGGGATGGTGAAATCTTCTGTCACTCGTTTTGAATTCATCAGTTTGGTTTTAAAACGAAGGATTCTTGTTCTTTATGCAAATTTAAGTTGCTAATAGTCAGGAAGACATTCCGACAGTTTGGCTTAGGTTTAGGTGCTTTTGACTTTGAGAGAAGCATTAGCATAATTTAGTGAATCCGATGGTTCAATAATCAATACAACTTTTTGAGAAAATTCTTGAGTCATATGAATAGATCTTAGGTGAAGCATGACCCAAGCAACCTTGTGAATTGATTTATCCTTTTATGCTTGCTAAAATCTGTGAATATTAGACTTAGTTTAGTTTCTATGTATATATAAAACCAAATCTATTTTTTTTTTCTTGCTAGATAATAGGAAAAGAGTGAGTAGAAGTACTCATCAACGTTCCTAGGAATATGACCTAGATCATTTCTCTATGCTACATCTGATGGGTGCGCTTGCCCTGTAAGACCATAGTTGAAAAGAAAACGATTTAGAAAATTTATAAATTTAAAACTTGGTCTTTTGAATCTATCAAGTTTTTGGCGCCGTTGCCGGGGATTGATTGGTGATATTTTGAAAGCTTAATACTATTACTCTAGCCATTTTTCTTTTCTTTTTTTTTTGGTTTGAATCTGTGGTAAATTTTCCTCTTTGTGCTTAACCTGATAAGGATTATAATGGATTTGGTTGGTGGAATCATAAAGATCAATATTGTAATGTCCTTTATAATCCTCAAAATGAACCTGAATTAAAACAAATATTGTGTGCTGGTATGTGGTGAGACAGTATATTACTGTTTATGTGCTAATCCCTATTTTTATGATGCTCCCGCATGCATTCAATTACCTCCATTGTTTTGTAATGAAGAAACTATTGATGAAAACTTGAAAACTTAGCTCATGAAAATTCTGTTTTAGATACATCATCATCACAGGCCTTTTCAATGAATTAGATACTTTGCATGATTCTGACCATGTTGAGTGTGATAAGATGATGGAGAATGTTTGTGAATTTGATTTTGAAACAAAAATTTCTAAAATTCTGATGAGCAAAGTGAAGTTTGGAGGAGGGTTCGTTTGAGTTGATAAATGAGAAAATTCATGTTACCACAGAAGAAATGGAGGATGGAGAGGTCGAGCTGAAACAAGAAAATGTAGAAATCGTCTGTTCTACATTTGATGAAAAATCTGAAAGTGTGGAAGATGATGAGCCTATTGGATATATCATTGATTTTGTGATAGAACCAATTTTCCAATACCCCTCCCCATGAAAAATTTCTAAAATTTTTGTGAATCTTGTTGTGCTTAAAAAGAAAACCAGGATGAGAAGCAAATTTCTGCTAATTTTGATAAAACTTGTGTCTGGGACACATTTGTTTGGGATCCTGGTGGATAAGTATCATTTTTTGTTAATAAGTGAGCCAACGACGTTAAAAAAGTGTGCTTCTTGGAGGCAACCCATGTCTAACTTTTCTTTTTATTTTATTATATTTTTTTTTGAACTCATGATCATATCTTTTTCTGATGCGTAGTGTTTCTCTTAATTGAAGAATAGGAATTTTGGAGGAAACAAGGCAGAAAATCCCAGCTGCTCAATTTTGCTGAAAATATGACTCTACTGCAGCTAATGTTGATACTTAAACAAGGAAGTTCATTTTCTTTTTCTTTCCTCACTTTTTGCATATATTTTGACTTTGAGGACAATGTCCCAATTAAGTGTGGGGGAAGGATATTCTTGAAAGGAATAATTGGTTTCTCTATGCTTTTCATGATCACATTATTTTGAGCTTGATTTTGAAATTTATCAAAATTCCCCATTTACACTTTGCAAATGTGCTTTAATGATAAATCTTGAAAATATACTCTATTGTTTATTAGCATTTAAATTAAAAAGCGACTTATAGTACCTTACTCATCTATTTTATGATTAGTATACTTAGTTGAAATTATAGGATGAAATCTAGGTGTGGTAAACTTACTTGCTATTTAGCAATGGAATCTAGAGTTTCGAAATTGAGTGAAGTCCTTAGTTGAAATTTAAGCGGTTATATTTCTAAGCCTGTTAGCTTGTATATTTTTCATTCAAACATTTTGAGAGCTCCTTTAACTTTTTATGAAAGGAGTGTGTGAAATCAATCACTTCGTGATTCTTTTTGAAAATCAATTAAATTAAAAGCTTAATTGATATGGGCGGGCTTTGGTCCCTCAGAAGAGTGAAGTTTGATCCTGCTATTGACTATACAAGCTTCCTATAGATAAAAACAATAATAAAAAAATGAAAAAAATTGAAAAAAAAAATCATAGCCTTTACTCCGCTAACTCAGGTAAGTGAGTTAAGAGTATTAAATCTGAAAGTTAGAGTGAGTGAGGTTCATAGGGGTCCCTTTAAAACCTGGTCACTTGGGGTGATGAGCCCGGGATGTGCCAACTCAAGGATCTCACTATAACATCACTATAACAAGAAGATGAATAGGCAAATAGAGCTGAAAAGATACGGGCTACACCCCTTCCAGTGGAAATTCCTCTAAAGGCTATTAAAAGAATTCTTGCTCATAATAATAATAATTTCAAAAAGAAAAATCTAAAGGAATGATGGATACCAAATATGCTCATTCTAGGTTGCTGAGTTTAGAAAAATGGTTGAAGGCTTATATACCTGTTAATTGGTGGTGAAATGTAACCGGGTTTATTTCACTATTGATTGACTTTGGTTCTATTTTGTGACTTTGGAATCTATTATTAAATGGTAAGGGTAAAGTTAACTTACCTGGATTAGCCTTCGAATTTTGATTAATGTATGCTAATTACATTTAAATGATAGATTTGAGCAGTAGGTACAAAAGCAAGTTGTTATAATCTAAAATGGAATGCTATGATTTAACTTGTGGAAATTTTTGAGTATATTTGATGATAGATTTTTATTGTCCTTTATTATTTGCTTGAGGGCAAGCAAAAATTCAAATGTGGGGGAATTTGATAAACCAAAATTATTCCTATTTTATGAATGCTAAAATGGACTTTTATTGATCATTTTATTGATAAATATTATGAATGCGGCACTTAAAAATATTAATTTATGCTTTCAGGCCTTTAAAGGAGTTATTTTATGGAAAGAAGGAAAAAACAAGTCAAAAATGCAAAGTTTGGAGCAAAAAGTGGTTAACACAATAAAGACATGCCATGTCTTTGAGCCATGTCAAGGAAAAGCACAATCAAGGTCTAAATCTTAAGTTTTGAGAAGACACAACAGCGACATGACTTGTCCCAAACCGTGTCAATCTGGAAAATTAACTTTGCAAGGGACATTTTTGGGACAACCCGTGTCCCAAGTCGTGTCAGTAAAGAAAAAAGACAACAAAAAAGGACACGACTCTGGGGCAAGCCTTGTCCCTAGCCGTGTCAATTTTTATATAGAGAAAAACGGCCAGACATACTCAAGTGACACGACCTGTCCCTACACCTGTCGATTTGACAGTCCGTTACTTTTTGAGGAACGGCTTTTTTATTGAATAGTAACCCCCTATTTATTAAAGAAATGTCTATTGGACATTAAAGGGGTGTTACTTTAAAAAGCCAAAAGACCCGTAACTCCCATAACTTTCCATTTCCTCTATAATGAGCATTCAATTCCATTTGTGTGTTACTTTGAAAAGCCAAAAGGCTCGTAACTCCCGTAACTTCTCATTTCCTCCATGATGAGCATTCAATTCCATTTATGTGTTACTTTGGAAAGCTAAAAGACCCATAACTCTTGTAACTTCCCATTTCCTCCATCAATGAGCATTCAATTCCATTTATGCAAAGATCATTATAAAATGAAGATGGAGGGAAGAATCAAAAGGGAGAAGAACTAGAAAAGGAGAGACAGAGACAAGAAAAAACACACTTTTATGTATTTCCACAGCAGCATTTGTGCTTGAGTGTATCAATTTATCAAGGAACATAGTTTGTATTGCTAATATAATTTTAGATCATTTCTATTTCTCCTTGTTATTATTTATATTGTTTTCTATGGAGGAGTAGTTTAATATTGCTTGGGTATTGTGGATCCTTGATTGATTTCATGTGAATCCTTTCTTCTTAATTCCAAAACGTGTTGATTTTATTGTATTCAATAGCTTGCGCCTAAAGAATGAGTCTAATTAGATGGTGCATCCCATTAGATTCATGTTTCATTTTTGTTAAAAATAGACTGAAAGGTTGATTTAATGAATATATCTAAAGGTATTGATGAGATTGCTCGTAATCACCTAGAGATAGGAATGGTGAAATCTTCTGTCACTCTTTTTGAATTCATCAGTTTGGTTTTAAAACGAAGGATTCTTGTTCCTTATGCAAATTTAAGTTGCTAATAGTCAGGAAGGCATTCCGACAGTTTGGCTTAGGTTTAGGTGCTTTTGACTTTGAGAGAAGCATTAGCATAATTTAATGAATCTGATGGTTCAATAATCAATACAACTTTTTGAGAAAATTCTTCAATCATATGAATAGATCTTAGGTGAAGCATGACCCAAGCAACCTTGTGAATTGATTTATCCTTTTGTATGCTTGCTGCGAAATCTATGAACATTAGACTTAGTTTAGTTTCTATATATATAAAACCAAATCTAATTTTTTTTTTTTTTTGCTAGATAATAGGAAAAGAGTGAGTAAAAGTACTCATCAACGTTCCTTAGGAATATGACCTAAATCATTTCTCTATGCTACATCTGATGGGTGCGCTTGCCCTGTAAGACCATAGTTGAGAAGAAAACGATTTAGAAAATTTATAAATTTAAAACTTGATCTGTTGAACCTATCATTGCTCCTCGAACCAGATTCAACGGCATAATAGACAACCAACAATCATAAATTATTAAGCCAATTTTAAGTTTTTAATCCATTTTAGATGCCTATCCTACACCTAACATGCAAATTACTACGTACCGTGAATATGAAATCTAAGCATAGCCTCGAAAGGAATTTCGGAAGATAATCCAGAAGATAATTTAGATATCTACTTTTGTTAAGGAAAGAACTTGTACAAGAAACTATACTAAACTAATCATCCACTTTCTCAAGCTTTTATTAACCCTATTTGATTAGACACTGACTTGAAACCCCACTATGGCTGCGAAGATCGCCCTGCCAAAATATGGACATTCTTCTTTTTTCTATCAAAGAATTTCTGTAAACCTCGGTATTCTCAATAGTTAAGTAAACCCCGGGAGTTAAAAAGCGAAACCCTAATCTAGTCCAGTTTAAGTCTAGTGAGAGAAGCTTAAGAACCCTAAATTCGGCTTTCCTTCGGTTTCATAATAAAAGAAGTTTTATAAAGTAAATGAATATGAATTATTGTTTTAAAGTATATTTTAGACCTTAGAAAGTTTTAAATTCAGGAATTTTTCAATTCCGGGGCTTCCCGAGCTCAATTACTGAAAAACGTGCCCTGGGACCACAAACTCAAAAAATATTCCGGAATATTCATTAGAATCGAAATTTTATAAGGATTTCAAAAATATCAATTTTATAATTTTCCGGGCTATAAAAATTACAGTTATAGCCTTTTTCCCGTATTTTCGTTACAACCAGTAAAGTAGATGTCTTGTCTACTATTCACGAGGACAACCTACACTACACACTACCCATACCCTATTTTACATCCTTACAACTACTCGTCACAATTTTCTTTTCCAAGAAATTTTGTTTCCTAATTAATTAATACAATTATTACATTTTATTACATAAAATACAAATTTTATCAAATTTCAAACTCTCTCTCTCTCACACCCCCTCTGGTCGATGCCCCTCCCCCCAATTTCCCCCTCATTTTTGTTTTATTTTACTCATTTTAATCAACTAAAACCCTAATGCATGTAATATATAAGCTCCTTTTCTCTCTCTCTTCTCATTTTTCACTCTTTCAATTTTTACAAAAGAAGAAAACTCTCCCTCTCCTCTCTAAAGTTGCCGTGACCCACTCCTCCCCTCACACTCACACACACAAACTCATTCTCTTCTTTTCATCTCCAAATCTCCATTTAGGTGATGATTCTAAACCTTATTCCTACATTATCTTGTAATGGCAAGACCATTCTTGTGTGTTTTCCACATTTAATCCCAATGAGCATATGCTAGGGACATGAAAACACTTATACAAGAATATCAAGCCATCACAAGAAGTGGATCTAGTGTTTAAAAGAGTTTTTGTTGAGATAATGTTATGTTCATGCATGTAAAGTAGGGATCTTGCATGGAAAGTTTATGTTCATGCCATGAAACTCATGATTCATGCACCATATGTGGTAGATCTAAGTGTTAGACACTCATACATTCATTGACATTTATGTTCATGTGGTTGTTTTGAGCTTACATGCATTTATGATCATAAAAGCTTAGTCTTGCATGTATATAGATGTGTTAGATGGTAGATCTTCATGTATAGGAGGCAAGAAACTTGCAAAAGAAAAGATTTTTGTTAGAAATGCCTAGTTGAAAATTCGGATGAATTTGAAACCTATTTTAAAAACCACCAAAACCACTTTAAAACTCATATTTTTCATGAAAAATGGAAGGTATATGTAATAGGTATCCTTAAGGAATGATTTTTATAAGTTTAAATGAGTTTAGGCATGAGTAATATGTAAAACAAGTAGTGAAGTTAGAATGGAAAATTTTGAGATAGTGATTAAATTGCTAAATTCGTATTTTGGAGTAATGCCTACATAAACACTTAGTGTCCAAGCTCAAATTGCATGTTTTATGAGTTAAATGAAGTCTTTAGGCAATAGATATAATAAAGCTTCAATTTTTGATGCATTAAACAAGTTTTCTCATAGGAAAAATGCAAGAAAAGAAAATTTCCAAAATTCGGATTTTTGTGAAAAGCTTGTTTAAAAACATATTTACCAAGTGAAAAATGTGAATTTTCTATGCATAAATGAAGGTCATGGATAGTATAGATGTTAAGAACTCATTTTTATTTAGATAACAAGTAAATTCCAAGAATAAAATCCTAAAAACCCTAGGGAATAAAGTTGGAAAGAATAGATTTTTAGAAGTGACCATATGGAGTTTTATGATAATTAGGAGTTCATAAGAGTTCATCATCAAAAATCATCAAGACCATGCATATATTGACTCATTACATGACATTCATACTAGGAATTCATTCATATACCATCTATACATGAATCATCAACTAGAAACATTTTTACCAATTGCGAAACAATTTTTCGGAAAAGGAAAGTTACAGAACAGATCTGATCCACTTTCCGTGACCTTAATATTTTCAAAACTTGAAAATAATATTAGAAATAGATAGATCTTTCGAAGTAGATAGAAATCGATATAAAATTTGCGAAATTCCGAGTTAAAATGACCAAGTTATGGCGTTTTAAGTTGGAACTTCCGCAAATAGCGAGAATTCCGATTTTGTGTAGTTTAGATGCATAGCTTGAATTAGTTTAGTGATGAGATTCTTATTAGGTTGTTCTTATTTGGTAGGTGATCCCGAGCAAGACGATACCCTACCACCCGACTACTACTATTAAGAGACCGGCGTACCATGGCCGAGTGAGTATTACTTCCGCTCTCAATTATTGCTTGTGATTGTATTGATAGTGGCATTAGTTGTTTAGGCAAAGAAAAAAAATGATTATGCATGATGGGGTATATGGGAATTATATACTTGTCTGCTGTTGATATGTGAAGTTGAACTTAAGGAATATCGAAACCGGGTGTTAAGCTGCTGCTTGTTTAGCGAGAATTTATATTGATTGTCTGCGAATAATTGTTGGTCACCTAAAAGAATTGGATTAATCTATATTGGACCTCAATTATAATTGGACTCATTCATATCACGACGGGGATGGAGCATTAGCATTTGTTGGTTTTTCGTGACCCATAAAACGAATATGTTGGTTAATCGTGATCCATAAAACGAAATTGTTGGTTAATCGTGATCCATAAAACGAATTATTGTTCAGTTGACCGTGAGCTTAAACGGCGTCGTACCGCAGGATTCGTTAATCTGCTAACCCGGGATGGAGGGCGCAAGTCCATCCACATATGATTTCCGGTTGGTCATATGTTTGTTGAACTCATTTGCTTGATGCATATCATTTGTTTGAGTAACCACTTGTTTGAATGATTTGTCTTAATTGTGATATGGAAGTTTTCACTCACTAAGCTAGTTAGCTTACGCCCTATAGTTTTTACTTGTTGCAGCATGAATTCATTTGGCTTAGGCCAAGGCAGGCTACAGCTCAGGTACCGGAGCTAGGAGTTTCCCTTAGAAGTTTATTTCGATTTTGTTTAGACTTCCGTTGGAAACTAAAGGACTCTGGATGACTGTAATGGACTTAATATTATTTTGCGGGGGAATGCCCCTTAGACTTTGTAAAGTATATATGTGTTTTGGTTTATTATCTATGGCTAATGAATGCCACATTAAACTTCTTAACTCCATTGATCGAGTATTCTATTGTCGTAAAGGGACGCTTTACATCTATACAAGACTCCCGAAGGGCTCGGATAGAATTTCGAGAGTCTTATATAGTATGTGGGGGCTGTTACGTTTAGGATACCCTATGGGGGTGACAGTTTAAGTTGGTATCAGAGCACTAGGTTATAAAACAAGACAATAGAATTAAAAGAAACCAAACTTAGAAATCTAACTAATAGGTTCAAATGGAGTTGAAATATTTTTCCTTGTTAAGTCTAATTAGGAGTCTTATGTTGTTGTAGGTCTCCTTGGGTGAGACCAGGGAACGGGCTAGAAATTTCACCAAGAGAACCGATGAGACCATGGTGGAGTACAGATTGAGATTAAGAGAGCTGTGTGAGGATTTTGCTCTAGCCAGGCCCCGACTATAGGGGAGATGTTCAAATTGTGGAAAGAAGGGTTGAGATACACTAGGTGGGCCGCTGTGGTCGACCAACTGAGATATGATCCTATGGGGAGAAGGAATTGGACTAAGTTGGAGACAATCTATACCTTAGAAAGAATCATGGTAGAGTATGGGCATGAGCCCATGACTAGGGAAGCTACTTTTATCTTGAAGAAGGGGGAAACCGGACCCCTCCAGACTTTAGGGTGTGGATCCCTATAGGACCTCTATATGTGTATGCCCATGATGATTTGTATGACCACCATGATTGGAACATGCGATGCGAACCATATTACTGGCATGCATTTACTTAGACATTCTTCCACCACGTGTAATTGCTCCACCACCAGCCAGTGACATAGGTATGCAATTGAATGGTGCACCTGTGATTGGAGAGGGTAATGAAGTTAATGAAGAGGTAGAGGAGGAAGAAGAAGAAGAGGACCCGAGGAGGATCCTAATTGGGAGGAAAATGTAGTCCCTAGAACCCCTACCCCACCATTGAGCCGGAAGTGGAGTGAATCCGGAACCTAATCAAATTGTGTGGGATTTTAATCGAGTATTGGAGATACCAGATAGTGGAAGGGTAGAACCTGAATTAGATCCCATGTTATGGAGGGATGTTTATATTGAGGGTGAATATCCACCTGTGCTTGATTGGCAGTAGTAGAACCCGTGGCCCCGAGCCTATGGAAGTTGAAAATGTGGGTGGAGAGCCTATGAGAGAACCCGAGATAGTGGAGAACCAAGTAGGCGAACCCGAAGCAAGAGGTGATGAGGAAGAAGTGAGCCCGAGGGAGGGACAAGGAACCGAAGAAGAGGAGGAAAGTGAAGAACAAGATCAAGAGCCTTTAGTCCGACCCGCTAGGAGGCGGAGGATGAATGTAAGGGAATACCTTAGTCTGTTCGTCCGACAGGACGATGGTGGTTCTTCTAGTAGGAGACGACCTCCTAGTTCGACCTCCGATGATACTAGTGACGAGTGAAGGCTGAGATGATAGCTAACCCATGAAGTCCAAGTGAAGTCCTTGTTTTTCTTATTTTGTAGTAGGCAATGCGGGATGCCAATTTGCCTTAGGATTTCAGGATAGTTAGTATTTTATTCCTTCTTTTTCCCTGTATTTTGTTGCTTTCGGGAATAGGGAAAATGTTTAGAATCGGAACTAGAGTGTAGCTAGCCAAATTTTGGGGACAGAAATCTTTGATGTAATATTTTGTATGGCTCGCTAAAGTAATGAAGGATCATGTTTATTTAAAGGAAAGAAGTTGTAGAAAGCATGCATGCTAGACATTAGACATAAAGAACGTTAACTACACATATAAATTGCATGAGCATTCATTCATTCATGTTATTATTTTGAGATTGCAACCTATTTCCCTATGTAAATTCTTTTGTTTCTCCTTATGATTATATGAAATTTATGAAATTCAATTCCTTTTGAAAATTGATTTCGAATTCCTGCAAAATTTTGAATCTTGTTGACAAATTAATTTCCTTAAAAATTTAAAACATCCTAAGAATACTAAAATTTATTAAACAATGTGTAAACAGACGAAACCGAGGATTCGGAATCGGGAGCAGGAATCTCTCGAACGAAGCCGACCAACCGGCCGTACCTCAACCTAATCCTCAAAGAGTTGCACCTCAGAATCAGCAGGGTGATGTGTTGAACGCGATTGGACAATTAGCCAATCTTGAATACATTCATCCTAGAACCAAAACCCAGTTCAACCGCACCAAGGACAAAGTGTCCGGGATTCTGCTCCACATCCACCACCTGCAGATCACAGGGAAGTGACTGCTGAAGCACCTGCTCCACAGGAGGAGCATTCCTATAATGTGCCCATGCCACCACCTCCACCATACCGAAGACCCCACCGAAGCTCTTTACGGACTTCATAAGAGTAACCGGTATTTTGATGGAGCGTTTGGTAAACCAGAGAAGCCGAGGATTGGCTAGCTCAAATTGAACAATCTTTTGCTGCGTATGAGATTCCACCTTATTTACAAGTGGAATATGGAACTTATATGTTGAGATATAATGCAAGGGTATGGTAGGACTCTAAGAGAAGGAGCTTGCCTTCCCCGGTTACATGGGAATCTTTTCGCCGGGAATTTTTGGACAATTACTTTCCCTCCAGCTTGAGAGTAAAGTATAGTGCTGACTTCCTCCATGTTAAACAAAAAGGGAGGACTGCGGAACAGTATGAGACTGAGTTCGTCCACTTGCTGCAATATGCACCTGAGTCTTTCAGGGATAGTGAGGAGTTGAAGAAGCAAGTATTTTTGGGAGGCCTAGATGAGGAGTTGCGGATTAAATTGGAAGAGTTTGGAGTAAGGACCTACCCTGAGATGGTGGAAAAGGCCCGAGTGATTGAAGGGGCCAGAAAAAGGAAATACCAAGAACCCAACAAGAGAGTATTTGGAAAAAGGCCATTTGACGCCTCAAGTTCAGGATTTAAAGGAAAGAGGTACAGACCGTACAGGGATTTAAGGATGACTCTAGTAGTAAGCCGACCCAGATTAAGGCCAATGTCACTTGTTGGAAATGCAAGGGGACTCATGCTCTAGGCAGTGTCTGTTGAAGAACAAGTATTATTTCTGTGGCGATGCTGGTCATATTTTATACGTGCTCGAAAAAGATGGACGTGACTTGCTTTATTTGCAAGGAGAAGGGGCACTTGGCCTCTAAATGTTCCCAACGGAAAAGTGTAGGCGCTCGACCTTTGGGACTTCAAGCAATACCAACCCTATGAGGTCGGGTATAAAAGTGGGAGCGTGCAGCTTTGGGCAATGCATGAGATGAGGCTATATAACTTTGAAGGCCAATGGATGGTAGAGGAAGATAAGGATGAGGAAGTGGAATTGGCAGCCCTGCATCAAAGCGACGACGCGGATGGCAGCCTGGTGACAGGACACATATGAGTGAATAGCATGGAGGCTTATGTTTTATTTGACACGGGAGCGACACATCGTTCATCACCACTAGTTTGGCTAACCAACTTAGATTACCTATGCCACAACTACTGTTAGTCTAGGATTAAGGCGCCTACTGGAAGCGTTGTGTCAACCCGGAGAATTGATAAGGACTGTCCATTGGAAAGTCACGGGCACCACTCCAAAAGTGATTTAATAATATTGGAGAGATGAATAAATACGAAGTTATCCTCGAAATGAGTTGGCTAAGTAGTAAAAAAAGCCGTAGGGATTGCCAAATGAGGACCGTGTGTTTCTATGATCAATCGGGAGGAGAAAAAAGCAGAATTTATGGGAGAGACCCTGTCCCAAGAAGGTTTGGGTTAAACTCTTTTGAATTGATGATGGAGGATGAAGAGATAATACCTATTGAAGGTGTTTTGGATGAAGAGGAAACTCGTGAAGAAAGGGATATACCGGTGGTAAATGAATATTTGGATGTGTTTCCAGAAATTTTGCCGAGATTACCACCAAAAGGAGAAATTGATTTTGAGATTGTTTTAGCTCCAAACACCGAACCGATATCCAAAGCACCATACCGGATGGCACCGGCCGAGTTAAAGGAGTTAAAGACAAAATTGCAAGAACTTTTGGATCAGAAATTTATAAGACCAAGTGTGTCGCCATGAGGCGCATCTGTCTTGTTTGTAAAGAAGAAAGATGGACCAATGAGATTGTGTATCGATTATCGTGAGTTGAATAAGGTAAATATAAAAAATCGGTATCCTCTGCCAAGAATTGATGATTTGTTTGATCAACTGCAAGGGGCTTGTGTGTTTTCATGCATTGATTTGCGTTCGGGATACCATCAGTTGAGAATAAAGCCTGAGGATGTACCAAAGACGGCTTTTCGTACTTGTTATAGGCACCACGAGTTTCTCGTGATGTCGTTTAGGCTAACTAATGCACCAACTGCATTTATGGACCTTATGAACAGAGTTTATAGGCCACTTTTGGATAAATGTGTGATAGTCTTCATAGACGACATCCTAATATATTCGAAAACCAAGGAACAACACGAGGAACATCTTCGTTTGGCATTGCAAACCTTAAGGGACAACAAGTTGTACGCCAAATTGTCCAAATGTGATTTTTGTTGGACAAAATATCTTTTCTTGGACATGTGGTAACTAGTGATGGGATATCAGTTGACCCCGAAAAGATTAAGGCTGTAGTGGAATGGAAACAGCCACAAACGGTTACTAAAGTAAGAAGTTTCTTGGGATTGGCTGGCTACTATCACAAGTTTGTGAAGGATTTCTCGAAGATAGCCAAGCCACTGACTCAATTAACCCAAAAGAATGAGAAATTTGTTTGGACAGATAAGAGGGAACAGAGCTTCCAGGAATTGAAACGACGACTGGTATCGGCACCGATCTTGGTTCTACCAGACCCAGAAAAGTCCTATATGGTGCATAGTGACGCCTCAAGGAATGGCCTTGGATGTGTATTAATACAGGATGGGAAAGTTATTGCATATGCTTCTCGACAATTGAGACCCATGAACAGAACTACCCTACACATGATCTAGAATTGGCCGCAGTTGTCTTTGCCTTGAAACTATGGAGACACTATTTATATGGACAGAGGTGTGAGATATGCACGAATCATAAAAGCCTTAAATATCTGTTTACACAAAAGGAACTAAATATGAGACAAAGGAGATGGCTAGAACTGATAAAAGACTATGATCTAGGAATAAATTACTGTCTAGGGAAAGTTAATGCAGTCGCAGATGCCCTAAGTCAGAAAAATTATGGGGAAGTAGCCGCCTTAATCACAAGACAAAGGGATCTAATTAGGGATTTTGAGAAGTTAAAGATTGAGTTCATAGACCAAAGTGCTGAGCTTGAGATAGCCAACCTGGCATTGGAACCGACCCTAATAGAAAGAATCAAAGAAGCCTAAAGGTATGACGAAGTGATACAAGAGATTAAAAGAGAAACCTAAGTAAGAAAGTACCTTGACTTTGCAATAGATGATGAGGATGTAATCAGAATGAAAGGAAGGTTGTGTGTACCGGAGGACGAAGAGTTGAGGAAGGAAATAATGAGTGAAGCTCATAACTTCGGTTATACCATACACCCGGGAGGTACCAAGATGTACCAAGATTTGAAAAGCCGCTATTGGTGGAACGGCATGAAGCGAGATGTGGCAGATTATGTAATGAAATGTCCGGTTTGCCAACAGGTGAAAGTAGAGCACCAAAGGCCGGGTGGATTGTTAAAGCCTTTACCCATTCCGAGTGGAAGTGGGATCAGATATCTATGGATTTTGTGTGTGGTTTTCCAAGACTCCTTCTGGTTGTGTCTGTATGGGTAATAGTGGATCGGTTAACCAAGTCGGCGCACTTCTTACCATAAATATGACTTATTCAATGGAAAAGTTAGCCAAGATCTACATCCGGGAGATTGTACGGTTACATGGCATACCTGCAGGGATTATTTCGGATAGAGACCCAAGATTTGTGTGTAAGTTTTGGATAAGTCTGCAAAAGAGTTTGGGCACCAAGTTGCATTTTAGTATGACATATCACCCTCAGACCGATGGGCAGTCTGAGCGGATGATCCAAACCATGGAAGACATGTTGAGAGCGTATGCCTTGGAATTCAAAGGGAGTTGGGATAGTCATATGCATCTAATCGAGTTTGCTTACAATAACAGCTATCACTCAACTATTCAGATGCCACCTTATGAAGCTCTGTATGGACGGCGCTGCAGATCCCCTCTGTTTTGGGATGAAGTGGAAAAGATAGCTATTGGGTCGGAATTGGTACAAGAAGCCACCGATAAAGTGAGGGTAATCCAGCGGAAAATGAAAGAGGCTCAGGATAGGCAAAAGAGCTGCGCAGATCTGAAAAGAAGAGAACTCGAATTCAACGTAGGTGACCATGTGTACCTGAAGAGAATGCATACACAAGGAAAGTTGAGCCCGAGATACATTGGACCTTTTGAAATATTGGAAAGAGTCAGAGATCTGGCGTATCGGCTAGCTTTGCCACCAAATCTGTTCGAGATTCACAACGTGATCCATGTGTCAGTATTGAGAAAGTATGTGGTCGTCCCAGAAAGGATTTTGGAATTGGAACTGATCCAACTGAAGGAAAACCTGACATACGAAGAACACCCTGTAAAGATATTGGATAAGAAAACTCAAAGGCTATGGAACAAGGACATCCACTATGATAAAGTATTATGGAGAAATCATGTTTGAGGAAGCGACTTGGGAAGCTGAGGAGGAGATCCGAAGAAAATACCCCGAGTTATTTGAAGGACAAGGTACGTCAGTTCAGTTTTGAGGACAAAACTCTATTTAAGGTGAGGTTAAACCCTGGTATTCTAGTAGTTAAGTAAACCCCGGGAGTTGAAAAGCGAAACCCTAATAGTCTAGTTTAAGTCTAGTGAGAGAAGCTTAGAAACCCTAAATCCGGCTTTCCTTCGGTTTCATAATAAAAGAAGTTTTATAAAGTAAATGAATATGAATTATTGTTTTAAAGTATATTTTAAACCTTAGAAAGTTTTAAATTCGGGAATTTTTCAATTCCGAGCCTTCCTGAGCTCAATTACTGAAAAAGTGCCCCTGGACCACAAACTCAGAAAAATATTCAGGAATATTCAATAGAACCGAAATTTTATAAGGATTTCAAAAATATTAATTTTATAATTTTCCAGGATATAAAAATTACAGTTATAGTCTTTTTCCCGTATTTTCGTTACAATCGGAAAAGTAGATGTCTTGTCTACTATTCACAAGTAACCTACACTACACACTACCCATACCCTATTCTTACATCTTACAACTACTTGTTACAATTTTTTTTCCAAGAAATTTTGTTTCCTAATTAATTAATAATTATTACATTTTATTACATAAAATACAAATTTTATCAAATTTCAAACTCTCTCTCTCTCACACCCCACCCACCCCCCACACCCCCCCACCCCCCCCCCCCCCCCCCCCCCCCCTCCCCTCGATCGGCGCCCCTCCCCCAATTTCCCCTCATTTTTGTTTTATTTTACTCATTTTAATCAATTAAAACCCTAATGCATGTAATATATAAGCTCCTTTCACTCTTTCAATTTTTACAAAAGAAGAAAACTCTCTCTCTCCTCTCTAAAGTTGCGTGACCCACTCCCCCTTCACACTCACACACACAAACTCATTTTCTCTTCCTTTCATCTCCAAATCTCCATTTAGGTGATGATTCTAAACCTTATTCATACATTATCTTGTAATGGCAAGATCATTCTTGTGTGTTTTCCACATTTAATCCCAATGAGCATATGCTAGGGACATGAAAACACTTATACAAGAATATCAAGCCATCACAAGAAGTAGATCTAGTGTTTAAAAGAGTTTTTGTTGAGATAATGTTATGTTCATGCATGTAAAGTAGGGATCTTGCATGAAAAGTTTATGTTCATGCCATGAAACTCATGATTCATGCACCATATGTGGTAGATCTAAGTGTTAGACACTCATACTGAAATGACCTAGATGTATGTTTTAATCAAATCTCATGTGTTTATTAATTTATTTTAAAGAGATGAATTGAATGAGTATGTTTGTGTTGTTAGTAGTTTAAGATATAAGATTTTGGTATGTGTATATGTTGATATAATATTGTTGTTTTATATGCATTAATGTGTGAGTAATGAAATTATTAATTTTGTCTTTTGTTCATTAAAAAGTTAAGCTAAGCTAGATTTGTAAATCAACCCTAATTGCACTTAAGCTAGTTGATTAAGTTCCTTATAATTAAGTTAGCATTTATGCCCTAAATGTAAGCCAAATGGGACTCAAATTAACTCCAAATGCAACCTAAGTTAATATATGCACTAAGGGGTAAATTTGGTATATGCTTAAAGTCAAAATTTATTAATTAACCTACTTTTTGGAGGGCAGCAATTTTTATCCGAATTTTTCCTTTTCTCCTTCCTTTTCTTTTCTTCTTCTTTCCCTCTCCATTTCCAAGCTCAAGTTAGGGTTATATCAAGTTGAAAATCAAAGTTATTTTCAAGACAAGGTATATATATGTGTATTTGAATTTATTTAGTTAGGTTGTTATGTTGTTTTATTTTCCTTCTTAAAATAGATGTATGGATTTTTGGATGAATTGAGCTTAATGTTGATCAAATATTTGTTCATGCATGGGATGAGTTGAGAAGGTGCTATATGAGTGTGGGAGAGTATGCATGTATTGTTGTATGATTATGAGGAGTTGGGAAGTTGTTAAGAGGATTTGTGTGGGATAATTTAGAATTGATGGAAGTAGAAATTGAAGTGTTTAATTGTATTGAATTCATGCCTTGACTTTGCTAGAATTGAGTAGTATAGAGATGAGTAAGGCTAAGATGTTAGTAAGGTGGTGGAGGAAGGATTAAAGTGTATTATGATATGATTTTGTAAAGTTGAAAAACAGGGGATTTAAGTTTCTTTCGTTTAACCTTGTTTTAAAACGTACGCCGGCAACCTGGGAATTCAACGCCGCCGGCTTAGAGGCAGCGTTGGATTCAAAATTTTTAAGGCTGGATGAAAGCCGCCGGCTTTCGCTAGGAAAGTCAGCCGGCGTTCATTCTGTCATGTTGAACGCTGGCAGTGAAAATTAAGGCCGCCGGCGTATATGTCAAAGCCGCCAGCTTATCTGAGTAAGCGGCCGGCTCAGACCTCTCTGGACGTTTTTGAAAATTTGGTTTTGGATTCTACGCCGGCTCAAGGCCGCCGGCGTAAAATACAAAGGCTGACGGCGTACCTTTAAACACTGCCAGCATTGACAGTGGACATTTTCAGAACATTGTGCACCGGCCCAAAGCCGCCGGCTTTGGCTGCCGGCCTACCCCTGTGCTTTTAAAATTCAAAAACTTTCTCCAAAAATTTTCCTAAGTTTGTTATTTGAGAATTGAGTTTTATTAAGAGATTTAAGATATATTAGGACGTTTAAATGCCTATTCGTGATGTATATTCAATTATTTGATTTTCTTTGATAATTGTGACTTTGTATTCGATTATTTGGATTTCCTTGATTAATTGCGATATTATTTAATATGTGTATAATTGTGATATTTTCATTACAGTTAAGGATTCTTCGGTTAGTTCATCACCGAGAGATCCTAGTTCTATTCTAACGAGTTCAGGTACGCAACAACTTGTTTGATGTTTGCTAGGACCAGACATTTCTAATTTGACTTAAATTGATTCGATTTAACATTTGGACGAATTGGATGTCTATTACGCTGTTTAATCTGGTCCGAGGAGCAGCAAACCTGTCATGATGCAATGACATGTTAGCTAGGCACTTAACCAAGTCATGATGCAATGACTTTACCATGATGCAATGGGTACGCTATGATGCAATAGCGATTCTTTTGGTTAAGTGGGTAGCCGATAGGGGGGAATTGTATCTGTGTAACGTTTGCTTAAACTTAGGGGGAAATACCATGATTTAGTTCAAGGTTTATGGGAACTTGTGAACTAGGCTCATGTTATGGACTGAGTTTAAGTAGAGTCGGGCAACGGCTTTTAAACCCTAGATGAAGCTATTAACTTCATGAAATAGATATAGGAGATATAAGTATTCGGACTACTTATATCAACCCCCTGAGCAGCTGCTGTTACTCAGGATCCCTGGATTCCCGAAGTGTGACCGGGTTTGAATACCCTCTTGTTGATTTGTGAATCAAAATGTAATAAAGATAACCACTTGTTCTATGATGCATTACTGAATCGAATGACTTGTTTTGCATTGGTTATTGTGTACTGGGCCTCTGGCTCACTTTTGCTGCTTTGCAGGTCATGGAGACGAGTATTACGATGACTTGGGCTATGGGTCCGATTTCGAAAGATTTTTGGATGAGTGGGACGAATAGGATTCGATTACCCTGGACCTTTGGAAGACTTTTTGCGATGGAGAAGTTATGTATAGATGGCTTAATAGTTATGCCAAATTCCTTTTGTAATGACCTAAGATCCCTTAGGATTCTTATGTTTTGAGAAATCATGTAATTTGTTTTGTAGTGTCATGTATTGACACAAAGAAATGTTTATATGATGTAAATATATGTATAGATTGCTTTTGTTAGCAATCTTGTTTTATTTAAAAATTATTTACAAAGTTCAGTGATTTTGATCAAGCAATTTTCATAAACTGTTAGTTTTAGGACAACCTTACATATAATGTGCAAACGTTATATGTGGTTGGGGATTCGGTACTCTAAATCTCGGGATTTAGAGGATCGGGTCTTTACACATACATTCATTGACATTTATGTTCATGTGGTTGTTTTGAGCTTACATGCATTTATGATCATAAAAGCTTAGTCTTGCATGCATATTGATGTGTTAGATGGTAGATCTTCATGTATAAGAGGCAAGAAACTTGCAAAAGAAAAGATTTTTGTTAGAAATGCCTAGTTGCAAATTCGGATGGAATTTGAAATCTATTTTAAAAACCACCAAAACCACTTTAAAACTCATATTTTTCATGAAAAATGGAAGGTATATGTAATAGGTATCCTTAAGGAATGATTTTTATAAGTTTAAATGTTTAGGCATGAGTAATATGTAAAACAAGTAGTGAAGTTAGAATGGAAAATTTTGAGATAGTGATTAAATTGCTAAATTCGTATTTTGGAGTAATGCCTACATAAACACTTAGTGTCCAAGCTCAAATTGCATGTTTTATGAGTTAAATGAAGTCTTTAGACAATAGATATAATAAAGCTTCAATTTTTGATGCATTAAACAAGTTTTCTCATAGGAAAAATGCAAGAAAAGAAAATTTCCAAAATTCAGATTTTTGTGAAAAGCTTGTTTAAAAACACATTTACCAAGTGAAAAATGTGAAATTCTATGCATAAATGAAGGTCATGGATAGTATAGATGTTAAGAACTCATTTTTATTTAGATAACGAGTAAATTCCAAGAATAAAATCCTAAAAACCCTAGGGAATGTAAAGTTGGAAAGAATAGATTTTTAGAAGTGACCATTATGGAGTTTTATAATAATTAGGAGTTCACAAGAGTTCAACATCAAAAATCATCAAGACCATGCATATGTTGAGCTCATTACATGACATTATATTAGGAATTCATTCATATACCATCTATACATGAATCATCAACTGGAAATATTTTTACCAATTGCGAAACAATTTTTTGGAAAGAGGAAAGTTACAGAACAGATCTGATCCTAGTGTTTCGTGACCTTAATATTTTCAAAACTTGAAAATAATATTAGAAATAGATAGATCTTTGGAAGCCGATAGAAATCGATACAAAATTTACGAAATTCCGAGTTAAAATGACAAATTTATGGCCGTTTTAAGTTGGAACTTCTACAAATAGCGAGAATTCCGATTTTGTGTAGTTAGATGCATAGCTTGAATTAGTTTAGTGTGAGATTCTTATTAGGTTGTTCTTATTTGGTAGGTGATCCTCAGCAAGACGATACCCTACCACCCGACTACTACTATTAAAAGACCGGCGTACCATAACCGAGTGAGTATTACTTCTGCTCTCAATTATTGCTTGTGATTGTATTGATAGTGGCATTAGTTGTTTAGGCAAAGATAAAAAAAAATGATTATGCATGATGGGGTATATGGGAATTATATACTTGTCTGTTGTTGATTTGTGAAGTTGAACTTAAGAATATCGAAACCGGGTGTTAAGTTGCTGCTTGTTTAGCGAGAATTTATATTGATTGTCTGCGAATAATTGTTGGTCACCTAAAAGAATTGGATTAATCTATATTGGACCTCAATTATAATTGGACTCATTCATATCACGACGGGGATGGAGCATTAGCATTTGTTGGTTTTTCGTGACCCATAAAACGAATATGTTGGTTAACCGTGATCCATAAAACGAAATTGTTGGTTAATCGTGATCCATAAAATGAATTATTGTTAAGTTAATCGTGAGCTTAAACGGCATCGTACCGCAGGATTCGTTAATCTGCTAACCCGAGATGGAGGGCACAAGTCCATCCACATATGATTTCCAGCTAATCATATGTTTGTTGAACTCATTTGCTTGATGCACATCATTTGTTTGAGTAACCACTTGTTTGAACGATTTGTCTTAATTGTGATATGGAAGTTTTCACTCACTAAGCTAGTTAGCTTACGCCCCTATAATTTTTACTTGTTGCAGCATGAATTCATTTGGCTTAGGCTAAGGCAGGCTATAGCTTAGGTACCGGAGCTAGGAGTTTCCCTTAGAAGTTTATTTCGATTTTGTTTAGACTTCCATTGGAAACTAAAGGACTCTGGATGACTGTAATGGACTTAATATTATTTTGCGGGGGAATGCCCCTTAGACTTTGTAAAGTATATATGTGTTTTGGTTTATTATCTATGGCTAATGATTGCCACATTAAACTTCTTAACTCCATTGATCGAGTATTCTATTGTCGTAAAGGGACGCTTTACATCTATACGAGACTCCCGAAGGGCTCGGATAGAATTTCGAGAGTCTTATATAGTATGTGGCAGGCTGTTACGTTTAGGATACCCTATAGGGCATGATAATTTCTTTTCTCTTTATTTATAGTGTTTTATTACAAAAGCATCAACAAAGAATTCATATACCAAAAACATTCATTTTCTAAGTAAACACACATTTGAAACAACATATTCCCAATATTATTCAAAGATCATCCTAATTCATTCATCTAAGCTAATTATTTGCTATTAACCCATTTTAGCTTAACATTAGCCAAATTGTTTAGAATTAGTCTTTACTTCAAAAACTAAGTCAATGATGGTAAAACTAACTCAATCTAATTCATTTTAACTCAATCAAGTCTATTTAATTAAGTTGAACTTAAGTTTGTTAGCTAAGTTCATTTTATAACTAACTTTAAACTCAACATTTAAGGATTTCAAAGATTACTTACATAAAGATATAACTTAACAAGTATTCATCTAACAATATTATATTAACTTTTAAAATCATCACCTATAACTTCAAATCATGTATACAATATACCTAGCTTTAAACATTAAGCACAACACTCATAAAATTCAAATATAATTCATATATAAGCTTAACTTAACAATTACATGCTTAACAAGTTCATTTAAGTTCAACAGCTAATCATAATAACAAATAATAAACAAGGAAAAACAATTGAAGAAAAGCACAACTTAAAACATACTAAATCTTAAACTTAGCATCAAGGAGATTCAAATAAAATTATATAAATACATAACTCATCATTTATATACTTACCAAGATCATTTAATTTCACTAAGTCATCACAATATCATAAATCAAGCAATGAAAATCATATATACAATATAACTACTTTTAGTTTAATACTCATGGAAATTCAATCATTTGTTAAATCAACAAATATACTTAAATCATGCTTTATTATATCCTTCAATCATCATTACACATCAAATATCTTTAATATATCTCATTAACTTAAACCAATTTTTAACCATTAACTCCTTTTAACTAAATCCTAGCCAAATTGATTAGAGTTAGTCATTTAAGTCATTTACTAAGTCAAGTTGATTAAACTTAACAATCTAACTCATTTTAGGTTAGTGAAGTTCATTAAGTCATGTTGTACTTAGATTCATTACTAATTCATTATATATCTAAGATTCATGTTACTTAATCCCAAGTTAGCTTAAACCTAGCCAAATTCATCAAAGTTAAACAATCTAATCCATTTTAGTTCATTCAAGTTCATTTAGTCAAGTTGAACCTAGAATTATCAACCAAGCTCATTTTATAACTAACTTCTATTTTTAA
This sequence comes from Combretum micranthum, assembly GCA_024138025.1. NCBI lineage: Eukaryota > Viridiplantae > Streptophyta > Magnoliopsida > Myrtales > Combretaceae > Combretum > Combretum micranthum. Next base: position 42,654 of record JAMXBD010000341.1, read on the forward strand.
TCAAAATTATTTATTAAATCTACAAATGCACTTAATTCATGCTTAATTATATTAATCAATTAACATAACACATCAAATATCTCTTATCTATAGCATGTTAGCTAAAAAAAAATCCATTTACACTTAACAACAAACATTTAGAAAGCAAATACAAGTTTTTGATTAGTTTGAAAAACATAATAATTGGAAAGAACTAAAATTTAAGCATCAATACGTTTCTAATTCTTAATAATTCAAAACATAAAAGTTGTAAATCTCTTTTTAAGCTTTCTATAGCAACTTGAATCACCTCAATCGGAGGTCATATGAAAAAGTTATGGCCAAAATATGATCAAGCTGTGAAATAGGGCAGTAGTGTAAATCAAACGCCGGCACTTCTACACCGGCAGCGTAAATCTCAACGCCAGTAGCATAGAGATTCAACACCAATAGTGTAAGAGGCAGTGTTAAGAATGCAGCGTTGAAGTATCAGATGTCGGCGTATGTGACAAAACACGCTTTGTGAAAACATTGCTTTTCACACTTTCCTTTTATCAAAACTTCTTCAAATCATCTACTAAGCTTCCTACCACTTGATAGATAAGTACAACATTATCAAACATGCATGCTCTTCACAAATATCATATTAAACACTTCAATCAACACATTAAATAATCCAATTCTTCAAGCCCCAAACTACTATTCATCTTCTTCCTCCTTTACAATCCAACATCCAACAAGCATATATCAACAAATACATAAATAAACAACACTCTCAACCCATTTCTAACATCTATATATCAATTATAAGCTTGTAAATAACAATTAAAACAAAGTTAACTCAAGATAGAAAACTTAGCTTTTAAGACACATGCATAAAGGAACTTCTTTCTACCCTTCTAGCTTGATTCTTATTTCCTATCTTCCTCTTTAGCTTTAATTTCTCTTCTTGATCTTGTCTAGGATTTAGGATTGAGATGGAGAGATCAAAGAAAGAGAAAGGGAAAAAAGAAAAAGAAAGAAAGGAAACAAAAAACAAATGAAAGGAAATGAAGAAGAGGGGGTGAAGAAATTAAAAGGAAAGGATATTATAAAACTTATGATATTTTAGAATTTAGGTATAGGTTTAGAACTATCAGATCAATATCTATAGTTTTAGAAGTATTTAAAAGATAATTTTAGAACTGATAAGTAAGAAATTAAGAACTTAAAATAAGATTTATTTAGAAATTTATTTTTGATAAAAGATATTTAATTTGAGTTCGGGTTTAAGAACTGATATTTTTAGACAAGCAAATGAACTCAAATTTTACTGAGATTTAGGAATTAGTATTTAGGCTAAGAATCAAGAGTTTTGGAATCCTCTAAACAATTTAGAAACATATTAGGAGATTTAGAATCAAAATCTCAAATTTCATTTAATTAATTACTAATCTAACTTTGTTAACTTGTCTATTTATATCCTATGATTAATTTAATTCATTTAAATCTATCCAAACCCAATTTCTAATATATGTGAAGGTTTGGGGTATTTTCAAGTTTGGTGTTTCTTGTTGTAAACCCCTAAAATTTTAGGTTAATTTTAAGATTGATCTTAGAATTAAAAGTCAACCGAAACCTTAAATGTCAACAAAAGACTAGTACAAACCCTAGATTTTAGATCTGGTATTCCCGTTTTCTTTAGCCCTAGAAAAAAAAAGTTGAGATAATTAGTGATAATAGTTCGTAATAGCTTTAGATTATATAAAAATATCATATTCGCTAAATTCGAGTGTCCTTCGGACTTAAACGAGATCAGTTCTTGAAAATTGTGTCTCGGAGCTCGGAATAATAAAAATATTTCGATAACACCATTAGGACCGATTTAATGCAAGGATTTCAAAAATATCATTTTCGTAATTTTTCGGTAATTAAAAATATCATATATAACAATTATACGTGTATTTTCTTACTACTGGTATTTTACTAGTCACATCTACTTTACATTACACTATTCATTACTATTCTACACTATTTATTTATCTCTACTTTTTCTAACACCTACTCTTACAACACCATAACCTATTATTTTTATTTTTTACCTTTCTTATAACTTTATATCTTATCTATCTTACATATTATTACTTTTAACTCACAAAATTACAAAAAATTCAAATTTCTCCCCTCTACACACTATATGGCCGGCGCTATTCCCTCCCCCTTTTCCTCTATTTTATTTCAATTTTTTTCTTTAATTAAATCACTCAAAAATCACTCCACATTTTCGTATAAATACCCCCCTCCTCTTTCACTTCATTCACACATCTTCTACTCATAAATTTCACTCCCAAAACTCTCTCCAAATGTCCTCTCAATTACTATCCCAACACTCTCTCAAAATTCTCTCACCAAACCTTCTTCTTCTTCTACAAAAACCTTCAGGTAAGAAATTTTTTTTAAGATTTCTCTTACCATGTCACGTAACTTTACATGATCATGGTGTGAGTTTCTTAAACTTAATATTATGGAAGCTACACTATGTTCATGTATTGTTCTTATTCATGAAATTATATTCATGTATTTCTATGTTGTTATTTTACTTTTGCTCATACTTTGATTTCATGATTAATCCTTTATATATGAAACTAGATATAACTATGTACTAATATATAATCTTTAGAGCATATAAGCTCATTGTTATTTATTTACTTTCAAGTAATGCAATTTATTTATTTATTTTATGCTATTTTAAGACTAGTCTCTAGTCTTAGACTTATCCTCATCAAGTCAAAACATATATTTGCTTTCTTTCTTATTTTTCTTTTGGGACTAATCCATTCTTAGTCCCAAGATACCTTGATGAAGCTAAGATTCACAATACTTAATATATTCCTTTACTAGTTTATTTTATTACCATTATATTTTTCCTATGTTTTCATAATTCTATTTCATGATCATGCCTGAACATAGTGATATTGTCTCAAAAAGATAAAAAAAAGAAAAGTTTTCTTAAAATAGAAGTTCTTCTCCAAAAATAAATGTTGTCTTGAAAGAAACAATTTTTCTATGAAAACTTAAGGAACTAACTTAGTATATCTTTTCTAAGAAATTAGTGGAACTCATAATAGAAGTTAGAAACTAAAGAAAAGAGGAATTCTTAGAAAATACACATTTATTGGAAAAGTGTTCTTTAAGATTAAGAAATTTCAAATTCTTATTTAGATAAAAAGTTTTACTAAAACTTCACTTTTCATCATTCAAAAAAACTTGTTTGATATACACCAAGAAATTTCCTTTCATAAAAATAGAATTAATAAATAACATAGTAAACCACTTCTTCAAAATATAGAATTATTACTTTCAAAAGAATTATAAACTAAGCTATAAGAAATTTAGAAAGTGGAAGTCATTCTTTTGAAATTTAAAAATACCCTTTCGAAATAACTTGAGAAAATTCTAGCAAATTAAGAGGGAAATTTCAAAAGTTTTAGAAGACTTCACTTTTACCAAATATTTATAGTTGAGACAACTTCATTGATTTCATGCATTAACATGAGTAAACAAATATGTATATATACTTTTCGAAGGTCTTACAACTATTATAATATTTATCTCATTGATTCAAGTTTTTATAAAAAGAAGAAAGTAAGTTTTGTAAAATTCGTGGTGAATCTGATCACCATTGTTTCGGAGCTCAAATGACTTAGTTTGATGAAAATAATTTTAGAATTGGATATATCTTTTCGAATAGGTAGAAAACAGTATATTATATGCGTAATTCCGAGTTAAAATGATCAAGTTATGGCCATTTTAAGATAGAATTTCTCTCTATACGAATTTTAACGATCCTATGACATAGTTCCTTATTAGTACCATAGAATAAAAAAGAAATATTCATTTTGGGTATTCTTCTTGATTAGGTGATCTCAAGGAGGATTGTTCATATCCCGAAGATTACTACGATTAGTGGAATTTCTGAACGACTCATCCATTTCAAGAGAGGTGTCACCATGGCTGAGTGAGTCTACTCTCCGTTATTTTTCATACTTTTGATTGTGCTTGTAAATTTAGTTACATTAGAATTTGGGAAAAAAATCAAATGGAAGTTGTATGATAATATGTTGAAAGAATATTAAGTAGATCGAAACATGATTTGGTTGTAATAAAAGTTGCATATATATTAATAGCTTAAAGTGTTTGAAATTGGTTGCTCACCTGAAAGAAGTTAAATATAACTACTGGACTTTAATTAAGAAATTATGCATGCACTTTATATATTAAGTCACATTTCATTCACTACTATACAATTGGTGGGACAAGTGTATAATAGTAGTGGTAGGCATAACCGGTGTATCATGTAAGTGGCGAGTAGAAGTCGGTAAGAACTACATAAATTGGTGGCTAGTAGGAGCCTGTAATAACTACAAGTTTTGATGGCACATAGGAGCCAGTAAGATCTATAAAAGTGTTTTAAAAGTCATGGTTATAATTGGCCTGAATACCTAATCCCGAACGAAGGGCGTAATTCATTCAACATATGATTTCCGAAAAGTCATATGTCTTGTATGCTCATGTGGTTGTTGAATTCCATTTGCTTGACTAATAAACTTGGTTGAAATTTTATTTTGAGTATGAATTTTTGGGATTTACTCACTAAGCCTGTAAGCTTACGCCCCTATAGGTATTTGTATTCTCAGGAACACCAAGTTTTGTACCTAAGGTCTCCTCATATCCGCGTAAGTGTTCTTTTGAAGCTTTTGGAGGAAATCTACTTGAAGATTTAGATTAGAATTTCTTTAATATCTTTAATGTAGTATTTAAATATTGTAAAGACTATTTTGATCTTTGGGTTTTAGCAGGGGTATGCCCCTAAGAAATCATGTAATAGACCTTTGGTTATTAATTTTATGATCTACTTTATTTCCAAATTCTTGAATGTTCATTTTTACTTGCTTAGACTATACTTCTCAAAAACGTTTCCTATTACCGTGATAGACGCCTTACATGTAATACTAAGACTTTTGCATGACTGAGGCAGTCATTCTTGAGTATTGATATTATATGTGGCGGGCTACTACGTTTAAGGTACCCTTCGGGGCATGACACTTGTTATTTTCATTTTCATGAAATATCATGAGTGAAATACCCCAAACCTTCACCTAGATTAGAAAAAGAGTTTAGATAGATTAAATGAATCAAATAAAGTATATGAAATAATTACGCAAGTTGACATAATTAGATTAGTATTTAATTAAGTTGAAATTTGAGATTTCAATTCATAAATCTCTAAACATGTTATTTAAATTGTTTAGAGGATTCCTAAACTCTTGATTCTTAGCCCAAACACTAATTCCTAAATCTTTACAAAATTTGAGTTCATTTGCTTGTATAAAAATATCAGTTCTTAAACCCGAACTCAAATTAAATATCTTTTTATCTAAATAAATTCATAAATTAAGTTATTATTATAAGTTCTTAATTTCTAACTTATTGGTTCTAAAATTATCTTTTAAATATTTCTAGAACTAAAGCTATTGATCTGAAAGCTCTAAACCCAATACCTAACTCTAAAATATCTTTAAATTTTCCTTTACCTTTCCTTTTACTTTTCTTCTCCTACCATTCTTTTCCCTTTTTATTTACGTTTTCTTTCCCTTCTTCTTCTTCATTTTCATTTTTATTTCCCTCTTTTTTCAATTCATCTCCCTAAATCTCAATTTCAAGAAGAGAAATCAAGCTGGGAAAGGAGATAGAAAGAAGGAATTTAAGTAAAAAGCCTTCAACAACATGAAGAAGAAGGAATTGAATGAGTAAGCTAAAAGCTAAGTTTTCTATCTTGAATTATCTTTGTTTTAATTGTTATTTACAAGCTTACAGTTGATATATAGATGTTATAAATGGGTTAAGAGTGTGTTTATTTATGTATTCTTTATATGCTTGTTGGAGGTTAGATTGTGAAAAGGAAGAAGATAAATAGTAGTTTAAGGTTTGAAGAATTAGATTGTTTAGTATGTTGATTGATGTGTTTAAAGTGATATTAGTAAAGAGCATACATGTTTGATGATGTTAAATTCATATATCAAGTGGTAGGAAGTTTAGTAGATGATTTGAAATTTTTTTTATAAAAGCAAAGTGTAAAAAACCATGTTTTCGAAAAGCTGTTCTATCGTCAATGCCGCTTCTTGATGCTTCAAACACTGCCGACATTGATCTGTTGTTGAAGTGATCAGAAGGCATTTTCTAAATGCTGCCTCCAACACTATCAGTGTTGAACCTCTATGCTTCCGGCATTGAACCTCTATGTTGCTGGCTTTCAGATTTATATCGCTGGTGTAGAAATGCTAGCGTTCGTTTACAACATTGCCCTATTTCACAACTTAATTGTATTTTGGCCATAATATTTTCATAAGACCTCCGATTAAGGTGATTCAAGTTGCTATAGAAAGCTTAAAAGGATATCTACAATTTTTATGTTTTGAGTTTTTACAAATTCGAAATGCATTGATGCTTAAATTTTAGTTCTTTCTAGCTACTGTGTTTTTCAAACTAAGTTAAAAATTTGTGTTTTGCATGTTAAATGTGTTTTGCTTAGGAAATGGATCTTTTGGACTAAAATGAGATGAATTAATGATATTTGATGTGTAATGATGATTGAGTGATATAATGAAGCATGATTTAAGTATATTTGTAGATTTAGCAAATAATTGAATTTCCATGGGTATTAAACTAAAAGTAGTTATATTGTATATATGATTTCCATTGCTTGTTTTATGATGTTGTGACAACTTAGTGAAATTAAAGTATCTTGGTAAGTATATAAATGATGAGTTATGTATTTATATGAAATTTTATTTGAATTTCCTTGATGCTAAGTTTAAGATTTAGTATGTTTTAAGTGTGTTTTTCTTCAATTGTTTTTCCTCGTTTATTATTTGTTCTTATGATTAGCTATTGGACTTAAATGAACTTGTTAAGCATGTAAATATTAAGTTAAGCTTATGTATGAATTATATTTGAATTTTATGAGTGTTGTGCTTAATGTTTAAAGCCAGGTATACTGTATACATGATTTGAAGTTACAGGTGATGATTTTATAAGTTAATATGATATTGTTAGATGAATACTTGTTAAGTTATATCTTTATGTAAGTTATCTTTGAAATCCTTAAATGTTGAGTTTAAAGTTAGTTATGCTTATGTGTTATTCCAAATATAAGATGTTGAATTGATTTAACTTATTTGATAATTCTAGGTTCAACTTGGCTAAATGAACTTGAATGAATTAAAATGGATTATATTGTTTAACTTTAATTAATTTGGCTAGGTTTAAGCTAACTTAGGATTAAGTAACATGAATCTTAGATATATAATGCATTAGTAATTAATCTAAGATCAACTTGGCTTAATGAACTTCACTAAGCTTAAATGAATTAGATTGTCTAAGTTTAATCAACTTGACTTAGTAAATGACTTTAATGAATAACTCTAATCAATTTGGATAAGATTTACTTGAAAGGAATTAATGGTTAATAATTGGTTTAAGTAAATGAAATAGGATAACCTTAGATTAACATAGTGAATATGTTGTTTCAAATGTGTGTTTACTTGGAAAAATGAATGTTTTTGGTATATGAATTCTTTGTTGATGCTTTTGTAATAAAACACTATAAACAAAGAGAAAAGGAAATACTTTAACAGACAAAAGAGAACTGTCCATATTTTGGTGGGGTGATCTTCGTAGCCATAGTGGGGTTCCAATTTAGTGTCTACTCTAATAGGGCCTTAATAAAATGAGTTAGAAATTAGTGAATAATTGATATGAGTTCTTCTATGAGTTTGTTGAAGTGGATGATTAGTTTAGTTTAGTTTAGTTTCTTAAACAAGTTCTTTCCTTAACAGAAGTAGATATTTGATTTATCTTATGGATTATCTTCTGAAATTTCTTCTAAGACTTTGTTTGGATTTCATATTTAAGGTACGTAGTAACTTTCGTGATGATTGATAGGAGAGGCATCTTAAATGAATTAAAAACTTAAAGATGGCTTAATAATTGATGAGTGTTAGTTGTCTATTATGTTGTTGAATCTTGTTCGAGGAGCGACAACCCTGTCATGATGTAATGACACGATAGTTAGGCACTTAGGCCACTTGTCATGATGCAATGACTATTACGATGATGTAATGGTATGCTATGATGCAATAGCAATTCTTTTCTGGTTAAGCGGGTAATCGATGGAGAGTGTAGTATCTGTATAACGTTTGCTTAAACATAAGATGACGTAATGTGATTTAGTTCAATGTTTATAGGGAAGTGTGGACTGAATGATGTTATGGATTAAGTTAAGTAAAGTTGAGTAACAGCTATAAACTCTAGATGAGATTACTCTTATGGAATAGATATAGGGGATATAGGTATTCGGACTGCTTATATCAACTCCTGAGCAGTTGCTGTTACTGAGGATCCCTAGATTCCTATTAGCTTGTTCTGGAGTGTAATTGCTCCATTGTTGATTTGTTTATTTTAATAGAAAGATAATAACTTGTGAATTGATGCATTGCATTTAGTTAAGTTGTATGTCACATAGCATGGCTTGTGTTACTGCGTACTGAGCTTCGGCTCATTATTGTTGTTATTGTTCTTTTCTCCATGTGATATACTGAGGATGATGATGATGATAATGTTAGTGACGATGTTGTTAATGATGATTTGATGAAGATGACGATAGTGTTCCTTGTTGTTGTTGATGGAATTGATGATGATGGATGATGTTGATGATGCTTGACTCGGGTTTTGGGCGTTTGTGATGATTCAAAGAGGATTTGTGGATGAGTGAAGTGAGTAAGAGTGTGGATGTAGATTAGTTATTTTATTTCTTTTTGTATTGTATTAGTGAGAGCTGGATTTATAATTTAAACTTGTTATATTCTTTAATGGGCATAGTGGAGCTGATGTTTTGTAATTAGACTTTTGCAAAGCTTTGTTTAATCGAATAATTTGCTACTTGAGAGTAGAAGTTTTGAAATGTCTTTATTTCGAAATTGTTTTATAAAATTTATTTTCGCTGCTAAATCAAGTTGTTGCCAGAATCTAACTCAATGATTTCATAACCTAAAATTGAGTAGTAATGTTCAACATAAACAAAATTTTTTTAAGGAAGCCTGAGCATGTAATACTTTAGAGTATTATATGTGGCGGTAATGCCTTAATCGATTTAATTATCGAATTAAATTTTTTGGGTGTTACAATGAGATTTAAATTATTAGATTTAGCATATTTTCTTTATAATTATTTATTTACTCGTCATTTATTCTTTAATTAGCATGAATATTATATTTTATAACTTTTATTGTTGCTATAATAGTTAAAATCTCATTCTCGTTCATTTTATGTGTGTGTGTGTGTATATATATGTAGAATTTTACATTTTCATATTTATGAGGTGTTATTGCTAAGTTATGGAAAAAACATGTATCTTGAAATTTCATTTATAACAATTTAAAATTTAAATGATAATTAAATTGTTCATATTTTGATATTCTTAGATTGAGAAAAATTAGAAGTGATTCTTATAACTTTCCTTAAAAATTTTTCAAAAATTTTATTTTATTTGCTTAATAATTATTATATTTGAGTTGTATAAATTTGGATGATCACAATAATGGTAGAGGCATTAGTGTTGTTGATACGTTATTTACTTATAGATTTGTTATAGCATTGATGTTGTAATCAATGTGACTAATGCATGTTTAGGAGTCATTTGAATATTTTAGAGACAAAGTAGTAGGTTTGGAGCCTCGTGTATTAACACTAATATTGACATGTAATGGGTTTAAAATGTGTAAACTCTCTAATTGTACACAACATGACTTTAATAATTGGTAGGAATATGATATAAAATCTTGAAATGTTTCTAGAAAAGTTGCAAAATCACTCCTTATTTTTCATGATTTAAGAATATTAAAATGTGAACGTTTTAATTATAGCGTAAGAAATTTGAATCGTCATAAACAAAAATTTCCCTTAAGTCTTGTAATCAATGAGTGATGATAAATCAAGAAAGTAAGGAAGTGATTCTCAAGGATCTAGTAAAACTTAAAAGAACTATCAATTAATTTAAAAAAATAATTAGAAAAACAATAAATATACCCAAAAAATTCTCAAATAAGAGTAGCATAATAAATCATAAGCAAAATCTTAACTTCAATAAATAAAGATAGATATATCTATAGATTCATTAAACACGTAGAATTACATAGCATCTAACTAATAATATTCCAAAATAATCATAAATAATTATTTTATAGCTTTATATTTAAAGATGATTGTAACCCCTTTAAGAAGCTAATAACACCACCTTCTTTTAGTAAGTAAAACCCTTGAAGTCACTAAAACATATAAATAAGTTATTACATGAGAAAAATATCTAAAATATAAAAAAAAATAATTATAATAAAATAAGCTCTAAAATTAATACTTATAAATTTTCTACATTACTAATTTAATCATATAGTTATCTTGGGCACATGATACATAATAAGTATATGACAAACTATTATTACATTTATAATAATGGTATTGAAAATGTCAAAAGTACATTGTAACTAACAATATATATTATAGTAAAAATAAACAAGATTATTTTGTCATGTGATAAATAATAATACCATCCTTGATCCACATATTAAAATAATTTGATATGTTAATAATATTAATTATATAAGACATAATATTTTAGTACAAATATTATAGAAATCATGATAACTCATCAACTTGTAACAATGCTATATGATTCTTATCCAACATCGTAAATGTGATAAGTACCATTATGAATTCAATAGTTATAGTAATAGTATATATATAATCATATATATCACTACAACCTATAATAGAACAAGACCTTAAGGCTAATTACCTAAGAAAGCTTACAATTATTAACACGAACTATATGTTTGACAAATCATTTCATATGACAAATATTATATCACGATAATTATAATAGAAAATATGCAAACAAGCAAAATCAAGAAATATGATAATAAAATTAGTAAAATAAATTGAACTTGTCGTGAACCTTCGAAGCCCTAAATAAAGATTCAATAATCCTAAGGTATAAGAGGAATTAGATAAAGTCTGAAACCCTAAAGAAAAAATATATCACCATCACGATGATCCAATAACTCAATCAATCTAAAAACCTTATGCTAAATAATTCACCCATTTGATCTCTAACACGCAAATCGAGTTATTACATCCAAATAATATCTATTGAAAAAATAGTAAGAAATAATTTCCTATAATTGAAAACTCCCAAAATGTTACAATATTCTTGTAAGTAAAACTTTATACTTGAAAACGGAACTAGAATCCTAAACCCAAACTAACTCGATCGTGAACCTTAGAAAATCCAGACTCGATCGAACAACTTCTAAAACCATTATGAACTCAAATCATGAATCATATATATAGTATAAACCTTAGAAAGATCAGATAGTCCAAAAATTCGATCATTTTGAACCTTTGCAAGATTAGTTTCCATAGTCGACCACCGACATGCAAAACGAGATAAAATTTCTAACAATTGATTTATGCTAGAAAAATATTTAGATATTCATAAATATCGGATAAATTTTTTTGGTTTATAAAAACATCAAATATTGCCTATATACACGTATTTATCTTTACCATAACTTATATGATATTTTACTATTACTATTTGCTTTTATTTATAACTATATTCAATGCTGCCATTTTATCCCTATATTTTTGTTTATATTTCTTATAAAACATAACCTATAATCTATAATTTATATTCCTTAACATATATCTATCCTATTACATCAAACTCTTTTCTTTTCTTCTTCTTTTTTCTTCTTCCCCTCTTGAAGAATTGCAACTGCTACCCTTACTTTTGTAGCCACTTTTTTTATTTTTTATTTTTTCAATTTATTTTACACACTAAAATTCTCTCATTTATCTCTATAAATACCTACTATTATTCCCTATTCTTACACTTTATAACTTCTCACAAATTCATCTCCTTTCTCTCATTCTTTTCTTTCTTTCTTTCTTTTTTCCTTGTCTGGTTCCTTGTTGTCCCCACTCTCTTTTCATCACAAAGACACTTCTTTGATTTTCTTTTTAAGTACAAACACTCCCTATATCTCTATAATTAGTGTAGATTTGTTTCAATCATTATCCATAGATAAAATCTTCCCATGATGCATAAAGCTAGGGATGACAAATCCTAAAAATGAAACTCATATCTCATCTATATTATGCTCATGTTGATTTTGAGTTTATTTTGATATATTCATGTCATCTAATATAACTATCTATATGTATAAATATAGTTATGTATATATTTATATTAATATGAGCATATGACTCACTAACATAACATTTATTTCATATTTTTATTTATTTCATGCTCTTAATATATTTTGAACTGTCCATAATCTAAGTCTCATACTTATCCATAATCAAGTAAAAAAAAAAAAAAAGGGACTTGTTTTTAATTTAAGTCCCAAGAATACCTTGTTCGAAAGCTCTAAGCTTCCATTAATTTTTTTTCCTCTTATTTTGCTTTTATTTACATGAGACATAATTTCAAGTATTTGGAGCCTTAATAAAATCTAAGACTCTCATATTTATTTATTTGTATTCTTGATTTATTTATGAGATTGGAATTATTTCAAGTCTTAGGAAGCCTTGATAAAATCTAAAACTTCCATATTTTATACACTTGCCTATCTATTATATATGACTAAATATTTCAAGTCTTGGCATCTTGATAACAAGCTAAGACTCACATGCTTTTTTTTTTAATACATTTATTTTCCTGATTATCTATTTCTAATTTTTATGTTTTTGTTATAAGTTGATGCTACTAATTTTATTTTAAAGCTCATGCACATATATGGTCATAGATGATGTTGTTACTACGCTAAAATAAGCTTTTCTAAAAACGTGAATGTTGATAATACTTTGTTATGCAAAATGTTTTACAAAAAATCGTATTTTCAATGTATGAGAAATTTTTCCCTCAACAATAAAAATTTAGAACAATGCATTCACGTAAAACTTATTTTCAAACATGAAAAACTTTTAATCAAAGAGGGACTTTTACAACAAGAATCATCCTCTTAAATTCCTTAATATGATGAAAATGAAAACATGGCTCTAGAAAATCTTACAACTTAAAATTCCTTTTCTTCAATACAATGAGAATCATTTTTATCAAAAAAAAATTTGGAACGAGTCATTTATTTAATTTTTCTCATATGCCAAAACTTAAAACATTTTAAAGATAATGCAACTTAGAATAACTTTTCTCCACAAATACATAGAGATTCATATTTTGAGAAATAATTAGTTAAAAAAAGTTTATTGTGAAAATAAAATATTCATGGATTCAAAATAAATATAAAACACTGATTTCTTTAGTTTGATTCCACATTTACAAAAATCTAAGAATTAAGATTTTATTTAAAACTCAACTTGAGAAAATATAAGGGAAATACAACCTTGGATATTATGCCACAAATAAGTAAAATCTATGTCGTGTAAAATAAATTGTTTAAATAAAGTTTGAAATAATATAAGACCGTAAAGGTTTCAAAATATATAATAAACCATGATTTTTTATTAAGTCTTATTCACAAAATTTAAGGCAAAGAATTTTATTATAAGTCCAAAAGTAATTTTTCGTAAAACTCAACATTGCTACTTTCCATAAAAAATTATTTTACTAATTCCTATTTGAGACAACATCACTAGGATCATGTATGTAATATGAACTATTATTATTAATATATTTTTCTTTTTAAGTAAAGGAATGTTACATAATTAAATTATGAAGTTTTGATAAGGTAGAAATGGTAAAATGTAACAAAAATCAAAACTGGAACAACTTATGAGCAATTTGTACAATATCATCCCGACCCTTAAATGACCCCAAATATTAAAAATAAATCTAGAAATGGACACCATCCGAAGTAGGTGAAAAACAACTGCTTATACGTGAAAATCCAAGTTAAAAGGAGTAAGTTAGTAGTCGTTTGAAGTTTAAATTTAACAATCGAAAAAGTGAAGCGAATTTATTTTAAAATAGTTAGGGATTTAAGTAGAATCAATATAAAATACTCATTCTAGGTATTTCTTTTATATAGGTGACAAAGATTTGATGTGTCTTTCCCTAAGATCACTTTGATTAAGATTGCACTAAGGACGAGTGAGTTTTCCTTTATGTTTGACGTATCTGTATATCTGCTTGTAAAGTAGAGCACTAAATTTTAAGAAAAGATAAGATTGATATGCATGTATTATGAGATTTATGTATGTGATTTGTTATGTATGATCAATGAACGTTAAGTATATTGAAACTCGATTAGTTTGAATAAAAATTGTTTTCTTGTTATTATGACTTGTGTATGAATATTGGTTGATCACATTAATTGAAATTAATTGCTAATTGGAAACCTCTTATAATAATTGATCATGCATATCATTTAGAGAATCAAAATTCGCATTTTGTTACTATTCCTCTATGAGGACCGGAAAGTTTAGAGGCCTAGCTATATCTTAGAAACTAGGATGTTTGGAGAATACAACCTCATGGTGTAGCCGAACTGGATCCATTGCTTTAGGTAAGGAAAACTCTGAGACTAGTAGTACAGTTGATTGGAACACCAAGACGCGTGCACAATTTTAAAAAGATGTTGGACCCATTTAAATCATTCCCTAACCTTAGAATGGAGGGGTCAAATTCACTCTACATACATCATCGGATAGTCGTATGTATTTTTTTAATCATATAGATGTTGCATCTTATATGGTTGTTGATGGACTTCTTTAATTGTTCTGTTGTGGTACGTTTGCGTAAGGAATTATCTCACTAAAATAGTTGTTTTACCCCGTAATAGTTTATTTTTACAGGAAATTCATTAAGCTGGGATTGGGATAGAAACCGAGTGCAACGCGTAACGAAGATCAAGTGAAGGATTAGAATATTGATGGATTAAACTGATTTGAGAGAAAATACTTAAAATTTGATTTATTTCTTTTGTAATCTCCTTTGATTATGGATGATAGATAACCTAAATAACCTTACCCTGTTTCATTTTTTATAGGGTATTCGATTCTCTACCATCCTTGTGATTTGAGAAAATATCGATATCCTAAACTATTTTTATGTTAAATGCATATATATGTATAACATATTGAGAAAATAAGTAATTAAAGTCTTGCAAACTCTAACTTGCAAGACGATCCTCATATTATGGGTGCACACGTGATATGACGATTCTAGGATAATCCTCTTAGGCCTCTATGTTTAGGAGTCATTTGTGTATTTTGGAGATAAACTAGTAGGTTTGGAGCCTCGTGTATTTACATTAATATTGACATGTAATGGTTTTAAATGTCCTTAAATTTATGACGTTATGACATAATTAGTGTTGTTGATACTTTCTTTTCTTGTAGAGTTGTTATAGCTTGACATTGTAATAAATGTGACTAATGTATGTTTGGGAGCCATTTGTGTATTTTGGAGATAAACTAGCAGGTTTGGGGCCTTGTGTATTAAATTTTGACAGGCAATAAGTTATAAATACCCTTAAATTTATGATATTACCACACAATTAAGGAAGTTGGATCCCACGTGGTCAACTAGTTCCCAATAAGAGTAAAAGATAGTGTCTATGCATACTTTTTAGCACTTAGAGAATTTCTTCCGTACTATATGGTTAAATAGGTTCTCACAATTAATGTTACGTATTGTAATGTAAGTTTCAATTATAATTTTTTGGAATCTATACCAAGTAATAGGGCAAATATTTTTTAGAAATCTATATATAATGTGAATAATGATGCAAAATTTAAAATATGTTGTAACAAAATTTTCCATATTTTATAAGCTACCATATATCCCATTTACAAAATAGTTGCAATAAGCCAAATTATTTTACTTACTATTTTAACTATATTGGATCAATCAAAGCTTTATTTTCATCTCTAGCTTAGGCCAATATTCTACTTAGTTATTTATTACGACATTATTATACCAAAGGAAATTAAAAAAAAAATCGCATCTTTCACAACAACTTTCCAGAAAACTTAATATTTTATAAGATGTAAATTGGTGGGTGGTTCAAATGGGTCATAACATATTATGCTTTTTAAGAACATATAAGGTACTTTTAGACGTTATCATAAGTTAGTTTGGATTCAGAATCAAACCTAAACTATCAGTTTCTGGTTCTAAAATTGGTGGAACTGGAATCAAATCTATGGGAGTTGGTCCGATTCTCAATACTTGAGAACCACCAGTTCTTACGGTTTGGTTTTAACTTCTTTAGAACCGGGAACCATGAAATTAGAAAAAAAAAACAATTAAATTACCTTTATTTTTTTGCCATTAAATTACTTTAAAATAAGTAAAAAAAATGCAAAACAAATTTTAACTAAAATAACATTGGAATTAACAATAATTGTTTATAATCCATTAATTATAAGATATTTTATAGCTGTACATTTTTCTGTGTATGATCATCTGTACTTTTTTAGTTATCATATAAGTAATATAGAATTAAAAAAATAAAATTTACAAATAAGTCCACAAACATAAAAACAAGTTTTATATTGTTAAGAAATAAAAATATACTTTAAATAAAAGTACATATCAACTTAATAATACATATGATTTTAAATATATTTATTATATATTTTTAATAACGAACATTAAATGTTGTGAATAAAAAATAAAATTTTATTATTCACATGAAAATAATTTAAATATTTATTTTTAAATTAAAAACTTTTTATAATTTTCTTTTCTTCTTTTTTTTTTTTTTAATTTCTTGTGATGTTGGATATGCCGATTCGAACCAGCTATCATGAGCCAGATCCGATTGACGGATTGGATCGGTTCCGATGACGATGTCTATCCCTTTTCTACTTTTCCTCGATTAGAAGACACAGCATGCAGACTACACATGCCTAACCATTGACTCATGTCATTCCTTGCTGTCCTTTTCTTGACAGCCAGAATCGACCTGTTGCGTACAAATACTAATGCCTTGGTTGGGATGACTTAAAAGTCAAAATACTCAGACTACAGAGATAAACTTCTATCTTTGCCACAGCTCAACTGTTATGCCAATTACCGTCGTGTGACATACTCAGGCTACAGAAATATATTAGCAAAGATTAAGAATTAATTATTTATTTAGTTCTGCAAATAAAAAATAATTTCTTATTTAACTGAAACTAAAATTTTGTGGATAATTATTGTACAGACTAAACGGAGAGTAGCTCGCAAGGGATAAAAAAATTATTTAATTTCACTCATATCAATTTAATTGTTACAAAATGTTTATTTTACTCATATCAAAAAAAGAAAAAAATATATTTTTCAACTTTTTGTGTTTCAAAATTTGCATGATTATAGGATTATATACTTGAAATATTTTGTTTAAATGTAGATTCCCATCCGTGTTACTAATTTATATAATATGCCTTCTTTTATTGAAAACACGAACTTCGTTACATTTCAACTTTTGAAAATTTTGCAATTAACCCATATTTGACGATTCCTTCTTTGATAAAAGCTATAGTACCAAAAAGAAGTGAATATTGAGGTGAGCACGGATCGATTTGATTCAGATTTTTTAAAATCAAAGCAAATCATAATTTATGGTTTAGTTTTTCTTCAATTCCAAACCAAAATATTAAGTAACAGTTTGATTTGAATTAAAAAAATTTTAAACCATTCAATAACGGTTTGATTCGGTTTGGATTATGGATTAAATCAAAATTCTAACTAAAAATTTTCTTTATTATAGTTTTTTTTTTCATATTTGTATAGATACTTAAATATTTATACCATTTTACAAATTTTTATTATAAATCACGAAAAAATACTTTATAAATTCATCATACTTTTAATCTATAGTTCTTTATAAAATTAGTTATCCACCAATAAAATACATTCACCAATCAATACATAGTAAGTCATAATTTATAATTTTTAATAAAATCATCAAGCCAATTATCTACCAATAAATTTAGCTAAAATAAAAAATCATCTATCAATAAAATTCATCAACGAATACAATGTCCTTGAGAAAATATATTAAACAATTAATACATAATAAGAGTTATAACTAAATAAATAAATTTCATACTTTATAAAATTAAAAACTATTAAAAATAATTTATTATTAACAAAAAAAATACATATCATAAGTCTTAAAAAAAATAAAAAATGAATAAGTTGATTTTAATTAATATTCATAAGATAATAAATATAAAATGAAATCCTATAAGCATATAATAAAATATTATTATATTTTCTAAAACGGTTAGGTTCGATTTTACGGATTGATTTGGTTTACTTTTTAAATCAAATCATAAATTTACGAATTGATTATGGATATGTTGAATTCGACTGGTTTTTTTTTTTTTTTTTTCCAATCCTAGTGAATATACAGGATTAAGATGAAATGAGATAAGCACCGCAGGGCCTGGAGCTTTCTTGTTTCGGCTATTTTAAAATCATTACCAAGAAGAACTTATCAAACATGGACCCAGTGCATTGTACACAAACAAAGATAAGGAGCATCATGTACGCTTTTTAAGACTGCTGACATATTGCATATTGACTAGCTAGCAATGAAATCCTACCTTCCCGTGCTTATTTAAAAGATCATAAAATGTTTCACTGCCGACTTATTCATTATAATATTTAGGGCTGAAAGCAACGGCTCTACCGAGGTCATATAATGCATACGTGATGGTTAATAATTAATAATTTTTTAATATATAGCTATATGCTCATTATTTTATTTATATATTAAAATATAATTAATAACTACTTATTATGTGTATAATATATATTACTATTGATTTCTTTTTTATTGAAAGCCTAACTTTCCGCTTATTTAAAGATCCTAAAATGATTCACTATCCACTTATAGACATAAATGGACTTCAAAGGTTGTTTATCAATTCTATATGCCATACTCATACCTCTGATTTTATGGACATGGATTGCTTACAAAAGGAAAAAGCATACCAAAAACCTTCCTCCATGTCCTAAAAAACTTCCTTTCATTGGAAACTTGCACCAATTCGGTACCCCGCAGCACCGTTCACTCGAACGCCTCTCGCAACGATATGGACCCATCATGTTTCTACAACTTGGCTCAATTCCCACCCTAATTATCTCCTCGTGTGATTTGGCTAGAGAAGTGTTTCGAGACCTTGACCGGGCTTTCGCTGGCCGGCCTATGCTCTATGCAGCCAGGAAATTTACCTATAACTGTTGTGATATAAGCTATGCACCTTATGGAGATCACTGGAGACAACTTAGGAAGATAGCAACATTGGAACTTCTGACTTCCAAGAGGGTTCAATCGTTTCAATCTGTGAGGGACGATGAAGTCAAGTTCATGATTGATAATATCATAGCTGCTGTTGCTGTGGCTGGTGGCCCTAATCCAGTTAATTTAACGGATTCATCGACTCTGCTAACCAACAACATCATATGTCGGACTGCTTTCGGAAAGAGATGCTTGGTAGATGGCAGTGACAGTAGTGAATTCCAAGAGGCCATCCATGAACTTCAACATGCATTGGGGGGTTTTTGTGTTGCTGATCTTTTTCCCTGTGATTGGCTCAACAAGCTTAATGGTTTCGAAGCAAAAACTGATAAGATATTTTGGAAACTAGACAAGCTATATGATGAAATAATAGAGCAACATAAGGACCCCCAAAGACCTAAACCCGAGCATGAAGACCTTGTTGATGTGTTGGTTCAAATGCAAAAGGATTCTAATCAAGAATTCACCATGACTGATAACCAAGTAAAGGGCTTACTCACTGTAGGTCCACCAACTCTTCTATCTTTTTATTTCTCGTTCTCGTCTAATACGAACCTTTTTTAAAAAATATAAATAAGTGATAATGAAATGCAATGTTTGTAAACTATTGTAGGATGTATTCAACGCAGGGACTGATACGTCTTCCACGACACTTGTGTGGACAATGACCGAGCTAATTAGGAATCCGAGATCATGAAGAGGCACAAGATGAAGTAAGAATAGCTGTAAAGGGAAAGCTTATAGTGGACGAGAATGATCTTCCAAAGCTGTTGTACCTAAAAGCAATCATAAGGAGTCATTGAGACTGCATCCACCTGTCCCTTTGTTGTTCCTAAAGAAACAATCGAAGACTGCAAGATAAATGGATACGATGTTCCTGCTAGAACAACTGTGTTCATAAATGCTTTCGCAATATCTATGGATCCAAAATATTGGGAAAATCCTAGAAAGTTCTTACCGGAGAGGTTCTTGAACAGTTCTATTGATTTTAAGGGCAGAACTTTGAGTTCATACCATTTGGAGCTGGCAGGAGGGGATGTCCTGGCATCCATTTCGCAGTGCCGGTAATCGAACTGGCTCTGGCTAATTTGCTGTATCGTTTTGATTGGAAATTACCTCCAGGAATGAAGATAGGAGATGTGAGTATGGAAGAAAATTTCGGTCTTACGACACACAAGAAAACTCCTCTCTACCTCGTTGCAACACCAGTGGACCTTTAAGAATCAAAGAGATCAAAAGCTGTCATGAAAATAAAGGAAAAAGCTATGTATTGTCAGGAATTTTCTTGATATTTGCTAGCAAGCTGTTGTATGAATACTAAATTACGTCAAGCATTCTCGATACTAAAATAAAACTGAAATACGGATGTCATAGGAAGACATGATAAAATGTTATCCACTAGTCTATACAATCAAATGTTTTTATTGTGGCCTATAATATTCATTGGATAATTATGGTTCCTTTGAAGGGTTGTTTTTTTCTTTGTATTTGGCATGTGTATATATTTTATTTGTACTTGATCTGTAAAGTTAAATTATGAGTAATTTTTTTTTTGTATCTGTATTTAACAAATAACATAATTGAAAGAGATACTAAAATGATGTTGTGAAATTATTCTCTATGGTTTTGCCTTAAAAATCAATTAAAATGAGTTATTTAAATTCCATAGGTGCTTGACTTATATTTATAGCCATACATCTTTATAATTATTAAGGGACTTAATTGCGTTTCGTAAATAAAATATGATAAATTCAAATCACTTGTTAAAATGTAAAATGATTTCGTTGGAGTTGGGTATAAATACAAGATTTTCTAATGTAATTATTAGAAAGATGATGAAATTTTGATCTTAGAAGTATAGATGCATCAAACTTTCTTCTCTATATGAATTTATCCGGACACATTTCGCATCATAAAATTGTTCCCTACTATCAGAGGGCATGAAGTGACGAGGTGGTCCCTCTCCGTGACCAACAACTGAACCAAGGATTTATTGTCGTGGGCCAAAAATATCGATAATAGGGAACATGAGCTTTTAATTAATACCTCGCCCCCTTTTCTTCGATGAGTTTGACGTTATTGATAACTGTATAAAATTATATATTTATTGAAGAATTGTTAATATACATTCATAGTGCAGAAATTGTATAATATCCGAACTGTTCAAATAAAAAAATTACTTGTATTTATATAAAGTTAATTATAAAAATATCACAATAAATCTCATTTATAAGACACAATTCTATTATTACCAAATGAGTCGCATATATAAAATACAACTTACTATAAATATATGAATTGCTTTTACCAAATGCAATTGTTCATTAATGCACCATACAATTATAATAAATACATTAGTGAAACGTATTTCTAAAATGAGATTTAGCATTATACAACATATACTAAATCGCATTTTGAAAAAACAATAATTTCTTAAAATTATAAATTGCATGGTGAACATGCTATTTAGTATTAATTATTTTATAATTAAAATCTCGTATGTATTTTGGATTAATTGTTTTTTTAAATAATGGTAAACACGGTATCATGTCGTGGAATTTGATTTTATAATTATGGAATGGATGTCTTTAAATTAACTACATAAATCATACAGGACAAAAAAAAAAAACCTACATAAATCATGAAGGTGGTTCAAAAATAAGGTTTAAATGGCTAATATTGCATTTTTTTTTTTTTTTTGGCCGAAGGCTAATATTGCAATCACATGTCTCTTATTCCATGATATGCCGTGTTCACGAGTAGTGTCTTTATCAGTTGTATGAGGATAATTTGATGCGTATGTATATATATATATATATATGTATGTATGTATGTAAACTTATAATAGAAAAAATGCACGGAATCAAAATTTATATAAAGAGTATATTTAACTAGCTTTTTCTAACAGATAAAGATACTTTTTTTAATAAATTGTTTATCAATAAATAGATACAAATAAAAAAAAAATTTAATAGTTCTCAGATAAAAATCAAATAAATCAAATATAAATACAAATCAAATACATTTACACATATTATTTTAATACAAATATAAATACAAATGAGAAAAAAAAAAAAAAAAAACCATCCAAGCAGGCCCAAAACATTATTACACACAAAAATATTCGATGAAAGAAGTCTGGAAGACATCACATTTCATTCAATTGTTAGTATTAATGTGAAGAGTTGTTGAACATAGTACCCCGTTGTGATTTTTTATTCGAAAATTAATAAAAGAAGTTACAATACATATTAAAGAAATCACTCAGTTAATAAATTATGGACCATTCTGTATTATCTCAGGATATATATCTTTATGTGTGTGTGTGTATGCATATAGAGGAACGAAAGGAGACAAAATATTGAGTAAGGGCAAAGCAGGAAAAGACAAAAAAAAAAAAAAAAAAGGAGAGATATATACTTCACGCACTTTGGGGGGATGAATTCAAGCGAGAATCCCCTATTCAGTGCTGGCTTCAACTCATTTTCCTAGATGACTTTTGAACATCCTCATGGAAAACATTTGCTTCATTCCTCTAGGATTACAAACAATAAAAAGCATTAAATATTATACCGATAATAAATTCTCTTAGTATTTAAAAACACTTCATGCATGCTTGCGGATAGAACCAAATTACTCAATTTATTCAAGGATTATTCGATTTCAATTTGCATTTATTTCATCAATAATCATATCAACTCAATACTTAATGTTGTTATTTCTTGATTTTGGGTGTACCAAGCTTGAATTGTCAAAGAGTAGGCAAAAACCAATAAAAACATGCAAAACAAGGACACACTACAAGAAATTTTGGCTTTAGAGACAAAAATTCTGTCTCTAAAAGTGAAAAATCTGCTCTAAAGACTTTTAGAGACAGAATTTCCGTCGTAAATTTCTGTTTCAAAAATCATCGTCGCTAATTCTTTTAGAGACAGATTTATTTTCCGTCGCAAATTTGCTACGGAATTTTTGTCGCAAATTTGTCTCTGTTTTATAATTAGTTATTTTTAAATATCCAATTAGTAAATATTATATAAAATTATTCCGTCGCAAATTTGTCTCTGATTCGAAGACAAATTATTAAAAAAATACACATTTGCCTATTATTTATCCTTCCCAGGAGGTCACCCATCATAGAATGCTACATACTAAGCACACTTAACATTGAAGTTTTCACAAGCACTAAACCGATAAACCAATTCGTATCTTCATGAGTAAAGTTCCACTACTGTTTATTTAAGAGATACCACAATTTACAATATTATAATTATAAAACATTTTATATATCTTTTATAGTTTATTTTTATTTTATAATTTCACTTTACATATTTATTAAGGATTTTTCATTAATATTTTATTAAAATAATATATAATATTAATATATACAATGTTTACATTTTATAATAATTATTTTAAATTATATATTATTATAAATATATAATATTTTCAGTAGTATATTATAATTTTTTTTCCAAATATGATATTATTATTAAAAAATATTATATATTATGTAAAATAAATAATGTTATACATATAATTTTATATATATATATATATTTAATGATACATAATATAATTACTTTTTACATTAGTTATTTAATATTTTATATTAAATTAATAAATTGTATATTTTTAATTAATGTGTTTATTTTTTTATTTTATTTTTTTTGCACTTAATAAATATAATATAATGTAAACAATATAAAAATATATTTTTCATTATTATAAATAAAATAATATATAATACCAATTTAAATATATTTAACTAATTATATATATTACATATTTAATAAAATATACTATATTTTACTAGTATATTATTTTTTCCCCAAATATGTTATTAATCTTAAATAAAATATAGTATGTAAATATAAATTATGTAAGATATATATAATAAATTTTTTATTATAAAAATATGAATAGTCATAATAAATATATAATAAAAAATTATAAAATATGAATATATATATTTTTATTAATATATTATTTATATATTTGTATATGTTTAAATATACTAAGTTGACATTTTATATTAATTATTTTATTTTACATATATTATTATTGAAATATACTTTATTTTTAATTAGTATTTTATGATATTACTTGCATATAACATATTATATTATTATTATACACTATTTTATTAAGTTGTATAATTTGAGTTTTTATATAAGTTATTATGTAAAAGAATAATATAGTAAGATATAATATAATATTTATGTTTTAAGTACTATTTTTAATTTATACTTTATTATATTAAATATGTATTGTAATGTTTAAATATTATAAATAAAATAATTAGTTGTAAATAACAAATGATTATACATATTATAGTTATTATATAATAAAATTGATTTAAAAATATAATATATTTCCTTATTATATAATGTACATTTTATATTATATTAGATATGTATAATTTAAAATAAATTTTAAACATAATTATTTATATATACATATATGTAATAATTTATTTTAGAGACAAATTTGCAACAGAATTTAAAAAAAAATAGAAATTGGAGCTAAAATAATTTATTTCCCTCTAAAATCAGAGACAAATTTGCAACGGAAAAATTTTTGTCGCAAATCAATATGTAATCCGTCGCAAATTCCGTCGCAAAAGCATATAAAAATTAGAAGATTATTCATAATTCATGTCATCATAAATCCGTCGCAAATCTGTCTCTAATTCATTTTTTTAGAGACAGAAATTTTCCGTCGCAAATTTTCTGTCTCTAAAGGCTAGTTTTCTAGTAGTGACACTAAGTCTGGTACGGATATAAACAAGTTAAAACTCACACCTCAAATTTTTGTTATGACCATACAAAAGGCAAGTGCACCTATCAATAACAATAGTATAGATCTAGAGCACAAACATCATTCGCACAAGGACTAATGAGTACTAATACTTACTTTCCTTTTATTGTTCAACCTACAATAGAGAATAAGTGATTAAGATAAGTTACTATTAGAATCAGAGTAATGCAAGTCAAGTAAAAGATAATCTAAATTGAAAAAACCGTTTAAATCTTGAATTCCCATTAAGTAAAATGTGACTATGTAAAAGATAATGATAAATATTATTGTTGATATTCATGAATGCTAGAAATTCCTAAGGAAATCCACTGTCTCTATTGGGACTGTTGAAATTCTATCCTTGGTTGCTATTGTCATGCCTCAAGATGATATCAATGCGTCTCCAGTCTAACCATGATAATACTTAAGCATTATAATACGCAAGGCTACTCACAAAGCAATCATTTATAGTGATAATTTGCTAATCAATTTTTAACTTTTGAAATCATATAATTAGGTTTAGAAAGCAATTAAGTAAGTAACAACAAAAATTAAACTCTTATAGATATTTTCAAAAGAGGCTACATTTGTGAGTAGATCAACATACATTTTTTTATCTAAGTACCAAGAGTTGGTACTTCAAAATATTGAGTATCTAGCTTTTCAAAGCATGAAAGTAAGTTTGTTGACAATTTACAACCAAGCGCTCACAGACATTTGCCTTTGACAAAAACATGCAAGTTTAAAAAGTAAACAAGTCTTAAACAAAATATATCTCCATATATCCTTATGTCCTATTTGTCCCACTCATCAAGGAATTCTTCAAGTCCATCCCATATCCCATATAATCACAAGCATCATTGAAATACCCCAAATATCTTAACTTCGATAAATAAATAGTGTTGGTTAAGTCATATAGAATTTGTTTGTGTTTGCATAATATAGAAGAAATTATGTAAATACCAGTATATGATTAGAGATTTGATAATTCAATTGTTGTTTCAATTTATCTAATTATCTATCTTACTTTCAAGTCCTTATATGAATTTAGATTCTCAAATTTCAATCCTTAAACCATTAGAATTTTCAACAATTTCATATCAAGAATTTTTTTTTTTTATCTAAATAAATCCTAATTCAAATTAGTTAAATCTTGAGCAAAACTTTAACTTCTTATTCTCAACTTTAAAAATCATAGTAGCCTATTTCTTAATGGACAATTCAAATCTAACTTCATAAACACAAGCCTAAGAGCCCATAGTCTTAATTCCTTATCATGCACCCACATGCACGTAATTATTTTATTAAGAAGATAATTACAAATGGGAGCAAAACTCAAAGTTGCTTTTTGGATTATTACTTACAATTTTATAAAAACATATCCTAGTTGGCACCATTTTCTACTAGAGAATGTGTCTCGCCTCAAAATGGGGGTTGTAACCCCTAAAATCTTGGAATCGGTTTAGTTTAAACCCTAATCTGGAAGTCAACTGGAAACCAGAAGTCAACAAAACCCTAGTTAGACGTAATGGCTTATAGTTCGGTAATCTCGAATAAGCAACTCGAGAAAGTAAGTAAGAGTTTAGTATGTAGAATAGTTTGTAATTACCTAAGGAAGCTTAAAAAGATCATATTAGTAAAACTGCGACTCGTTTTGAATCCGAATAGATACAGTTCTTGAAAAAAGTGTCCCGGGGCTCGAAATAGTAAAAATATTTTGAATATACCGTTAGACCCGTCAAAATATAATTTTTCAAAAATATCAGTTTTATAATTTTTCGGTAAGTAAAAATAACTGATATCGTAATATACGCGTATTTTCTTACTACTGGTACATTATTAATCATATCTATTTTACATTACACTATTCACTACTATTTTCACTATTCTTTTATCTTTCCTTTTTCTAACATCTACTGTTACAAACCATAACCTATAACCTTTACTTTTTACCTTTCCTATAACTTTATTTCACATCAAACCTTCCCCCCCCCCCTATATCTCTCTCAATTTTGTTTTATTTTATCTTTATTTAAATCACTCAATAATTACTCTACATTTTCCTATAAATACCCCCCTCCTTTTTCACTTCTTTCACACAATTACTACTCACAAATTTCTTTACAAAAACTCTCTCAAAACTACTCCTTATTTGATATTTATGTTTTTTTTTTTTTTTAGTTATTATTTCTCATAAATAATGCCATTAAGATTGTTGTCCAAATTTTTCAAAACTTTAAAAATACTTGATAAAGAGGACATTTTGTCACTTAGGAATAAGTATTTATATGAAATATAAAATCTATAGTTTAACAAAAGTAAAAGTGATTCCTTTCCACGTTTCAAGAAGAAGTCACTACAATTTTTTAAACTATTTTTGTTTTGAAACATTTTTAAATCATTTCTATATCGCTTTGTTTTTCAAAAAGAGAATGATTTTTATACAAAAATGGTTTCTATAAAAACATAACATAAAGGAAACCTTATGTAAGGACCCGTTACCTCCCCTATATTTGAAATGGGAGATAACGGTTCCCCAACCACATATAACCCCTAAGATTATATGTAAAGTTGCCTGAAGGAATTGTTTGAGTAACTATTTATCTAATTCGAAAAAGTTAATATACAATAGGAGATATAGATTTTTGTTTTTCTAACCTTAAACAAAACTATACTACTATACTACTAACATATCTTACAAAGGAAGTACAACTTAACTTCTAAATAGCTAAGAACATACATATATATTTATATATTACATCCAAAGGCTTCTTACAAGCCTTGACAAAAATTCTCAAAACACAACTCAACTAATACTATATTTACATTATCAACCAAAAAGAATCTCATCTAATCTATTATATTCATAGGGGTCCATTGAGTCCAAGGTCATCTCTAATCCTCCAACCCATCAAGAAAATCCTCGAAGTCGGTTCCGTACCCCATACTCGTATAGAACTCATCGGAGTCATCATCTGAAATAGATAAAATATGAGCCAAAGGCCCAGTACATAAGTAACGAATACAAAATGCGAAGTGGATCACACATTCTTAAGCTAATGCATTATGCAACAATCACTTGTTAATTATTAAGTCTTTAGTTAGTAAAACAACACGGGAGTATTCAAACTTCGGGCAACAAGGATCTAGTATTACGTCTGCCTCCCTGAGTGGTCCCTACTGTTCATACAGACTAGGCAGCCCCACCTTCCGGCGTAGCCCGTAATACTAAGGGTTCCTGAGTAACGCATCACGATGCTTAGGGGGTTGATATGAGCAGCTCGGATACTCATATCTCCTAAACAATTCTATCAATTAACGAGAAAGTACCCTGCCCCCAATCTGAGTAAGGTGCTGCTTCCGAACCAGATTCAACGGCAAACAACGACAATCAACACTCATATATCAATAGGATTTTCTTATTTTAAAGTAGTTTGATTTTGATGCCTATCCTAACAAAGAGACAAGCAAGTTACTGCTTACCTGATATAGCTCGAGAATTAACGGGGTTGACTGGGCGAGTATCTATCACTGTTTAAATCAATATTGAATTTCACACTTAGCCCAAGTACTAATTAACTAATTGAAAATATAAATAAATCAAAGGAATCCAAGTAAATTAATACAAAGTCATAATAAAGCATTTAAAGATCCTATTATATCCTAGAACACTTAACAAATTCTTAGTTGATCATATATCAAACTTCGGAAAATTTTAAAGAAAGTTTTTAACATTCAAAAGCACAGGGGATATGCTAGCACTCAAAGCCGGCGGCTTTGGGCCGGTGTTCGATACTCTAAAAATCAACACTGCCAACGCTGGCAGCGTTCAATGGTATGCCGGCTGCCTTGATTCTACGCCGGCGGCGTTGAGCCGGTGTAGAATCCAAAACTCAAATTTCCAAAAGCTTACAGAGAGGTACAAACCGGCAGCTTACCCATGTACGCTGGCAACTTCTCACTATATGCCGGCGGCTTTGAAATCCCAGTAGGCCGCGTACAATGTGAAAGAATGAACGCTAGCTGACTTTTCCAGTGAAAGCCGGCGGTGTTCGATCGGCCTTAAGAAATTTGGTTTTGTTGGCTTCCAACACCCCCTATAAGCTGGCGGCGTAGAAGCCCCAGATGCTGGCGTACGTTCAAATTTTAGCCTACACGAAAAATGTTTTGATTTCCCCTGTTTTATTACAAACTTTGTTAACTTTCAAAAATTTCCCAATCTTAATCCAAACCTTCCAAAGCTTGCTATATGTTCCAAACACTATTCTAACAACATGAATACTACTTCTAATCATCAAAACTCTAATCACACTTCCAATTCACAACTCAACTACTCAATCTTCAATCTTCCAAAATACTCATCCCCACACATCAACACTCATATAAGATATAAACTACTACTCTATTAGCCACATAATCTCATTCAAACTATCATCAAAGCACTAAATCAATCCCACACCAATTATCACATCAAAATCATTTCTATCTAACATTTACACACAACAATATAGAACATAAATTAAAGGATAAAGTTTGTATTAAACTCACATGACTAAATCTTGGCTTGGAATGATGTTCAAATCCTAAAGCTTGTAATAAATCTTGGCTTAGGGTTTAAGATTTTAGGATGAGAAAGGAAGAAAGAAAGAAAGAAGAAAAGAAGTGGAAATTCGTATGAAAAATAGGGCTGCCCAAAAAGAGGTCAAAAACAAGTCTAAACAAAGTCAATTGTCATCCAAACTTAGCCATTAGGGGTATATTTGTCCTAGAATTAATTTAGGCAAATTTCAAATGCATTTGGATTGTATTTAAGCTCAAAAAGTGGTTTTAAAGTTTGCTAAAAATTTTGTCATAATTCTAAACAATTCAAAAGTAAATTGATTAAATTTTAAACATAACACATGCATATTAATTTGAAAAAGACATACATATTCATTACACTATACACACATTTATACCTATCAAACAATGATATTAATTTCATAATACTATACACATATGAAATAACACATTCACTAATTATATTAACTAAGCACACATATATATACATATCATTCTAATAACACATTAATATGTAATTTAAGGAATTCATGGCTATTTCATCTTATGAGAAAGGAATGAGAATTTTCAAATTAAGATCTTTTCAAACAAATGGTCAAAGAAAAATTGTATAGAACATAAATAAGAAAAGTAGTACTAACATAGAGAATTTAGAAAAGAAGAAAATTACTTTTCGAAAAAGTCATCTAGAAAAATAATAAGTCAAACATATAGTAATTCTTTGAAAACAAAAGAATCAAAGTATTCCTTTCAAAAGATTTACAAAATGAATTTCTTGTAAACTATAGTTTTCTAAAACTCGTAATTGACATTGTTTTACTCAAGAAACATAATTGGACAACAAACACTTGAGCATGAATAAATATGAGCTAAGCAGCTATAAAAGAGAACTTTTTCAACTATATAGATAACTAAGTACTTATCAAAACAAATTTTGAATGATTTAATGTTTGAACTAAAGTTGTTTTTGGGTTGGGAAAATTCGTGGTGAATCTGATCACCACTATTTCGGAGCCCAAACGACTTAGTTTGATGAAAATAGTTTTAGAAATGGGTAGATCTTTTCGAGTAGGTCGATATATTATATGCATGATTCCGAGTTAAAATGACCAAGTTATGGCCATTTTAAATTGGAATTTTCCTTTATACGAACTTTAACGTTCTCATGACATTGTTTTGTCAAAATTCAAGAAAATCATTAAGAAATACTCATATTGAGTATTTTCTTTGGCTAGGTGATTCCAAGGAAGGATACCTATACCTCGAGGACTATTTCGATTAAGTGGATTGTGTGAGCAACTCATCCGCTAGAGAAATTGTCAACATGGCATCGTGAGTTTATTTTCTTAAAGTGCTTTACTTGATTGTGCTTGTAATCTAGTCACATTAGAATTAAGAAAAGACAAATGGATGTATATGTAAGATAATTTGACAAAAGGACCCTAAGAATATCAAAGCCGGAATTGATTTAATGTTTGTTTTAGTATAACATTTGATTTGTATGAAATTCTATGATCACCTTAAATTTGATAATAATGATGCTATGAAATCATAAATAAACTGGTTCATGCATACCATGAAGTGAGTCACATTACATTGGGTTATTATCCTTGGGTGAGAGGATGGTAGCTCAGGTCGAAAGCAACACTTAACGGAGTGACCGAAAGTGATTGCTTGGTGATATGGAGAAAATGCTTGGCAGATAGTCCGGTAGCAAGGCTTAATTCAAGTAGACTTAATGTGCTTGGCGATATTGATCGAAAGTACAAATCTTTTTAACTAAAACTACTTGTTTTAAGGTTACGTATCACCAAACCCCGAATGGAGGGTGTAAATCCATTCAACATATAGTTCCCGGAAAACTATATGCCTTGTTTGCCCACGTGTATGTTGCATCTCATTTGTTTGCTTAAATAACTTGTTTGAATTTTTCATTTCAAGAAGTCATTTATGGAAATGGTTCTCACTAAGCCTATTAGCTTATACCCCCATAGATATCTTTTGCAGTTCACTTATCTGTGGTTGAGGCCATGCGGACCCTGCAACCAAGTATTTTCCTTTTGGTTGAGGAATTTCTAGATAATGTTGAGTATTGGATAAGATGTAGAAATATTCCTGTAATAGATTCGAGACTGGGGAATGCCCCTAAGTTTTGTAAGATCATTATTATGAACAAATGAATATTATGAATCTTCTTTTCTTAATTTGTTATTATATCTTCTTAAGCTTCATAATTCCATGTATGGTCCTCTAAAATTGTGAGAGCACGCCTTACACTTAATATCAAAACTTCTGGGAATGGCTAAAGTTGTCATACTTAAGCTTTAATGTTGAGTGTAGAGAACTGTTATGCTTAAGATACCCCTTGGGGCATGACAGGGATCTAGTAGGATAGCCCTAAAGTTATCATTATACATATGCACCCGTAATATGAGAATCGTCTTATAAGTCAGTATATACAAGACTCTACCTATTTATTAATATCTCTTATTTAAAAGAAACGTTGACATATAATAATATTACTGGAATTCAATTATGGAATCCAATTTTTCACTTCTTACCAAGATTGCAAAGAATCGGTATCCCCTAACAAATAGTGAAAATGGGGTTTCAATTCTACAAAATATAAAATCACTACTATTTGTACAGATTATTCAAAATTGTAATCTAAGTTCATGATAACCTATGTCTAACTTTAACAAAGTCTATTGGAGAGGTACTCTTCACACATTCTTAGCCTAGTCCTTACTAATATTATTCCTAGACAAAAACTGTTAGGAGGTGAGCGAACCACGGGCTTAGTAAGATAACCTGACCAGACCACAAATCAAGCAATAACAAATAAGTTTAATTATCAAGCGTATGTCATGCAACAATCAATCATGTGTACAAATAAAAGTTTGAAGATCCGGAATCCAAATAGGATAAAGGTTTACGCCCTCTCGTCATGGTTTGAACGAAGCTATAAAGAGCAATATGCCATGCCCATGAGAATCAGAGAACCAAGAAAGAATGGATGCCATAAACTCTCACAAATTACTTTAAAACATTTCAGTGAACAAAGAAACACCATAAAGTATTAGCCATTTCATATTGATACCACGAGCGGTGCTCCTTCGATACTAGTTAGTTCCTATGGAACAAAATAGAACAAAGGCGATCCTAAAAGAACTAGGAAATTTACATCTAGAAAGAACCAACGCATCACTAGAGAACCAAAATGCTAATACGAGTGGGGTCATCACTCCTTTTTAATGTAGCATATGCGATTGATGCAATGCATGTCTATTTTCATTTATGGTACCAGTAGTTTTCAGTCAAGTTTAAGGTGATCATATAATTCTCAAACAATATCAACATGCTTTATATAGTAATTATCATACAATAGAATTATCACTTATAATAGGATAATTTTGGCAATCAAGCATGCACCAAACATCATGCAATATACCCAATCCCTCATGCATATCAATTGAATATATTATTATAAGTGCAGCTATACTACAAGCATAAATAATGTGATAAGATCAAAAGTACTCACTTGTTGTCCTCACTAATATGTTGTAATATGCTACTAGAAATCTCATAACTATTTTACTTTTCCTATGAAATGAGATAATAAATGTCTATTACTATACTATTATTTATATAATGGTGTCGATGGTATTCCTCCAGGTCCTAATTATCAAATTTAGTTATTTAGTTAAGATCTTTATCTTTATATAAATTATATTCATCTAATAAAGTTGTAAAATTTATATTTATATAAAAGAAATCTTCTTAAATTATAAAATATTTTAGGTTGTAATTGATAATTCTGTTGTTAAGCTTTTACTATTTATATGGTCTTTTTAGTATATCTACCTTAAGATAATTAATATTTCTTATCTATTATTTATTTTCATTTTCCTTTTCTTGATTTTAATTGACATCTATATTTTATTCAAGGTGTTTTCTTTATCCTAAATTTACTGGAGTTCATCTTTTGTTAGTGTCAGTGTTGATAGTGAATTTTATTATTTTCTTTGTTTGTCAACCTTATCTATCTTATTGAAATTTCTATTTATATAATTACATTTACTATTTAGTTCTTTAATTACTTTTCTAACATATTCATATTTTTCTAAAGTTTAAAGGTATATCAATTATCTACTAAAATTAAATTTTATTTTTTATTGTTTAATTATATAGTTTGTATTTAATAAATCAGGATTTTATTATTATCATTGTTTATTATTTTATATCGTTCTTTAGTTTGATTATCTTATGTTAACTAATATCTATTTTCTAATATTTAGTTTCATCGTGTTTCTTTTATTCTCATTTCTTATTATTTATTGGTTATTCATGGGTATCACATTATTTATAAATTTTAACTTATTCTAATAATTATCGAACAATTATCACAATCTAATTATTTACTAAAATATCTCTTAGTTGTAAATGGTTATTAAAATATAGTACTTAACAAATATTTAAGCTTGTTAGTTTTAAAATTATTTATATTTTTTTATTTATAACATTTTTACCTTATTATTATTATTTGTGACAACGAACATATTTTGCTTTAGGAAAATTTTTGTGTGTATGCCAGCATTCAACGTCATTGGTGTTGCGCTCAAGTTTGTCGGTGGTCATTATAATTTACATGTCTTAGCTCTTAGGAACACTAGCTTTGAAAGCCGCCAACGTTACAATGTACATCCGCATCAACACCATCAGCATTAATCTCTAATTTGCTGGCAATCGTTCATTTCTCATAAAGAAAAAGAAAAACTTACGTATCTTTCGTTTTGTGTACCTCGACCCAAATGCCACAGACCTATCATTGTACACTACCGGTGTAGGCCGATGTTGTCACTATTCATCATATTCCTTGTTTTCTTCTATTTGTAATTCAATTTTCTTATATGATATGTATTATACTTGTGTTTAAACTACTTCTAAGTGTTTTTCTATACTCCACATGTATTAAAAGTGATATATCAATACATATAACATCATATAAGCATCATGCTTTATGATTTCATAGTTTCTATATATCATAACATATATATGGAGTTTTAGGATGAGATATTACCTTGTTTGAACTGAGATGGTGATGCTAAACCTTTTCCCGCAAGCTTAGCACGAACCTAGATTAATAAGTATATTGTTTTAGCTAGTGTTTATCACATGAACTAATTTAAAACGAATTTTCTACTTACCTTGCTCGATCTTTATATCTTATGTTTGTATTATCTTGTTGAAGTTTGTTTTATGGTGTTCTTTTTGTGTGTTTTGTCATTGTTTTGGGCTTTTGTTTGAGTTGTTATTTTGGCTATTACTATGAACTTTAGCTATCTTGTTTGTAACTCATCAATGAAGGTATTTTATAGGCAAGAGGCAGCTCTCTTTCTTCTCAATTTCCAGCCGAGAATTATAGGTTTTTTCTTTGCCTGGGATGTTGCATTTAATATGATGTTTGTTTAGCGAATTTTGATTGGTTATTCTTGACTCAATTTGACTTTGTTAGGTGCAAATTTAGGCAACTTGTTTTAGGATTTGGGCTGTTGCATATTTGAAGAAGTTTTAGCTGCATATCTCATCCATTTGCACCAAATTCACGCATATATTAATATAATATTAATTAATTAAATAATTATCTTAGTTTTAGGATAGTTTATTAAGCTACACGATACAAATGTGTTAGTTAATTAGGAGTTCTGTTTCTAGAAATTTATGTAAAGTTTCTACAATTCTCTAGGTTGTTTTTGGATTCAATTTTGAATTTAAAGTTTATACATCAAGATTTTCTAGGTCCGGTAAGCTATGTTAGCATTTTAGTTTCTATAGATACAAAATTTCCTAACTAGAATAATATTGTGATGTAAATATTTTTCTAAAGTCTAGATTATTAGTTATAGATCTGTTTTCGTTCTTATCGTGTATTTATAATACTAGCGGTTCATATTTTGGTTATCATTTTATAATCAATAGATTCTATAAAGGAGTTGTCTTTTATTGGTTTTGAAATGGAGAGCTACTTTTTAATTATGTCTTGAGTTATTAATTCAAGATACAAAATCTTGTCTTTGGTATTTATTAAGATCGAGGAATCTTTTATTTGGGTTTTTAAGTCATAACTGAGTTTATTATTACTCATAGGTTTATTCTAGAGTTTTTATTTGGTCGTATGTTTAATATCTATTTTACATTTGTTACTCTGTTTATTTTACTAGTTATAAATATTCTTGGGTTACAATGGTTAAATTAGAATTTTATTCTTTATAGACTCAAAATTTAAAAACTAAATTTTTGGTATAATTCAAATATTTAATTAGGGTTTAGATTCTTTAGTATTAATCAGATTTGATCTTTTTGTATATTTTATAATTCTAATGATTTATCTTTAAACTATCTTTTTATAATCAATAGGTTCTAAAAATTAACTTTTATTGTAATTGAAATTTAAAGTTAACTACAATTATTTGTTGAGTTATTGATTCGTGTCATAGAATCTTGTTCTAAGAATTTATTTATTAATAATAAGTATTTATAAATTTTCTAAAGATATTTTAAGATTGTAAAATGTTAGGATTAATTTGGAAATTATAGTTTTATTATTTTAACAAAAATGTGATTTATTTTCTAAATTAAGAAAATTGATTTTAAATTTTACAATAACAATCGGTTTATCATTGATCTTTATTTTTTTATACTTTAATAATTTTAATTCGCGAAAAATTGAAAGTGATTTCTATGACTTTTATTATAGTTCTTTATGATTCCATATTATATTTTTAATAATTATTATAATCAGGTTATGTAAAATTAGGGTGGTTACAGAATGCTCCATCATCTTTATCAAATTCTCTTTTAGAAATTCACCAAAAATTCCCTTAAGTTACTATTTCCAAGTCAATAATAAGTTGGATAATGCACTTCTTACTTTCTCTAGTTATTTATTAACCTATTTGTACCCTAATGTCAAATTTTTATTCTAATAAATCCTTAGAAGAATTAGAGGATTAGAACAAAGAAATTGGTTGAGTTTATGCATGATTAAGTCACTATAACTTAAAAGAGAAGAGTAATAGATTTTAAGATGAGTATTTAATAAGATAGGTGAATATACTTAGCTATATGTTAAACCCTAGTGGAATACATGGTTGTAGATGTTATTGGTGTTAGATAAGTATAACTATAGTGATAAAATTAATAGTTTAGTACTTTAATTTATGTATGATAAACTTTTGTTGCTTGACAAGTTTAATGCTATGTATATGTATGTGCACTATGTTTAAACATGAGTAATGAGTTTACGTATACTTAATGATGTTTGATATAAAACTTATGTATTGATGTGGGAATGTTTCTACCTTTTAAGAGATCATATTAGCAAGTTAAGTGACGTAAAACATTAGAAATTTTGAAGTAAAGAACTAAAAGTCCATGATCCTCTTGGTATGAATTTTAGATCATATTAACCTCATGGATGATTTATTTTAGCTAGATAATGGGCTTTGACGAGGACCGTGATCCTCTTAGCATGAATTTTCACACCTAATGATGGATGTGATCTTAGCTATTAAATAAGTCGCAGTTAGATCACGGGCATGATGCAGGCGTGATCTATTTTGTGAGTTATTCATAACATGATACACCATTGATCACAGATGTAATGATGAACATGATATAGATCATGATCGTCATCATGGGCATGATCTTGATTGTGATATGTATCATGGCCTTGATTATGAAAGTGATAGATCCTCAAACACTATTCATATAAAAAACAAAAGAAAAGAAAACAAATAAAGAAACAAATAATATGTATGTATATATATGTATATGAATATTACATTGAGTCTTAAATTAAGGATACAATGAACCATCTTAACTAAGTAGTTAGTTAAGTGTAAGTAGATAAGCAAGTTGACATTAGATCTTATTTGAAATGATTTTACTATAATCGATCTTTCTACTTAATTGAACTTGTATTATAATCTATTTAAGGTATTTCAAATCAATCAAGTACACAATAACATGAATGTTACATGCTAGGTTAGGTAGTACAAATGAACCAATACTTAAAGAAGGCCTAATAAATGCTTGTTGTTTATGTTAGATCATTAAATTCGATTCAAGGAGTGAAAACCTTATTATCGATGCTAGCTTGGTAGTTAGGTGCTTAAGCCATCCCTACCCATGCTTGGTATATTGAGGTCACTTAGTGGGTAGCTGATAGGCCAAATGGTATCGGCGTAACATTTACTTAGACTAGCGATAAGTAATATGGTAAGGCTTATGACTTATAGGGCCGATTAAGCCTTATCATATTATGAACTGAGATAGATAGAGATGTGTAATGGCTGTAAAACCTAGATGAAGCTACTATTTTAGATGGTACTATAGGAGATATAAGTGTTTGAACTACTATATTAATCTCATAAGCAGTTTTTGTTACTTAGAACCTTGAGAATCCCAAAAGCTTGTTGTTCAAAGTGTGAGTGCTCTATTGATGTTTTGTTTCACTTAAAAGTTAAGAAATAATTTATAGATTGTTACAATGCATTAGACTAACTGTGGGTGTTCATCTTGTACGTGCTTTTATTCTTGTCGTACTAGGTTTTAACTTACTATTATTCCTTTTTAGGTTTTGATAATTGATAAGTCTATTTAACTCTATTCTATTCATAGGAATTTGGGCTTAATTTGATACATTTTTTGATAAATTCCTATGAATTTGGTGCTTTTAATGTTTAAATGGTGTTTTTCAACTCCTAGAACCAAAGAAAGAAGAATTAAAGTGTTTTAAATTAGATTTGGAGTAAAACAACAGCAAAACTCAAAAATAGATTTCTATCGAGCCCTACAAAAGTGCCTATGAAGGCCTAAACATCAAGGTAAAACAAGGCAAATTAGTCGGTCACAGCCTGCATCGAGGCCTCGAGATGACCCTCGATGTATGTTTTGAGGTGATTGAGCCCTGGACTAGAAGAACAGTTTTTGTTGTGCCATATTATCGAGCCCTAGACTTGACCCTCGATGAATGTTGGATGACGATCAGACTTTTGTTTTGCTTATAAGTACAACTTGAATCAAACCCAAGTGTCAAGCCCTTAACATACTCATTTTACCCCTTGGTGGAAGAATGGACAAAAAAGCAAGCTTTTTAGCAAAATGCCCTAACTTAGCTTAAGCCCTGACTTTCATGCAACATTCGAGTGCTCAACCTGCTACACGACAAGTGACTTTGTGAGTTGGCAATACAAAGGTGCATGCATGAAATAAAGAATGAATTCGATTGTAAAGAATCTGTCGTGGCAACAAATAAATCATCATGATTTATGTGCCCCAAGCTTATAAATAAGTGTACATAGGCTTGCGATATAGGTATGTAACATATGTATCATATGTAACAAATCTCTTAACGTAGTGTAAAGAGAGAACTCTTTGGAAAAATAACTAGTTCTTCTTACTGAGAAATCTCAAGTTTTCTTAGTAAAATCATTTTAACTCAATGTTTGTATTTTTGCAAGACTCTAAACTTATTGAAATATTCTTTGATTAATTCCATTTTATTTCTTATAATTCGTGCTTGACATTTACATCCATAGAGAAATAATCTCCTATAGCTTAGAGTTTGTAAATCCAAATCCCGATTCATGTGATTTTAAATACGCTTTCAAGTAAACAGTAACTGAATATTTGTAATCAGTAGCTTTAATTTATTTTCGTAGGTCCAAATGTGTAATGCACCTTTTATATTTATGTCTAATTTCAATTGAATGGATTGATAGATCATTCTTTTTAATAGATTTGTGGCTACTAATAGAGTTTGTTATAATTGCCTTAAAAGAAGGATGGTGAAACTTTTTTTCACTTGTTTTTGAAATTCATTAGGTTGATTTTGAAACAACGGATTCTTAAACTTTACGTGGATCTAGATTGTTAAAAGCTTGAGAAGAGATTTTGATGGTTTGGTCTAGATCTAAAGTGACTAACCTTAAGAGAAGCTTTAACTTACCCTAGTGAATCCGACAATGCAAATACACTAGCAAAGAACTCTCTCTCAGAGTTTGTCAAGAAATCACATGATAAGGAATTAGTGAAGTGATAAGTGTTAAAAGATCCTTATTCATAATACTTATTTGATATGATTTTGTATAGATTTGATGTGAATTTACTAAGAAAATGGTACTTAATTAATTAATATTTGATTTAAGGGATTAAAGATGATATTTCAAAGATTTAAGGATGATTCAAGCAAAAACGAGAAAAAATTGGCAAAGTATACAAAAGTTGATTTTTATAATGTACGTAACCTATAATATGGCATGTACAGGCTATTGTTCAAGGGTGAAAAATGACTAGAAACTACTCTAAAATGATCCCAAGTTGCTACCCAATAAGTGTATAAGGTTATGTTGATGGAAAGAACTTGATCGGTGAAGAAATTTAAGAGTTTCCAAAGTACCCTACCATGAGCACGATCATGTACCTGGTGGGGTACATTGTAAGACGGTAATAATTCTATAAATACTCATCCCAACCTTTCAGTTTATCATCCTTTCACGTTTCCAAAAACCCTAGGAGAAAAATCCACCAAGAAGGAGGAAAGTGCTTAAGCTTCATCGAAAATCACAAGACGTCAAAAAAGGTTTTATTGTTTAATTATCTTTATAGATTACTTCTCTAGATCTTCTATTTTTATTGTAAACTCCATGGAGGAATAAATCTTTATGCCATAATTCTTGTGAAACCTTAAACCTATACGATTTGAATTGCTTTTAATTCATGAAAAGTTTGTCTTTATATCTATTCATGTGTTTTAATTATCTTGTGATTGATTTATGCACAAAGTTGATTGCTTGTATGATTCCTATTAGATAGAAAGAGATTTCATCTAATAAGATAGATTTTCATGAATAGAGAAATTACATGTTTCACCTAGAGGTAGGGAAACTTTGATTTTCTACATAAAGATTTAATCTTTATTTGAGAATCTTGATCTTTAATGTAATCTTATGTGGTGTTAGTGAGGAAGAGGTCTCTACTATCTTATATAGGGTTAAGAATTGATTAACTCGAGGGAGTAAGTGATTTAATTCTGTGAATCTACAATACAAAGCATAAACGACCCATTAATCAATATTTTGTTGTAAAAAATTAGGATTTAGCTTAGATCAAGATGAAGAGTAGATCTTATGATTGAATATATCCTTTGAAAGCACTCAAATTTAACTATTAGGGTTATTAGTTAGATAAGTAAAAGTGATAATATCATTTCCATTATTAGGTTAAATAGTAGAGAAACAATAATACTAGTACTTGATGTGTAGATCTTAGAGGACAACAACTTGTATTAATTCCATTCTGCAATTGATAGGTACACTGCCTTAGAGCTTGTCGTAGGATTTCTATTGGGTTTTATTATTTATTATTTGATACAACTGATCCGCTCTTATCATGAAGCAATCTATGGGCTCTCATCTTGTACTCTTACAAGCCTATCTTCAATTTTGCCCTGATAACGTTTGTACTTTTTTACGAAATTTACTATAACTTCTATTGTTATCATGATCTTCTAAATTTTTCTTGCTAGATAATAAATGAAATGTGAGTAAGGTAGATGTCAATGATCCCCTAGAATATGATCTAATATTTTCTATACTACTTTGGTAGGTGCACTTGCCTGACTTCGGTTTTTGTTAAGTTGAATGGAACCTATTAGTTTTATAAATTTTTTAAAATTTCAACTTTGTGTTCTTTAAATTGGTTTTAACACACAACAAATCATACAACCAATAATCATGATGATGATGCATATGATTATATAGG
The DNA here is from genome assembly GCA_024138025.1 of Combretum micranthum. Classification (NCBI taxonomy): domain Eukaryota; kingdom Viridiplantae; phylum Streptophyta; class Magnoliopsida; order Myrtales; family Combretaceae; genus Combretum; species Combretum micranthum. The sequence goes on from JAMXBD010000341.1 coordinate 84,173, forward strand.
ATATAAGATGGATTTTGAAGAATTCCTTGGTGAATGGGATAAATAGAATCTAAGGACATATAAAAATATATTTTGTATAAGGCTGTGTTTTTACCTTTCGAACTTGTATTTTTGTTAAAGGCTTATCCGAAAGCCTATGGTTTGTAATTTAATATACTAGACTTACTTAAATGTTTTCAAAGATTAGACTCTTTATAATTTTGAAGTACCCATGGTTAGTACTAATGTGCACATATATACAATGATTTACTCACAGGTGTAGCTTCTTTGGAAAAGTATTAGTAAAAATTTATTTTCTAAATCTAATTATATAATTTTGATGGTTTAAATTTATTAGCAAATGATCATAATAAAAGTTTTTCTTTTGGATAGCTTTGGTATATTGCTTAAGTGTTATGCACAGCTATGCTTGGTATGTATTGATATCATTTTAGGGTGTAACAATTTCAAATGGTGTTAAAGCAAATGTTTATTAGATCGTTTGCTCAAGCATAATAAATTATGAAATGACTAACCTTAGATACAGTGAGTTGAGTGAGAGGAAAACTTGGATTCTTGTTTAATATAGTGCTTTTTTGTTGTCTCACTTAAATTGTAAATCAAGTAAAACTTGTTGCTCACATTAAATAAATCAACTTGGCTAAAATTTACCTTTTGTTAATATTTGAAATTAAATTAACTAGAATAATTTATGGTGGTTATGTATGTTATGTTATGTTGTAATATTTTTTAAGATTTGTTTATTCATTTATTAATATATAAATGCTTAATTATTTTACCATAAATGTGTTGTGTGTTCTATATTAGTGATGGATATAACTCATAGGTAGACTAGACAACAGGCAGATAGGGAGGATGTGTACCTCCACCTCCTCAACCTTTTACCTCAATACTAGCACCTATTCCTACTTCTACTCCTGCTTCAGCTTCTGTGTCTCAACCATAATTTAAAAAAATGCATTTACTTCTTTCTATACCTCAAGTTTTAGTAGGAGATCCAGCTATCATGTACACTATGTTCGGGCATATTTTTGCTATGATGTAGCAATATCAACAAATGATGTATCGGTAACAACAACAATTTATGCAACAATATGGTCCACAAATTGCTAAACAAGGTGAAAATATACAAGCTACTAATCAAGGTAGTTAGGTGAAACTGCCTGAGTTTAATATATTGGTACCTAATTTTGATGGAACTAATACTCACTCAAATGTTGCTGAAAGTTGTATTAAGGAATTGAAAAAACTTTTGGTACCTATGGTACTTTAGAAGAAAGGAAAGTGGATTTAGTTATTTATATGTTGAAGCATGAGGCCTATAATTGATGGAGATTAGCTAGTGAAAGTTTGCCAAGGCCAATCACATGTATCGGACTTAAAGATGCATTCTTTGTGCAGTACTTTGCTATTATTGTGAGGGAACAAAGGAAATCTAATTGGTTAAGCTTGAGACGAGGTAGCAAAACAATTTATGAGTATTATGCAAAATTCTATAAATTGTTTAGATTTGTTGGGAGAGATTATCATGATGAACGAATGAAAGTGCAAAAATTTCAAAATGGATTAAATGATGAAATAAAAGGAGTAACTAAGGTATTTTAACTTCATACTCTAGTTGATACTGTAGCTAAGGCAAAGCTAGTTGAACAAATTCAAAATGAAAGTATGACAAAGAAAGTTAAGAAAGTTGCATTTTTGGGAAAGAGACCAGCATCTTCTACATCTTTTGGAAGTTATAAAAGTGCTAATATAAGCATTGGTTCTTAGAGAAAGGATAAGAAGCATTGTCAAAGATCCACAGTTAGTACTTTTACTTCTTCTTCTACTTTTGAGAAGAAGTGTAGTTGATGCTTTAGACCTCATTTGCTAATTAAATGTAATTGGAATCCAAAAACTTATTTTGCTTGTGGATAAGAAGGACATTGAACGTCTAAATGCAAGAATATAGTGCTTTAACTAGTCTTTCGTGTTAATTGCAAGCAAAGGGGACACCACATAGTAGATTATAAGAAAAAATCTAAAAGTGGTGGATCTAATTCTATGAAGGGAAAGAATGCAACTAAGGCATTTGGATTACAACATTATAAAGAAGCTCCTTTAGTAGATACTCTAGCAGGTATGCTATTAATCTCTACACAACTTGCTTATGCTTTGGTAGATACCGGTACTACCCATAGCTGCATATTTGAAGAATTTATGAGTAATTGTAATCTTACTCTTAAAGTATTATTTGATCATATAATGTGTATTAATACTCCTCTTGGTGTGGGATGTATGAAGGAATGTTGATGTTTTGAAATCTGATGTAAACATGCCAATTGATATGTTGATTTTATCTATGTTTGATTTTGATGTAATTTTGGGAATGAATTAGCTAAATTTGTTTTAGCTGACCATAGATTGCAACAGAGTTGAATTAAGTTTTGATTTAAAAGATGGAAAATTCACATATGCTCTAAGAAGACAAAGACCTAAGAGTATGTACTCTATGGAATTATGGGAGAGATCCTTACTTGTAGCTATTGATATTGAAGAGTTAAAAGTTGATATGTTACCAGTAGTAAACAAATTTGTGGATGTATTTTCAAATGATTTACTTAGTTTACCTCCTGATCAGTAAACAAAGTTTGGTATTGAAGTGATTCCAAGAACAGCTCCTATATCTAAATCACCTTTACAAGAGTTGAAAAAGTAATTGCAAGAATTACTAGAACTTGGTTTTATAAGACCTAGTATGTCACCTTAGGGTACTCTTGTGTTTTTTGTGAAGAAGAAAGATGGCAGTTTAAGAATATGTATTGATTATCGAGAGCTAAATCAGGTGACCATAAAGAATAAATATCATTACCAAGAGTTAATGATTTGTTTTATCAATTGACTGGTCCATCAATGTTTTCTAAGATTCATTTATGATTAGGGTATTATCAATTAAAGATAAAATCTTAAGATTTGCCAAAAACTGCTTTTTGCACAAGATATGGGCATTTTGAATTTTTGTTATGCTCTTACAACATTTATGGATCTTATGAATAGAATGTCTAAGGATTATCTTGATCAATTTGTAATTGTGTTTATTGATGATATATTGATTTGTTCATGGAATTATAAAGAGCATGAAGAGCATTTGAGACTTGTGTTCAATGATTACGAGAGAAGAAGTTGTATGCAAAGTTTAGTAAGTGTAAAATTCGGCTTGAAGAAGTAGCATTTCTTAGACATGTGATCACTAAAGATGGTGTAGCAATTGATCTTGAAAAGATTAAAGCAATGATAGATTGGCAAAGGCCAATGTATGTTTCAAAAGTACAAAGTTCCTTAGTTTAGTTGGATATTATAGAAGATTTGTTGAAGGATTTTCAAAGATTGCAACTCTTGTGACAAAGTTGACACAAAAGAATACAAGAATATGTGTGGAATGATAAGTTTGAAAAGAGTTTTCAAGAATTGAAGAAAATATTAGTATTGGCTTCAGTTTTGTCATTAATGGTCAATGGAAAAAATTTTGTGATTTATAGTGATGCTTCTATCCAAGGACTTATATGCATGCTAATGCAAGATGGTAGAGTGATAGCTTATGCTTTCACGCAATCGAAACCACATGAGAAGAATTATGTAGATCTTGATTTAGAACTTACAGCTGTGGTTTTAGCTTTGAAATTATGGAAACATCTTTCTAGAGAAAAGTGTAAGATATATATTGATCACAAGAGTTTAAAATATATTTACACTCAAAAAGAATTGAATATGAGACAAAGAAGATAGGTTGAATTAATCGAGGATTATGATGTGAAGATTTTATGCCACCCGGGTAAAGCAAATATAGTCACAGATACTTTAAGGTGGAAGAAAAGGATGTATATGGTAACTATGATTACTCATTAGAAGGTTTTGAAAGATCTTGGAAAACTTGATGTTGAAGTGACTTTAGAGAAAGTAGATGTTATGCTTGCAAGTTTAGGACTTCAACCGACAATACTTGATCTGATTAAGCAAGGAAAAATCCAACATGTTGATAGAGAAAAGTTAATTAATGGCATAAAGACTAGAAGCAAAAAAGAGTTGAGATTAGATAATAACGGAATTATCAGATATGGTAATCAAGTGTGGGTACCAAACTTTGGTGAGTTGAGGAAAGAAGTAATTAAGGAAGCTCATACATCAGCTTATTCGATACATCTAAGTAGTACTTATAATAACCCAAAATATTATAATTCAAATATAAAAATCATTAAGTTAATAATGTGGAGTTTTGAAAATGTTTTAAAAGAAATCACAAAAATCATTCTTAATTTTTCATGTTTAAAAAAAATTAAAATATAAACCATTTAATTATTGATTAAGAAATTGAATCAATATCAACAAAATTTTGAGATAAAACTTTTTTGTCCCAAAACTACTATTAATATCCTACAAAAATAAAATGGTCAAATTTCAACTCATATGTAAAAAGTAAGAATGAAACATCTTGATTTCAATCTTGTCAAGGTGATCATATTAATGGAAATTATAAAACATTATATCTTTAATGATTAAAAAGAATATGGGCATTGTTTATTTTATATGCACACTATTATATATATTCAGATAAGAATGGAAAAGCGAGTTCATAACCTTCCATTATTGAGTTTTTCACATGGTGTGAGTCTATGTTGTGTTGTCATATGTCGTCTCAAGTCAAGAGATAAGTCGAGTCAAGTTAAGTTAGGTCAAGTCAAGTTTAGTCGTTTGACATTTTTGTTGAGTCTGAATTCTTTTAACAATCGAGTAAATGAAGGTTAAAATTGCTAATCTAATTCTCATTTTTTATATATCATATTGCATAGAATATCAGTTGTATAAAGTTAAAAAAATATTTTTAAAACCTTAAAAGTATAAAATTAAAGAATAATCGAGGAGAAAATAGATAATTATAAAGAAGTAATATTAAACTTAAATAATAATAAATTTCAATACCTTTCATGAAAATAAAAATAGCACAAAATTCAAATAAATATGATAAAGGACAAAAACGATGTAATTATACTACATGTAATATATAAACTTAATAAATATTCTTGTTTAACAAAGGAATGAAAATTTCTTTATGCAATGAAAAATAATAGCAAAACTTGAAATTAAAACTTAAGTTAGAAATTGAACTTAGATAATCTAATTAAGCCAAATAAAATGATTAATAAAATTAAATTAAATAGCTTGACTTAACCAAATCAATAAATAAATTTAACTTAGATTAAGATTTCAAATGACGTCTCACTTAGCCAATTATCTCTAACTATCTTTTTCAACATGTCAAAGCCTTTTATCTTTCCTTCTTTTAATTCTTAAATCTCTAAACTCTTGGGGAAAAAAAAGTCAATTTCAATATTTAGTAAATTTATAAACTCCAAGTCTTAGTTCATTTCATAAATTGATTTATTCAATTCCTTATAATTAACAAACTAAACCTTTCCTCTTTTAATTTACAAATGACCAAAAATTTCTCAAATTCATTTATCTAAATTATAAAATGTTATAAATTAGCTATTTGTTCCATGTATCCAGTCAATGGAGAATTCCATTTCTCTATGTGGAGGCAATCCAAGTAATTCATCCAAAAATAAATCTGGATATTCACATACTGTTGTTATAGTGTGAATATCTAATTCTTTGGATTCACCCTCGGTGGCTTCAAGAATACATCTATTTAATTCCATATCCTCCTTATTTTCAACTTCAATTATTGTTATCTTGCTTCCTACTTCTTTTAAGTATTTCACCTCTATACTCCTTTATTTCTCCTTAATCATTGTCAAAAGATATTATCTTGAGACGACAATCAACTTTCGCTTTTACAGCAGTTAACCATGGCATACCCAAATAACATCATACTTCTACATATCTATTGTGATCAGGTTAACAAAGGATTCCTTATAGGAATCAAGTTGTTTCAATGTGTAGAAAAAGGAAACCAAAGAGTAAGATATCAAGGAGGAAGCAACTAGCAAATCACAGGCGTGGAAAAAGAGTGGGATAGCCATGGGTTACCTCCTACGTCAGCTGCGTAGAAATCCTAAGTTGGTAGCATAGAAGCTCTAAAGGCCGGCGTTGTTATTCATAGAATCGAAACTTCTATTGCCGGTCAACAAAGCTACCAACGTTCCTTCGTTATTTTGCCATTGTTCAATTTAATGTCTTTTGACAGTGTTTTTTTTAAGTGTTCTCTTTTATATGTATTAGGTTTTCTTTAGTCTTTTGGTAGTTTTTTTTTTCATATATATTTCTTTGAGAGCACTTTGAGTGTGAGAACCCTATGTGGTTTTGTTAATTATTGAGATCTAATTTACCTCTTCAATCTTTTTGTTCTTATCAATTCTTGTTGTCATATAGAATTATGGTGAACATTGTTATCTGAATCTTGAGATTCATTTGACAACGTGAGTGATTTGTAGATCGTGGATTCTATCAATCTATAACTTATTTACACACTAGTTTGCTTTTGTTGTTCGTAGTTTCGTACGAGCGACAATTTCATCCATATCCAATTTATAATTTTCAAATTCATATCAACCTAAAAAAGCCCTAAAAGATAAAAGATTAGATTTTAATTCAAGAAACGTTGAGGTGATCGCATCAGTTTGGTATCAAAGCACAAGCTTGCAAAGAAGTGTTGTTCGACGCGGATTGTTTCCAAGTTGGTTTAAAAAAGAAAAAAAAAAAAGAGAATTTCTTATTGATTTCTTTTATTTTGAAATTTCTGTTGTGGCTATATTGGGGATTTTTGTTGTTTTGCTGTTGTTGGATTGTGGAGATGTCTTCGAATGGAAACAATAGTATTCTTGGAAATAACCATATGGATAGAAGAAGAAATAATAATAATGGAGAAGGGGATGTCTTGACAAGGCAAGAATTTACTCAATTACAAATGGGAGTGAATAGGATGCAAGAGGATATTGGAAAGATTAGAAGTGAGAGATAGGAGAAGTCAGAGTTGATCTAGTCATAGGAGACACTTCAATGAAGAGTCTGATGGGAACAGTGGAAGGTACATAAGGCGTGATGGTAGGGATGATAGGCAACAGGGTATTGAAAATATAAAATTAAAGATTTCACCATTCACAGGAAGTAGTAAGTTTGAGGAATTTTAAGATTAGGTGTTGAGGGTTAAAAAAGTGTTTGAATGTTATGAATGAGATGAACACATGAAGATTAAGATGGCGTCTCTAGCTTTTTCAGATTATGCTAGCTTGTGGTGGGACAAATTATAGGCTGAAAGATGTAGGGCATATGAGGAAAAAGTACGTTCTTGGACACTGATGAAGAGATTGATGAAGCGAAGATTTGTTCCTAATTATTACAAACATGAATTGTTGATGGATTTGCAATCTCTAAGGTAAGGAAGGAAAAGTGTTGAAGAGTATGTGAAGGAATTTGAAACCCTGATAGCTGGATGGGATATTTAGGAATCAACTTTTGAATCTATTACTTTTGATTTATTAATGGGCTGAAGATGGAGATAGCCAATGTTGTTGAACTACAGCAGTATTAATCTTTGGAGGATGTTATTAAATAAGCTAGCAGGGTAGAGAGACAACAGCACGAATAGTTTCAAAAATCTCCTTTTTATAGTAAATCTGATGAGGATGAAAAGGAAGAGGATAGGAAGGAAAAGAATAAGGGCAAGGAGGTCGAAGAAAAGGCTTCAGATTAGGCTCCACAAAAAAAAAAGAGTAGAGATATCAAGTGTTTCAAGTGTTTAGGGCATGGACATATTGCTTCTCAATGTCCTAACAAGCAGGTGATGATTCAAAAAGATAATTAGATTGAGAGTGAGGAAGAGAAGCATGAAAGTGAGCATTCTAAACATTCATTAGAGGATGATGATGACATGGAATATGCAGTTCAGGGTAAAGCATTGATGATTGAACAGAAGGAAGCTATTATGGATCATCGAACTAATTTGTTTTACATTTAAGTTTGGTCAAAGGAAAAACTTGCTTGATTGTGGTTGATAGGGTAGCTATGCCAATCTTGTTTCTACTAGAATTGTTTCAAAGTTGGGATTACAATTGAAGTAACATCCAAAGCCCTATGCTTTACATTGGTTAAATAATCGATGAGCAATTCATGTACATAAGCAGGTTCATGTTCTTATCTCAATTGCTGATTATTTTGATGATCTTTTATGTGACGTAGTACCCATAAATGCTACACATCTGGTTCTTGGAAGACCATGGCAGTATGATCATCGGACTTTATTTGATGGGTATAAAAATGAATACGCTATTCAACATCAAGAAAAGACATACAAATTGCTACCTATGAGTTTTGAAGAGATGTAGTAGGCCATATTGTTGCACCTTAAGAAAATCAAAGGCTTTAGGCGTTTATTTGTTTGGACTAGTAGAATGACCACTCCGAATGTTCAGAAAAGGAAGAATCAAGATTCAATGATGAATCTTCTTCAACCAGGTGCCAATGATAGGAATCAAGTTGCTTCAATGTGTAAAAAAAGGAAACCAAAGAGTAAGATATCAAGGAGAAAGCAACTAGCAAATCAAGGTGTGAAAAGGAATGGGTAGCTATGGGTTACCTCCCATGCCAGCTCTATACCGGAGGTATTGCTGCCCAATGCTGGTGGCGTAGAAGCTCTAGAGGCCAGCATTGTTGTTCACAGAATCGAAATTTCTAACACCGATCAACAAAGCTGCAAGTGTTCCTTTGTTATTTTGCCAGCATTCAATTTGATGTCTTTTGATATCATGTTTTTTTTCAAGTGTTCTCTTTTATATGTATTAGGCTTTTAGTCTCTCGATAGTTTTTTTAGATATTTCTTTAAAAGCACTTTGAGTGTGAGAACCCTTTTGTGGTTTTGTTGATTATTGAGATCTAATTTATCTCTTTAATCTTTTTGTTCTTATCAATTCTTGTTGTCATATAAAATTATGGTGAACATTGTTATCTAAATCTTTAGATCGATTTGATACCGTAGTGATTTGTAGATCTGTAACTTATCACGCACTAGTTTGATTTTTTGTTCGTGGTTTCGATCGAGCGACAATTTCATCCATATCCAATTTATAATTTTCAAATTCATATCAACCTAGAAAAACCCTAAAAGATAAAAGATCATATTTTAATTTAAGAAACGTTGAGGGGATTGTGTCAATTTGGTATCAAAGCATAGGCTTGCAGAGAATTGTTGTTCGACGTGATTATTTCCAAGTTAGTTTAAAAAAAAGAGAGGAGAATTTCTTATTGATATCTTTTAGTTTTGAAATTTCTGCTGTGGACAATTGGTCAATATATGACTTTCTTACAAACAAAACAAGTTGCAATTTTTCTTTTTGGACAGGTAGTTGCCATGTGTCCACTTTCTCCATAGTAGTAACACTAATGATGCAATTGTGGGCATTCTCATGGATAATGAGAACCCTTACACTTCTAACATGTAACATTGTTTTTCCCAAGAACTCTTCATTCATTCATACTAGGTTTTTTTTTTTTTTTTTGGGGGGGGGTGTGGGGGGTTTGGTTGTTGAATAACTTAATCTTCTTAGGCACAAGATTTTCCATAGAACCATCATAAGTTCTTTTCCTAAAAGTTTGTTCCCTCTTCTTATACCGTTCAACTTCATATTTCTTTGCTCATTCAATGATTCGGGCTTTTCCTAACATAGCCACAAAATCTACAATCTCAAACTCAGCAAGTATCCTATGAAAATTAGGCTCTAACCCGGCCATAAAAGTCTGCCTCTTTAGCTTGTCGCTGTCTCGATAAGCATCTGGAGCAAACTGTAACAACCGATTGAACTCATGTTTATATTCATCAATTGTCTTACTTTCCTATGTCAAATTCATCAAGTCAATGCTATACTTTACTTTAAGCTATTCGGGTCCTTTAAAAATTCCCACTTAGATACTTCCCAAATGATAGGTTGTTGTAAACTTCTTTGTTTGGAGTTCCACCATATCCTTGCTCTCAACCTTAGTAGATATGATCCATATGCTTCCCTTAGAGCTTTCCGATACCTGGAAAACATCAAGGGATTGCTCGATTTGAGCTAGCCAGTCCTCAACTTCTTTTGGCTTCCTCGATATCCCTTTAAAATACCTATTACATTTTATGAATTCAGGTAATAAGTTCCTTTGAGGTTGTAATGGTGGTGGTGGTGGTGGTAGTTCATGTTCATGTTGAGGTGGTGCACCTCGGTAGCAGATTCAGCCTAGTCATTAAGATCCATTGGTCCATTTGCTTGAAATTGGACTGGTGTATCATGTCCTACATTCCTTCTGGTAGGTGCCGGAGGCCTTGTTGATGCCTCAGCTGGAGGAACTGCATGTGGTACTTGCACATTTTGCAAAGCTTATAGTATCAATGCATTTTGCTATTGGAGTGTTTGCAAAATGTCCTCTAACCGCTTTTGAGATGGTGCAGGCACGCTTTTGAGATGGTGCAGGCACATTTTCAAATGGATTTCCAGATATTCTAGCATTCTTACTCCTACCTCTTCCACTTGGCATTTTATTAACATCCAATGTAGTTATTGAGTTAAATTTCATTCATCATATTCATCTTGACTCAAAATAACTATAAACATTAATATATGTATATTCACATATATAAAACATACATAAGTCCCCTAGTTAATGATATATGTACATACATAAACAAATTGGCACTAACTCTATTCCTATCATCTACTACTAATATCCTCCAAAGTAACATATTATAATCCATCAGATACATATCATACTCCAACATATACACACTATGAAGAGTCTATCACATATCACAACTATCCTACCATCTCTCAAAACATACATCATAACATAATACTAGATCTGACTCTATGGGCTAGAGTACAGGTGTCTCTTGCCCTTCTCCTTAGGGCCAAGCTGGGGATATTCATCTCTATCATCAAAATCACTGTCGCTGTTATCTATCCTGATAGCTCTGCTCCCCTGTGGTGCCAAAGTTAGATCTATCATCTCTAACTGGATGCCTCTAGCAGCTATCCTCTACTCAACTCTAGTGCCAGGTAAAGGCTCGTCCTCCACTATTCAACCTCCATGAGGAGTCCCAATCCATTTTCCATCATTATAGTTTGAAACATATTTTTCAGTTTGAATTCTTCTACTTTTTCCCTCCTTCTCATCTAATAAAGTTGTTGTTATGCTCTTCTCATGAATTGTAGATTGGACTGATACCTATTTCCTCTTAACATAAAGTTTAGTACGGTGTCTAAACTCACCTCCCTCGTCAGGAATGATGGGTGGTCTATCCATTAAGACATCTCTGGGGAAATTGCATCTAATCATGTGTGACAACATCCAATAGTCATCATAAGTAGTATTTTCCCTTACCTGAATATGGTCATGCATGACATCATGAGCATATATCCCCTCATCTCCAATGGATATCCAAACCCTGAAATCTGGTGGATCTGGCCTTATTGATCTTGATGACACCATGAAGGTTATGTTGTCAATTTCAAGACCTCCTCTATCATGTCCCAAAGAGTACCCTAAACATGCAACCCGCTTAAGACTTAAGTATGACAAACTTAGTCATTCCAAAAGTCTTGATATCTGGTGTAAGGCATGCTTCCAAGATCGTAGCAGACCAAACTTTGGATCAAATCGTTTAATCAGGTATACATCATAACAATTAAGAAAACAAATCATAACGATAAAATCAAGGTTCTTAAAAGATATACAAGGAGTCTTCCAAGCTTGGGTTATTATAAATGAGTATTTTCTTATAAATTTTATTTTCTAATTTTTATAAGATAAATTAATTTTTCTTAACTTGGCCTTTTAGAATATTTACAAATTTTACCCCTAGCAATAAAAATGAAGTTCCCAAAATTTTTCCTAAGTTGTTGACAATCTCTAATAATTTGAGTCATATTACATATATTTTTTCTTTTAAGTGGTTTTGATTAAAAATAAATAAGTGTTTTCCTCTTATATTTTTATTTTCTAACTTCATTAAAAATAAATTTTATTTCAAAAAAAAGTTGGTCTTTTAAGTTCTCTTGCAATTTTTACTTGGAAGGAAACAATTTCAACATTTTCTTCGATTATCTATTATTTTTGAGTTTATCATATTTATATTCTTTTATTTCTTTGAAAAAATGTTTTATTATAGAAACTTACTTTCTCAGGTTGATTGGCAAATTTTTATTTCTCTAAGTGGATTTATAATACTAGTAAGTTGATTTTTATCTTAACTTTGAAAATTACACTAGATTTTAATAAACTTCATGTTACTTATCATAGAAAGAGGGTCTTTATTTCCTTAGTTAATTTCTTTGATAAAGTTATCCTTATTGACATCTAAGAAAATTTATGGTGAGTTTGAAAAGAAGTTATTAAAATAATTTTCCTATGTTTTTTTATGACAAAATCTTTATATAGTGACAAAGTTATATAATAAAAGAGTTTGGAGTCATTTTTCCTTTATTAAAAAAATTTCTTTATTTTTGTTGAGACAATATCATTATGATGATGCATGCATATGATTATGTAGTTATGAAAAAGACTAGAATATCATATACTAATATAGGAAAGATATAAGAAGCAATAATAAGAGAAATAATAAAGTTAAGTAATGGGAACCTTAACTTCATCAAGGTATCCCAAAACTAAGAATAGATTAGTCCCAAAAGAAAAAAAAAAAAGAAAGAAAGAAATGAAAAAAGCATAATAAGATCAATAATAATAAGAATAATAAAACATATTAGTGAGAGTTAGTGAGCATTTAGGCTCTAAGAAATATATAGATATACGTATACTTAATAATATATATATATATAAGATTAGATTAGGAGCATAATAACAATAATATCAACATAATATCATCACAATAACAAAATAGCATAATGAGAATTCTTGGCATGTGTAAAAACAAAACATGAACATGTTGTTGCTTCCATAACTCACATGAGCTTTAAAAAAAAACATGTCATGCTAATTTATATGACATGAGAAAATAAATATAGGAAATTTTTATTTAAAAGTGTATATTTGTTGAAGAAAGGAAGAGATGGCTATAAGGATATGTGGGTAGTAATTTGGTGAAGAGAAGAAAGAGTTTGAAAGAGAGATTTTGTAGAGAGAAATTTTATGGAGAGAATTTGTTAGAGTTTTGTTATGTAAGAGTGAATATGTGAAGGAAGTGGAGGGAGATGGGGTATTTATAGTTGAAGATGGAGGGATTTTATGTGTAATAAAATAAAATGAAAAGAAAAATATATAGATAGAGACAAGAGGGTATGTGTGTGTGTTGGGGAGGAAGGGGGCGGTACCAGTTTTGAAAGGGAAAAGGGGAAGAAAAATAATTAAATTTGTATTTTGTAAAGAAAAAAAAAAGTAATGTGTAAGATATGATGTGATTTAAGATGTATGAGAAGGTAAAAAGTAAGAAAATAGATGTATAAATAGTAAGTAGAGATCGATGAATAGTAATGAATAGTAGAATAGGATAATGAATAGTAAACAAGACTAATAATTTACTAGTAGTAAAAAAAATACGTGTATAAATATGATATCTAATATTTTTAGCTACTGAAAAATTATAAAATGGATATGTTTGAATTCCTTATATTATTACGAATCTAATGCTGTCATTGGAATATTTTTACCATCTAGTGTACTAAGGCACAGTTTTCGAAAATTTATCCCATTTGATCCAAAGCATACTAAAAATTAATCAATCGGACATTTTTAAGCTTTCCTATATTATTATGAACTATTATCTATAATTATCTCAATTTTGTTGTTTAAGGTTTAAGAGTGCGGGATTTCCGGGTTTTGATATAGGTTTTGTTGACTTTAGGGTTTTTGGTTAACTTTTGGTTCTAAGATTTGAACTTAAGACTTGCATAAAATCTAGGGGTTTATAGTATGCCTGAGGTTTTGTGAACCTAACCCATGTTCTAAATCTTTTATTAATTGATGAAAGTTTATGTCTTGAATTCATTCATGTTATTTAAATTATCTTGTCATAATTTTCAGCAAAAGTTATTACTTGTCTAATTCTTTTTATTGCAAAGAAATTTTAATCAATAGGACAGATCTTCCATGAATGATGAATTTGCATGTTTCACCTAGACATAGGGAGATTTCTAATTTCTACAATAGATTGTTAATCTTTAATTAAGGTTTATGAGTTTCATGCAATTTTGCATTGGCGTTATTGAAGGATGATATTCCCACTTTCTCATGTAAAATTAGGAATCAATTAACTTGAATAGAGTAATTGACTTAATCAAAAAACCCTACAGTTCAAGACTTAACCAATCATAAATTAAGTTTATCATACGTAGTAAGGATTAGGGTAGATCAAAGCTATGGGCATTATTGTGAACCGATTTTAAAACCAAGAAAAGCAATCATACATTTATAATTAGGGTCTATTAGTCATTAGTTTAATTAGTCGATTAGAATTAGCATAATCACTTTGATTAATTAGGCTAAATAGTAGTAAAAGGGTATTACTAGTACTTGCCCATGGATTCTTAGGATGATATCTGAGTTAAATTCTATATTATACGATAGGTGTTACCTTTGTGTGGGATAGTATTAATTGGATTTATAAACTATAAGCTTGGAGATCACATACATATATCATAATGCTCTCGTATTTTTTTGAATCACCTTAAATAATAAATATAAATTGTTGGTTATTGCATTGCATATCGTTTAGGCACGTGTTATATCATGTGTTTGCGTTGTTGTGTACTGCTTAAAGATGCTTAGATTTACACAAGTCGACTTTTCATCATTGACTTGCAATAGTCTCTTGAGACTTTCATGGGTGAGCTCTTTTGTTACTCTCTCTCTCTCTCTCTCTCTCTCTACTATAATATTTTTTTATTTTCTTTTTCCAAAGTTTTTTTTTTAAATTATCTCTTTCTATAAGTATTTGCCCTCTCTTCTAGTTCTTCCCATTCCTAGATCACTTCACTTGCACTCCTCCTTTCTCTCTCTCTCTCTCGCTATAATCTTTCCTCCTCCTTTCTTCCCATTTCCTATAAACTGCTCCTTCCATTTAACCCAAAAATATGTCGAACAACCAAAAATAAGAGAATCCACCTAAGAAAAACAACGAGAAGGATGTTAATGGTTTCTACCATTTTTGTGGGGCACAATTCGATAGTGAGGCAATTACAATTGCCTATATGAACATGGTTCCCCACAACCAAGGAAAGTTAATGTGCAAGAAATGTCCATGGGTCTTCAAAAACCAAGCTAAGCTACATGAACACGTCAATAGGCGTAATTGAAGTGCTTCCATTAATCGATGTTTTTGGTCAGTGACTACATATTAACAAGTGTTTGTATTAGGTATCATCGGCATCTCTGGTTAATTTTCATATAACTTCAAGTGTTGTTGTTGGTGTTCATGGTGGGTGTTATATAATGAAAAACATTGAGTATAGTTGTTGTGTGTTCTAGGTTATCAATTGTGTTTCTTCAATGAGGATCGAGTAATTAAACCATATTATTATTTAAGCACATAAATGCTATAACATTTCTCATTGCATTTCATTTAGATGTTGTCATTAAATGCTTGCTACCATAGGTCCCAAATGGAACGCACTTGCATTTCTTATAGCAGATTATATTCTTACATTCTAGCTTTATGCCAACTAGTGAGAAAAATGATTGCCATATTTATTTAAAAAAAAAAAAAAAACCAATCCTCCCTTCTGTATACCCACACAAAAGCAATGCATATTGTCAATGTTATCACAACAAAGATATTACACATGCATTTAATGTCCAAGTTGTCCAAACACCTTCAGATCCCTAAAGGCGCTACTGAATCATTTTGGGACCAACAACTAAGAAAAGAAAACAACTTCGTTATTTTATTTGTGCTTTGATTGTTTTCTTGTTTGTTCTCTCTAGTTATCTGTGGATTTTAATTTGGATTAGTTAGTAATATTATTTATCCATTTGTTTCCTATTTATGTAGTTATCCACGATATGGTGTTCATCTAGTTAATATAGTCATTAATGAAGATTTTTTTTTTGTTTAAATGTAGTTAACGTTATTAATGTAAACTTTATGTTTAAACTAGTTAATGCTATTAATGCTCATAGAACTATATATAAACATGTTTAAATATTTCACATCCCTTCTTACATATATTTAACAAAATTTTAGGATATGTTGTGCTCATTGTTATTTCTGCTACTATATTTGTCATATATAAACACCAAATTAGAACAATGTCAAAACTAGTGTACAACACAAATTGCAACAATAATTCTGTGATGTTCAATGGCGATATGTGTTCATTGGATGTTATGTCCTAGAAGCTTAAGGCATGGGATAAAGACAACACTGAATTATGGTTTGAGTGAAGACCTATTTTTATTTTATATATTATTAAGAGAATATCTTACATCCTTCTAAAATATATAGATAAAATTTCATGATACGCACATTAGAAATTTAAAAATATATATGAGAAAAAGTAATAGTGTTAGTAAAAATATAATCTCAATTAACATAATATATATTTAAGTTGTTATAATAATAGAATAAATATTTTTATTTTATTATATTAAATTTACAATACAATAAAGTGTATGAACATTTATTATCTCTAAACAAATCCTTAACATGTATTCTTATGTATTTAGAAAACACATGTTATATATCACATCCAATTTAAGGATAAAACTTATCCATAATCGAATACTTTTGTGCATATAATATTCGCATGCCATTCTAATATACGTATTGTGTAAAACTTAAATGTGAATATTATCAAAAAGAGTAACAAAAGAGCCTACCCATGAAAGTCTCAAGAGACTAATGCTAGTCATATAATGAAAAGTCAACTTATGTAAATCTAAGCATTCATAATCAATACATAGTAATGCAAACACATGCAATATAACACACACACCTAAACTATATGCAATGCAACAACCAATAATTTATATTTATTATTTAAGATGATCCAAACAACATAGAAGCACTTAGACTATAGACGCCAAGAAATTTCATCTCATGAACTATGCAAGATATGACTTGATATGCTTGAAACTTAATGAAAATTCTCTAAGTTAGCTAAAGATACCAAAGACAAGATTTCTTAATTTGAGATGATGATTGTTTCAATTAGAGTTTTAACAAAAGACTTCACCCAAGAATGGATGCTTGATGATATAAGCTTAAAAGATATACAAACCTTAACTTGCACTACATCAAGGCACACACAACTTATAGAGATCAATGTAGAACATTATCTAAACAATTTTAGCACCTCTCGAGCACCTCAATTGTCCTAGTTTAGAGATTTTCCTTATAACTATGGCAAGTTGTATCCAAGTAGGTGCCACATGTCATCACAAGGAGGTGCCACTCATCAAGCACCTAGATCACCGCATGGAGCACTACATGAGCACATAAAGAGCACCACTCGAGCATACTTGGAGCACCTCATAAACACACTTGGAGTGCTACATGGAATGCCAAATATCATGATTAGGGAGTGCACTTTTCAACACCCTAAAATGCCATTTTTCACTTAAAGAAGTCTCAAGGAGGTTAACTCTTGAAAAAAAAAAAATCCAAACTGTGCATAAGGAGGAAGCTTCTATCACCTTATCTTGTAGCAACTTAAGAAAACAACATGATGAAACCTAGCCTATCCTAATTGTGTAGCTCATTATAGAATTTTGTGTGTTCACACCAAGAAAAAAAATTAAGAACTTTTCTCTTTCCTTATCCTCAAAATCATGAGCATTGAAGGTGTACATAGATCACAAGAACATCAAATCATCTTATCACTAACATCATGACTACGCTACTTGCAAGGAAGGGTTCACATTACCACTTTTCAAGATTGCTTCGTAGAACCATGACAAGCATGCTAAAAATAGCAAACGAACACTTGACACACTTATTGAAGCATCTCATAATGATAACTTAGGTCTAGTAGCTCACCATTTCTCTTTCATCCACATTTAGAACCAAAACTACCCCTATGTGCAAATTATCATGCACGGCAACAACAAGCAAGTTTCTTCAATTCAAAACATCATATGTGCAACCTATAACATCTACACAATAGGCTAATCTACCCCTACCTACCTGTTAAAACTGCAAGCCACTAGAACAAGGCATCATGAGCCAAAGGCCTAGTACGCAAGTAACACAAGAAAATACAAAGTGACAAGCACACTTAGGCTATATGTAATGCAATAACCAATAATTTAATTTTCCTTAATTAATTAAGCCAATCAACACTAGAGTTTATAAGCTCTGATTTCAAACCAGAGGAATATAGGGGTCCTGAACAACAGTAGCTACTCAGGGGGTTGATATAAGCAGCTCAAGTACATATATCTCCTATATCTAACTGAAATCGAATAGTAGCTTTCTCTAGGGATAACAACCATTTCTTAACTTTACTTAACTTAATCCATAATATCACTTAATTCAATCGGTCCCACAAACATCGACTAAATCATATTATTTCCTCTTAAGAATAAGTAAACATTATGCCGATATTATTAGCCTTACCAACTACCTACTGAATCACTTGTAAATGTCATTGCATTCATGACAGGTTGACCTAAGTGCCTAAACTACCATGTTAACTTCATTAATGGGGTTACCCCTCCCTGGACCAGATTCAATGGCGCACACACAAACAATTCAGACAAATTTTTAGTCATCTTTAATTGAAGTTAATTTAGGATATGCCTATCCAAGCATCCAACAACCAAGTTATTATGTACCTGAAAGATTTGATGTTCCTGACGGAAAATTAAGGGATAAATCTAACTGAAAAGGGGTATCCATTAAAAGAAATCAATTTATATAAAATTTGACACTAATTCATATTTACAACTAATACATTCATCATTCATTCAATTAAATTAAAACCCCTATCGAAACTTAGCTTAACATATATTCATACATATCTTTATATAACACATACCATTAATTTAAATTTTGAAAAATTAATTTTTTTTTTTTTATAAAGGAGTACAGACAGTTTCATGGCCATGCACACCCCCGGGTTCCCATTATAAGAGAAACATGCCTACATCAAAACATCAAGCATCATGTCATGTTTCATCGAGTTTCATCTGTGTTTGTGCTTAGAGAGAAATACGGTGCATTATATATGGCCATGTTCTAGTCGTGTTTTCTTTAAACAAAAAACATGATGAAAAACAATTCTTATGTTTTGGTCTTGCAAATTTGATCAGAGAGGAACATGGCTAGATAAAAATGTTATTTTTCACCTATGTTTCTACATTAACAAAGCATGATGACAAATAAAAAGGAACACGGTTTGATACTTGGAATTGTGTTTCGATACAAACAAATTCCTTTCATAAAGATAGAGAAGCATAGCTAAGTGCATGGAGCTATGTTCCACCCATGTTGTCTCAATTTTCATCTTTGATCAATAGATAGTAAGAAGCACAATTAGATACATGTGTCATGTCTCCTCATGTTTCACTTTGAGAAACTTTATTTTCAAGATTAGTGAGTTGCACGACTAAAACACCATTTGGTGTTATCCCCAGGTTTTATTTCAAAAACAGAGCATGTAGGTTTTACACATAAACATCAATTTTTTCATCTTTATCAAATTACATAATTGCATACAAGCACTTAACAACACAAAATACACATAAACCTACGCTTATTTCATTAAACAACCTCCACTTCAACATCACAAGCTCCCACACTATACCAAATCTCCAATCTATCAAAGCAACTACAATGCTTCCACTTACTCATCTATCATAATATCAAGAATTCATCTATTTTTACAAACCAACTTAACTCATCACTTAGAACTTATTTAAAATAGTGTATCATCTTTAAGAAGAAAACAAATCAATAGATGATCACATAAGCATGAAAAACTTACCTTGAATGACTTTGGTTAGATGGTGAAGACTTGTCAAGAGCTTTGAGAAGAATTTTGATGAAAGATTTAGTAGTTTGTTTAGAAGTTGAGAAACGTTGGTTTTGATCTGTTTTGAGGTTTGTGTTTTGCAAAGTTACGATTGATATTATCCTACATTTGGTTTTGACTTTGAGGCAACTGCTTTAGGAAAAAGAGAAGGCCACAAGCTTATGCTTAGTGTAGTGTTTGGGTTGGAGATGGTTAAAAAAATCTGCATGGCTTGGGTTAAGCATTTGACCTTAATTTTACAAACAATAAATAATACAAAACAATCTCTAAATCATGTCAACACATTAAATTTTATTATAGCATGTACAATTTACCAACTAAATATATTCACATTAATTTCATATATAAATCAAATACACATATTCATGCATACTAATTAAGCAATATTAGTTTAAGGTTATTTTTACTCTTCCCTCTTTTAAGAAGGTTCATCCCCGAAACTTATCTCATTCACTAATCAAACAACTTTAGATATTTCTATCTCATAAAACTCTTTGTTTCCCAAGTGGCTTCACTTTCTGATCGGTTACTCCATAACATTTTAATAAAAGGAATGGTTTTCCTCTTCAAAACTTTATTCATTCGGCCAATATTTTGATAGGTTTTTCAATTATAGTCAAATTAGGCTAAAGACGATGTGTACCTCTGACAAATTTGGAGGCAAAGCTAATTGATAAGCTAATGGTGCAATCCTTTTTAATACTTCAAATGGACCTATGTATCTCAGATTCAACGTTCCTTTGACATTAAACCTGAATACTTCCTTAGTCAGAGATATCCTGAGAAATACATGATCGACAATTTCAAACTCAAGAGGTCTTTGCCTTGTATTTGCATAGCTTTTTATACTTGTCCTGAGCTACCCTCATTCTCTGTTTAACAATCTGAATCTTTTATGTGGCTTTATGTACTAAATCTGGAGTGGTCGAAGCTCTTTCACCCACTTCATCCTAATGTAGAGGAGATCTACATTTTATTCCATATAAAGCTTCATATGGGGCCATCTAAATAGTTGCTTGATAACTGTTTTTGTATGCAAGCTTAACTAAAGGCAAATGTTCCTTCCATCATACACCAAAATCCAGTGCACAAGCTGTCAACGTATCTTCCAGAATTTGAATAATTCTTTCTGACTGTCCATCTGTTTGTGGATAAAAGGCAATACTAAACTAAAGAGGAGTACCCAATGATTCATGCAAGCTCTTCTATAATCGACTCATAAACCTTGAATCTCTATCAGAAACAATCGATACTGGTACACCATATAACCTTACTATTTCTTTAATGTAGATCCATGCCATTTTCTTAAGTGAACACCCAACTTTCAAAGGAATGAATGTGCTAATTTTGTTAATCTATCAACTATTACCCATACCACTTCATGTCTTGATAATGTTATCAGCAAAGTAGAAACAAAGTCCATAGTTATGTTTTCCCATTTCCATTTAAGAATGGGTAAAGGTTAAAGCTCATCTTCGAACCTTTGGTGTTTAATTCTAATTTGTTGACATGTTAAACACTTTGACACATGATCAGCTACATCTTGCTTCATATTATCCCATCAAAAGATTTTCTTCTAGCCTTTATACATTTTTGTACTTCCTAGATAAATGGAATAAGCTGAAGCATGAGCTTCTTTCCTTAAATCATCAACCTTTGGTATATAGATTCTACTTCCATGTTTAATAGCACCATCACCATCAAGTCTTAACTTTTTCATTTCCCCTTTCTTATGGAAGTAATCAACTTCCGACTTTCAAAATCTTCTTTTTAACCTTGTTTGATTCGATCCAAAATTGTGGGTTGCAAAGTTAAACTGGCAAGCATAACATCAATTCTCTTCATGGTCACCTCAATATTCATTTTCCACAAATCTTCTCGTATCACTCAAGATTTCCATATTCACTTATTTATTTCTACTCAAAGCATCAGCAACTACATTTGCCTTTCCTGGGTAGTATAAGATTTTGACATCACAGTTTTGATTAACTCCAACCACAGTCTTTGTCTCATATTTAGTTCCTTTTGAGTGAAGATATACTTTAAACTCTCGCGATCCATGTATATCCTGCATTCTTGCCAAAAAGGTAGTGTCTCCAAAGTTTTAGGGCCAAAACCATAGCTGCTAACTCTAGATCATGAATTGGATAATTTTCTCCTATGGTTTTAGCTGTCGATGCATATGCTATCACTTTACCGTGTTGCATTAGGACACATCCAAGTCCTTGGATTGAAGCATCACTTTAAACCACAAATTCTTTCTCAGTAACTAGCAAGGTTAATATAGGAGCCGATAGTAGTCGTTCATCCAACTCTTGAAAACTTCTTTCACATTTGTCATCCCACACTAATTTAACATGTTTTTGTTTCAATTTCGTCAAAGGGGATGCAATTTTTGAAAATCCCTCAACAAATCTTCTATAGCAGCTAGCCAACCCCGAGGAATTTCCTATCTCTGTAGCATTTTTTTGTCTTTGCCATTTATTACAACTTTGATTTTATCTGGATCAACTAACACACCATCCTTTGATATCATATGCCCCAAGAAAGCTATCTCTTCAAGCTAAAACTTACATTTACTAAATTTTACATATAATTTTTTTCCTTGAGTCTTTATAGTACCAATTTTAAATGTTCCTCATGTTCTTTTTGTTCTCGAGAATCAAAAGATACTATCACAAAAAATCCAAATAATCTTTGAACAATCTATTCATAAGATCCATAAAAGCAACTGAAGCATTCATTAACCTGAATGGCATGACTAGAAATTCCAAGTGTCCATATCTAATGCAGAACTCTATCTTTGAAACATCATGTGGCTTAATTTGAAGCTGACAATATCCAGATCTCAAATCGATCTTTGAAAATACTATTGCTCTTTTCAATTGATCAAATAGATCATCAATCCATAGCAAAGGATACTTATTCTTGATGATGACTTGGTTCAATTCTTTGTGATAAATACACATCCATGGAATTTTGTCTTTCTTCTTTACAAACAAAATCGATGCATCCTATAGGGAAATACTGGGTCTAATTAAACCAAGTTCTTTTAAATCTTGTAACTATTATTTCAATTCCTTCCGTTCAGTCAGAGCCATTCTATAAGGCACTTTCAATATAGGTATTGTTCTCGATATCACCTCAATCCTAAACTTAATCTCACGATTAGGAGGTAAACCAGGTAGCTCTTTTGAAAATACATCTTTAAAACCTCTCACTACTAGTACCATACTAATATTCACTTCTTCTGCATTAGCCACTGCTATCATGGTTGTCAAACTCGTGAGTCTACTCATACGCTTCTACGAGTTAATGATGAGATTTCGATTCAACTCGTATACAAAATCGTTTTTTGAGTAAACTCATAAATAGAATCGTAGAATCGCAAGTAGAATCGGTAGTAGAATCATAAGTAAAATCGTAGTAAAATCATAAAGTTGTAATTTTACACCTTTTTTTCTATTTGAACTTTAAAAATGCAATCAATTTAATATATTTAAATTTAAGGTTTTTAGGGTTGGTTTTTCATATTTATCTTAATCTAATTTAATTTTAGTTTTTTTTTTAATTTTTTTCCTTTTATTTCCTTTTTTTTGTATTTTTAAGAGAGTTATTTTCTTTTAGGTTATATATTTGATATATTTTGAATAAGTTGAATGAAAATTAAACTAATATATATATAGTGCTATATTTTTCCTTTTTTAATAGTTTTCTATATATAATTTATTTCCCATAAATGCAATGATTTTTTGTGCAAATATATAATGAACATGAAAATATTCATTACTGCACAAAACTAGCTACTCACACATGATAATTTAAATGATTTGCAATACCTCTTAACAATTGTAGATTATGAATTATCATTAAATAAAAATAATTATTTTAATTATAAAATTGCACTAAATATATTAATAACAATATGTGAATTATGATTGGTAAAACTTAAATTTTCGTTGTATGTAACTAATTTAATATTAAATTCTTTATTTTCATAATTTATTTAAAGTTTTATTAGTTTAGTAAGTACATCGATGGTTTTTACAAGCAAATTTACACTAGTTGTAGAATCTTACGATTCTACGTTTAGATTTTACGTTCCGATTCTACGAACCCCTTTGCGATTCTAGGTAGAAACTCGATTTTGACAACTATGATTGCTATAATAGATTTTTACCATAATTCCATAGAATTCATACTTCTTGGTCTCTGTCTCTCAAGAACATATGTGAATTTACAATTTCCTAGATCAAATCTCAACTCTATCTTGTTACAATCTATTGTAACTTTATACAACTTTAACCAATTCATACCCAAGATGACATCAAAATCAGACATAGACAATCGGCATTTTCACACTAGAAATCAACACACTAACATTTCTATAAACACATGGTTGTCTAGTTTTAACACCAAATTGAGTATTAATGCATATCACACGATCAGTTAGTATCTTAAAAGCAATCTCACATTCATTCACAAACTTTTCAGGTATGCAGCATGTGTAGCTCCCATATCAATTAAAGCATATGCATGTAATTTGGAAACAAGCAAAGTACTTGTTGAAGTATCCACAGAAGCAGCTTCCTTAACTTGCGTGAAGCAAACACTCTTGCTGCCACTTTTTCCTTTTTTCTAAATTGGGTCCGTCCTTGTTATTATTAGGTCTATCCTTACAATCTGCAATGTGATGCCCTCTCGATTTACAAAATGTACAAAATATAGGTTGCAGCAGCATTGGATTTTTGCATTCGAAAGCCCGATGTCCTTCTGACCACAAGCAGAGCTAGCTTTTGGATTCCACTTGCATTCAGCAAATTCATGTGGCCTATAGCATCAAATATATTTATTTTCAAAAATAGAAATAAGAGTCTTGGTCACTATTGTTTCTTTATTAATCTTGTTTTCCAAATATGGTTCCTTGCTTTTCCCTTAATAACTTGTACCTTTATCGACACTTTGATAAGTCCCAAAAGATGTAGTCAGTCTACACTAATTATATGCTTCTCTTTTCAACATAGATATAGCTAAGTTTACCTTCCTCTCTTCTGGAATCTCATAAGTTGCAAATGCTTTTTCCAACTCTTCTACCCAGCTTTCAACCATTGCTGGATCATTATCAGTTCCATCAAAATCTAGGACCTACTATTAAATTCATGTAGTTTTACTTGGTTGTCTTGATCATTTACTTGTACATTCTTACCCTATCTAGCTGCAGGAGGACCATTCTACTCCATGAAATGTTGCTGCTACCGATACATCATATGCTGATATTGTTATGTCATTGCAAACATATCTCTAGACAGAGTATACATAGTTGTTGGATCATCCATTGGTACTTAGAGCATAGGAGGAAAAGTCAGCATCTAGGGCAGTTAGGGAATCTGTGACTGTGGCAAAATCTATTATGCAGAAGCCAATGTAGGAGATGGTGTATTAGAAGAACTCGGAGCAGTAGATGAAGTAGAAGCTGGTATAGAAGACTGTGCAGGTGGAGAAGGCATACTCTCTCTTTCTGTTTTCTATTGAGGTTGTCTTTGAAACCTATCCATGTTTCATAGAAACATGCAACACATTGACAAAACACATATATATCATGTCAACTCGCGCATTATTCTTATTAAGTTTATGGTAGTATTCACAAATAAGCAATAGACAAATAAACAAGCAAGCAAACACGTCATTCAAGCAAATCCTAAACCTTTCCTATACTAAAATCACCGTATCTAAGGTTAGGTCACTCCTAATCTATCACATTTATTCAAATAACTATACAACCATTTGCTCTGATACCATTCTGTAAAGGCCGACACGACCAGATATATAAAGCCAAGTGTGTATATTTCCTTAGCCACATGTAATCCTATAGTATTACATATGAGGCTATCTTTAAAAAGGTGTTTGTATAGATGCTTTCCAAATGTGCCACATGAACCATTCAAAAACTACACATTAGGAGCAATATAAAACTTACTATTACAAAAGCTTTGTTATCCTATTAATGCATTAAAGAAAACTTTATACATACATATATATATATATATATTACAAACCAAGGCTAAAGATCAAGCCTTAATAAAATACATAAATTTTGAAAAGGTCTTTAGGAAAAGATACATTATCTATAAAAATACATTTCCCAATCTATTATGAATTGATCATCATCAAGATTGGGGTTCGTAATCCTCTCACTTGTCCAAAAAACCCTCAAAATCAGTTCCATAACCTAACTATGAGTAAAATTCATCTCCATCAATACTTGAAATGAAAGAATCATGAGCCAAATGCCTAGTACGCAAGTAACACAAGCAAATACAAAGTGACAAGCACACTTAAGCTATATGTAATGCAATAACCAATAATTTAATTTTCTTTATTAAAGTAAGCCAATCAACATTGGAGTGTTCAAACTCCGATTTCTAATATAGGGAATCTGAGGGTCCTGAGTAATAGCAGCTGCTTAGGAGGTTGACATAGGCAACCCAAATACCTATATTTCCTATATCTAACTGGTATCTGTTACGTCCTGAGAGGTATCCTAAACGTGTCAGTTTGTCGTACACAATATTAAAGCCTATGAATGACTTCCTTAGTTACATAAAGGATTTTATATCATGTACAAGACGTACTACACATCAAAGAGAACGCATAAGAGTAATGCAATTTACTTTGATAACAATTGAATAACAAGGAAAGAAGAATACTTAACATAAAACATAAGCAAAGTTAATTACAATTCTTAGGGGCATACCCCCGCTAATGTCTTCAGAACTATACAAATACACATCCTAGAAATCTCCAAACATTAACATATCATATACATGGTTCCGTATTTAAAAAAGCATAAGAATTATTTAAGTCCAATAACCGCGCCAAGTACCATTTTTACCCAAGGCTTTGCTACTTCAGGTCTTTTAACTGAAATGCGTCAAGCCAATTATTAGTGCCAGCTCTCCAATCACAGTGGTTAATCATGCACGTAAGTATGATGGTATTGGGCTATGCAGCTCTTTTATGTGGATCATTATTATCAGTAGCTCTCTTAGTCATTACATTTCGAAAAGTCATAAGGACTTTTCATAAAAACAATAATTTTTTAAATGATTCATTTTCCTTTGGCAAGATCAAATATATTAATCGAAAAAGTAATGTACGTGAAAGTAAATCCATCTTATGGTTCCACTTCTTCCACAAAAGCTCAAAGATTCGCTAACGATTTACTTAATATTTTGATCCTCGAATGTAACCACAAACATACCTGTTTCAACAAAAGCCTATGGCAGTGTAAGCTTACAACAAGCTTAGTGAGTTATTCCCTTTTATTCGCATCGTGATTTCAAACAAGTTTATTAATTTTCATGCATATGTTATGCAATAATCACATAATTATACAAATATATATGGTTATCTGAAAACCATATATATAATAGATTTACCCCTTCGTATCGAAAGTTGGAGAATTTAGGTACGAAGATCCTTGCCATCTTCACTACTAGACCCCGAGCACTCTGCTCTCAGCAATTGATCGGTGCAGCTCATCCCTGGGATGTTTCCATAGTATGTCTTCGTTCCCTAAGAATGAGCTTGACCTCTAGCCCTTCCGATTCCTCGCTTAGGAGTAGTAGTCCTTTATCATGTGACTCGACGGATGCAATGTTTATCCATTTAATTTATATCAAGGTCGAGCATGATTATGTTAAACTTAAAGGTGATAAAAAAATCATCACAAACACATAAGCAACATGTAATATTAACGATTTACTTAAACAATCATTTGTGGATTCCAATATGCTTAGCATCCATTATTAGACATACATAAAGGCATATACATATAAACTCATACCCCATACATATTTATTTTACCTTGTACCTATATATCTAGTACAGCTATCTACAAGCACAAGCAAGGTAACAAAATTAAGAGGGAAGACTCACTTGTCCATATCGTAATTTTTTTATTCGCAATAATCCTTAGGAAGGAAAATTGTCACGCCCCGATGATACCTTAGTAATAGTAAATAAGATTTACTTGAATACTATTACTAGTTTACCTTCTGAGAATCACATATTTTCAATAAACAGGATATTTTAGTTGCTTTGACAAAAAGATCAAATATAAGACATAAATTAGTAAATAAATGTCATCCAAAGTAGAGAATATCATTATAATATTACATACCATAATTTTCTAAAAATCTCCAATTACATGACTTAAAGTTTGAAATGCTAACTACTTGTAACTAGAAATTGAGATAAATATCTTATCCCGATTTATTCCATAAACTTTCAGCTTGTAGATTCTTACCAGGACCATGCTCCTGGAAGTAATGAGCCAAGGTCGTAGTGTAAACCTAAAAGGACTGTTGGAGTGTGAGCAAAACCATAAGCTTAGTGAATAACCAGAACTTACAACATATCAAACAAGTTTATTAACAATCATATGAAATACATCAATTCAAGCATATGTATAAATATAAGCCTGGATAACCCGGAATCGAGACATGATAAAGATTTACACCCTCTCATCAGGGTTGAAGAAACACAATACTATGGTCTACCTACCCAAAAGAAACTAAGTATCCAGGAAACAACAAAACTTACTTTAATTATCACTTTGAATTTATCAAGTCTTTAACACTCATTTCCTGTTTTAGCTTTAGAAACTCTACTAAGTGTTAGTCATTTTAAGTAATACCATAAGCGGCATCCTTCATTTACCATTTAGTTCCTATGATATCAACAGAACAAAGGTAATCTTGCGATTAACTAATAGCTTCCTTGCCTAGATAAACCAAGCATTACTAGAGATCAGAAATACTAACACGTAGTAGGCTACCACTTATTCAAATGCTACTTTATTTAAATCATGCAATGCATCTTCAATTTCCCTTATGGCACTAGTACTTTTAATCAAGTTTAAGGCAATCAATCATTACTCAGACAATCAACATGTTATACAAGCAATATAATCATATAGAATTCTATTATTATTATTATCATTAGAGCTACTTGGCAATTAATTTTCCATACAACAAACAATTCCCATAAACCCATACAGCACATTGAGGTTATTATCTTTTATTAAACTTTCACTAAGCTACAAGCACATACAATATAATAAGACTGAGTTACTCACCTACTCATACTGGCTAATCATAGTAATCAACAAGAAAATCCTCACCAATATCAAGATCACCTATTGAGATAAATAATATATTCATCAATATCATACAAACTATATAATTAAATTCCTATGAGTGTCTAAATGTCCTATATTGATATTGGAATTTTCTTTCTTTTACTCTATTAATCCTTTAATGATCCTATCATAATCAATTATTATTTAATATTTATTTTCATTTACTTATCTTGATCTTGTTTGATATTTATATATCTTCATCGGGTATTCAAAAAATTGATATTTACTAAGCTTATATTTTTATAGTTGCTATCTTTATATTGTTCCTTATCTGACCCATTATAGCAACTCGTATTTATTTATATTGTTTAGTGTCATCGTGTTTCTTTTTATTTACTTTATATAATTTTCTTGTTATGTATAGATATCACTTTATTAAAAAATTTAGCTTATTTAAATTTCCATTCTAATGTATGAAATATGTATTTTACAATTACTATACCTTATCTTCATTTATAAAGTACAATAATATAAACAATAATGATACTAATATTAGTGATATTAGTAATGATAATTATAAGGTGATTTACTAGTAATACTAATATTATTTTCCATAATAACTTTATTAAAACAAAAGTAATTTCAATGACAACAATAATAATATTACATACCATAATAATAATAATAATAATAATAATAATAATAATAATCATCATCATCATCATAATGTTAGTAGTGTCATTAATAGTAATATTCATAATAATATTATTGATTATAATGATAATGATATTCATTAATGATGATGATGATGATGATGATGATAATAATTATAATAATAATATTAATAATAATAATATCATTATCAATGTTACTAATGCTAACATTGGTAATGATAATAATAATAATATTAATAATAAGGATAATAATAATAATAACAACATTAATAATAATCTTATTAGTAATAATAATATCACTAATAATAATGGTAATAATAATAATGTTACTATTGACATCATTTAATAATAATAACACTAACACTAATAATAATAATAATAATAATAATAAATAATAGAGTTAAATCAGATTTTGTAATTTGATTTAATTTAATTTAATTTTTATTTATTTATTTCCAAGAGGTACACGGCGAGGAACACGGCCGTGTTCTAGCCGTGTACTTCTAGAAATCATCGGCTCCATAAAATTCTCGTCGAGAGGTACACGGGGAGGTCCACGGGCGTGTTCTACCTATACCCATGTGGAAAATGTACTATTCATCATCTTCCACGTTGGTTTGATCCAATTTTCTTCCATTTTACATGTTAAAATCATTTCTAAAACCTTCCTAAGTGTTTCTACATGTTATATATACACATATATATCAACATATAACACAATATCATGCACATAATCCTTGATTTTTGAAATCAAAGGGTGTAACTAGGGTTTTTAAACATCTTACCTTGTTTGGACGTATTTGATGATTTTAATCCTTCTTCTAAAGCTTGTTTCAACCCTAAATGTATAGAAACATAGTTTAAGACCATGTTTAACCATTTTAAACAAATTAAAATGAATCAACTTACCTTTCCTTCCCTTCCCTTTCTAAGCTTTTGAGTGTCTTTAAATGGAGCTTCAGTTTTGTGCTTAAATTGCTGTCGATTTTGGTGTTTATTTTAGACGAGAATGATGTAGTTTGGTTATTGTTTTAGCTACTGAATTGGGGTGTTTGTTTGTTTGTATTTGATAGCTTTGTTTCCTTATTAATAATGAAGATATATATATATATAGAAGGAAGAAGAAAGAGGCGGCTACGGAAATCTTCTCCAACAAATTTTTCTTCTCAAAATTTGCATGTTAAGCTGCATTTAATGAGATTGCTGGTCTGTCCTCCTTTAATTGGTTTAAGGTGTTGAATTGTTAACTTAAAATGTGAAAATTTGAACAATTTGCTTGTGTTTTTCAGCTGCAGCTTCTCCAAGGGAAAACCAACCACATATTTGGAGATTTGCATCATATTTGCACCAATATTTGAAGGAAAAATATTATAAAAATCTTTAGTTGCATAATTATCAAATTTTAAGGAATTTATTAAGCTATTCGGTACAAATATATCATTTATTTGAGATTTTTTGTCTAAAAGTATTTTTATAGAGTCCTACAAAATTTTTAGATTACTATTAAGTTCAAATTTAAGTTTAAAGCTTACGCGATTAATTTTTTTTAGAGTTTTAGCTCCTGCGATTAGGGTTTTATAAGCTTAATAGGTCAATTTTTATTTTAGGCTCTAATAGTTTAAGCCTATCCCAACTAAAATAATGGTATGATAAAAATATTTATTTAAAGTCTAGATTATTAGTTATATATCTGTTTATGTTTTTATTGTGCATTTATAACCATAACAGTTTATCTTTAGGTTATCATTTCCTAACTATAAGCGTAATTGGTTATTTACTCTTTATCGCACTTAATATCCTAGCTAAGTCACCTTTATATCTTGAGTTTTCGATACCTACTATGAAATCTTATTAGTAGTATTTAATACTATTTAGGAATCTTTGTTTTAGGATTTAAAACTATTTATAGGCTCATTATTACTCATGATTCTATTCTCAAGTCTTTGTTGAGTTCAATAGTAACCATCTATTTTCTATATTTATATATTTCTATCTATTTCTATTTGTATGACAAGTTTCGGGGTTTAAAAATTTAAGTTACCTTTAATTATATCTTGAGTTATCAACTCAAGATACAAAATCTCGTTTTTTTGTATCAATAAAGATCAAAAAAAGTTTTTGTTCAGACTTTTAAATAATAAATGAGCTAAGTTCAACTTATAGATCTAATCTAGACTTTTTTTTTTTTTTTTTTAGTTCTAGATTTACTAGCTAATTCACATTTTCTATTCTAGTGTTGTGTACTAGTGTGAAAATTATTCAAGGTTTACAAAAATCCCATATTCCTTGTCTCCTAGAAAAAAAAAAAAAAAAAAACTAGAATGAGTATTTCATAGAAGTTCTACTTAAAATTTCTAATTCTATTTGGTCATTTTCGTCAAAATTCGAATTATGCGAAATCCTAACTTAAAATGGCCATAACATACTCATTTTAACTCGGAATCTCGCATATAAGATGTCATTTTCTATCTAATCGAAAAGATCTATCTATTTCTAGGGTTATTTTGAACATTCAAAGTCGTTTAAGTTTAAAAAAAAAATCAGTACAAATCTTGCACGAAAATTCCAACCTCAATGTGGTTTTTCTCAATTTTATTTCATCCAAAATTATATAGCAAACATATAAACATTTATATAGTTAAAAAATCATTTTTAATATATTCATAGACTCATATTATATGCATGATTCTAATGATGTTGTCTTGAAACAAAATTTGTAAACATTTTTTATGAAATATAAAGTTTAGTGAAGCATCATTCTTTGACTTTTCATTTAAATTGCTATTTTGTAAATATGTGATTTGATTAACAAGAAAAACCATAATCTCATAATTAATGTTCTAAAGGTCTTATATTTATTCACAAATTCTTACTTAACAATTTATTTTATATATATCATGGTTTTGTGATAAAAACCCAAGTGTAGTTTCTTTAAAAGAATTTCTTAAGTTTTGTTCTTTCAACAAAATTCTAATTATTAGATTTGTAAACATGAAACTCAATCAAAGAAATTCATGTTTCCATAATTAGATTGAGTTCATGAATATTTTATTTTTTCACTAAACTTCTTTAACTAATTATTTTCCGAAACTTGAACCTTTATGTGGTTGTGAGGAAAAATCATCCTAAGTTGTATAACAAAAATGTTTCAAGTTTTATCATATGAGAAAAACTAAGTGAATGACTTGTTCGAAACTTTTATACTTATAATATATCTTTCTTAATACGAAATTTCTTAACACATGGACCTTTAAGGGTTGTTGGAAAATATTTAGTTTGTTACAAGTAAATGTCTATTTATTATAACTATTATTTTCTTAATTTAAAAAAATGAATTTACTTCTTAAAGTTTAGTTCTTTAAGTTGTAAACTAATTTTATTTGTAAGTAGGTTTTAACGAGCAAGTTCATTTTAAACTTATTTTAGAAAAATTGTTTGGTTTTTAGTGTTTATCAAAGTGTGTATAAATCTTATAAATAAGTTTTAAGAAAATTTTGCATAATAAAAAATTATCAACATTAAGGTTTTATAATAAATTTTATTTTTGTAGTTTGAAAAGAGAGTGTGTAACAACACTATTTAATTAAATCTTGAAGAGGTCTACAATATTAACACTTTAAGATCTATGATGATTTGTCTAAATTTTTTAAGAGAATTTGTTGAAGCAAAATTTCTAAGTCTTTATAGAAATTTTTCCTAAGGAACAAAATTGTTTTATTATAAAGAGTTTAGTAATATTTTTATTTATTAAAGAAAGAACTCCTTCTTATTTTATCAAGACAACAACAACATGATCATGCATAAATATGAACTTGTAGTTAAGTACTATAAATGAAATAATTCATATAAAAGATAAAAGATATAAAAATTAAATAAGCATATAATAAAAGTCAAGTATTTGCAAGTTTTAGCTTGTATAAAGGCTTCCCGGACTTAGACATGGGCAAGTCCTTTAAGAAAATAAGAAAATCATAGGATTCTTAGATTTATTTCAAGACTCCCCGGACTTAGATTATGGATAAGTCCAAAAAGAAAGAAGAAAAAAACTTGTTTTAACTTGAATAGGACAAGTCTAAAACTAGAAAGACTAGTCCTAATATAATAGCATGAAATAAATAAATTGCAAAGTATGAATAAATAAAAGTTATATTAGTAAGCTTATAGGCTCTAAAAAATTATATATACATAACTATATTTAATAACATATAGAAGTTAGATTAGAAAAAAAAAATAGAGCATAATATTATAATAATATAACAATAAAATTTTGCATGAACAAAAACAAGAATAAAACATGAACATATTATTGCTTTCTTAACTCCCATGGGTTTAGAAAATATATATTATGGTCATGTTAAGTTACATGAATATAAAGAACATTCCTAAGAATTTTTACCTAATATAGAGAAGTGAATGGTAGAAGAAAGAGAGGTTGATGTTGTATGGAGATAGTAAGAATATGAAAAGATAAAAGAGTTGGGAAGAGAGTTTTGGAGAGGAAAATTAGAGAGAAAAGTTGAGAAATGATTTTGGTAGAGTTTTGTTATGTGTGTAAAGAATGAAGGAGAAAGGGGGTATTTATAGGAAAAGTTAAAGAAAATTTGTAGTTAATTAAATAAATGAAAAGGAAAAAAAAATAAAATTGATGGCATGAAGAAAAAGAGTAATTAAAAATTAATTTTAGAAGAAAAATGTAAGAGAAGTTTAGTAATATATGATGTAGAATTTTAATAAGGAAAATTTTCTAAGAAATAAGTACATAGGTTGTAATAATAGGTAGTAAGAAAAAGTAGAAATAAGTGAATAGTATTGAATAGTAGGAATAATATAATGAATAGTAAACAAGACAAATAAATTATCGATAGTAAAAAAAAATACGTGAAAAAATGTTATATCTAAATTTTTAGATACCGAAAAATTCTAAAACTGATTTTTTGGAATCCTTATATTATTACGAGTCTAACAGTATCATCAAAATATTTTTACTATCCCAAGCTCGAGATATGTTTTTCGAGAATTGATCTTGTTCGAGTCTAAAACAAACTAAATTTTGACAAATCTAATCTTTTTAAGTTGTATTACATTATTACAAACTATAATCTTCAATTATCTCATTTTTATTGTTTAGAGTTTAGAGTGTGAGATTGTTGGATCTAGTCTCACTAGGGTTTGTTGTTGACCTAGTTGACTTTTAGGGATTCGATTTTAATTCTGGTTTTATGGTTTACTTGTAAGATCATAAAATTTTTGGGTTTTTGATCGTGTCATATTTTTATTTCAAATTTTAAGTTTTACTTTATTTTTATGATTTATTTAATGTTTTATAGTTCTCGGGATTATTTAATCGAGTCTAGGGTTATGTGATGACTTAGTTTGACTTTCGGTATTAATTTAGATTTTTTATTCCAAAATTAACTGAAAGGCTTAGGGTTCTAAAATTTTGTTATTGAATATTATTTAGATATTCCATCTCGATTTATGTATTAGCGATCGGATAGATGAATTGTTTCACGTTTAGGTTTTGAGTCAAACGATTATTGAATTTTTATTTTGTTTTTGAAGCTTCTCTTTTTCTTAAGGCCACGAAATTTTGTATTTGATATTGTTTAGGTTTTGGTTTTAACTTGGGTTAGCTTTTAGGGTTTCGATTCGGTATTTTAATTTTAGGATTATTTTCTAAAAGTTGCGGAGAAATTAGGGGTCTATAGTATCGATATGATAGCCACAAATTAAAAATTACACTCAAAACTTGCTATGATCGTACTTAAGGCAAGTATACCTATCGGTGATAATAATATAGAATTATAGCACAAGTGTCGATCCCACAAGGACTAATGAGTACTAATACTTACCATTCTTCTATCATTTAACCTGCAAATGATAGTGATTTAATACAAAAAACAACACAAATAGGGTGGAGAAATAATATGAATTGTAAAAGCTATTTAGATCTTGAATCCCTACTAAATGATATGTGATTTTACAAAAGATAATTTTAATATTATTGATGATTTTCTTAAATGGTGAGAACTCCTGAAGTATTCCAATATCTCTTTCAAGATTATTGGAACATTATCCTTGGTTGATTAACTGGAATTTCTTCTTCATTAAAACCCCTTAGATAGCTTTATCATTCTAGAATTTCCTTATTAGGCTTCACCCTAACTCTGAAGAATCATGCCGATCTATGTCTAAAATCTCATTCAACTCCTTTCAATTATGCAAATCTAATCATACAAACAATATTTCTATTAATTTGCATGAAAATCAGAACAAGAACTAATATTCCAAATTATTAATTCTAGACAATAAAGCATAACATAATTGAATTCAAGAATTCAAGCAATAATATCAAAATAGATAAGAACACATCACATAATCAAACTAAGGTTCATCAAAATCTAAACAAAGGAGTTTACTCCTCCATAGGAGAAGTTTTCATGAAATACAACCCGTAATTACAATCAGGATTTACCCTTAAAATGACTTGCAAAACACCTATGAATTTTTAGTACTCTCATATTTTCTTACCTTCTATCTCTCTTTGTTCCTTCCTTTCATGCTTCTTTTTATAGATGATATTCAAGCTTAGAGGAGTAAATGTCCATTATTAAGAATGGGAAGTTACGGGTCTCTTAGCTTTCCAAAGTCAAGCTCCTTCAAAGTCCACTATATGTTTCTTTAAGTCTATAGGAGGTTACTTCTCCATTACAAAACCGTTTCTCAAAAAATAACGTTCTATCGGATTGACACAGTTAGTGACAAGTTGTGTCCCTAAAGCATGTTAGGCATTTTCATGACTTGAGAAATGACACGATAGAGACATGGCTTGTCCTAAAGTCATGTAACAGGTTGTGGTCTCTTCTTGGGAACGACACAATTAATGACAGGTCGTGTCACTTATAATATTGAATTCCTAGATTGACATAGTTTATGACAAGTCATGTCATGGTAGCGTCTTTTTATAACTCAAAAATTTCCCCTCAATTGCGCTTTTACTTGACATGGTTGAAAGACATGTCATGTCCTAATTGTGTTGATCATTTTTTGTTTCCAAAATTTGTATTTTTGACCTATTTTGCTTTCTTTTTGAAAAATATCTCCTTTAAAGATCTGAAAGCATAAATTAATAATTTTAGGTGTTGAATTTATAATATTTATGGATAAAATGATCAATAGAAGTCTATTTTAGCACTCACAAAATAGGAATAAATATGGTTTATCAAATTCCCCCACACTTAAATACTTGTTTGTCCTCAAGCAAACAAGTAAGGACAATGAAAATCTATCAACAGATATACTCAAATTTTCCACAAGTTAAGACTCACGTAGCATTCATTAATCATTTTAGATCATACTGACTCACTTTGTACCTACTGCTCAAATCTACTATGTAAATGCAATTAGTATACTAGATTCAAAATTATAAGATTAATTCAGGTAAATCAAACTTTGCCCTTACCATTTAACAGCAGATTCCAAAGTCACAAAATGAAACTAAAGTCAAGCAATAGTAAGATAAACTAGTTACACTTCACCACCTATTAACAAGTATATAAGCCTTTCAACCACTTCTCTAAGTATAATAATCTAGATTGAAAGTATTTGCATCTATCTTTCCCCTTGATTTTCTCCTTTTATTTTAAATCCCTTCAAAGCCTTTAAAGGGAGAGATTTTAGCCTCCATCTTTTCCTTTTTCCTCTAGATGGGTTTTTGCCCGCTTCTTTTCAACTCAATGATTTTTTTTAAAATATCATTAGGGATGATTGGATAAGATTGGTATAATCAATAGCACTCACTTTGAAGTTTTGGAAGAGGGGAAGAAAACAAGCATACGAAAAAAAAAAAAAAGAAGAAGAAGCCCATTAGTTAGACTTCACTCTTCTGAGAGACTAAAGCCCGTCTATATCAACTCAACTTCTTAATAACAATTTAGTACATAATTTTTAAAGAGATTGTTCTAAAAGAATCACCAATTGGAAAACATCATATGCCCTTCCACTAGAGATTAAAAAATCTCTCAAAATTTTTGAAAGAAGAATATACAAACTAATAAGCTTAGAAACACAAATGTTTAAATTTCAACTAAGGACTTCGCTCCACTTCTAGACTCTAGATTCCATTTCTAAATAGCAAGTAAGTCTACCTCTTTGATTTCATCTTATAATTTCAACTAAGTATAATAATCACAAAATAGATGAGTAAGGTACTGTGTAAGTCGCTTTTACTTTAATATGAATGCTAATAAACAAAAGAGTATATTTTCAAGATTTTTTCTATATTAAAGGTCATGTGCAAACTAGATATTGGGGTGGGGGCTAGTGACGGGGGACTTTTTTATCAAATTCAAAGTCAAACTCATAATAATATGATTGTGAAGAACATATAAAAACCAATAATTCCTTTCAAAAGTACCCTTCCCCCATACTTAATTGAGACATTATCCCTAATGTTAGAAAGTATATGCAAAAAGGGGACGAAAATCAAAGAGAAGAAGAAAATGTAGACTTCCCTATTTGATTATCAAATTCTACTACAAAAGACTAATAAGAGTCAGCAAATATTGAGAAGCAACTGAAGTGACAACAAGTCAAGTCAGATGTGATTGCATCTAGGCTGCAAAACAAAACAAAAACAAAAGACAAAACAAAAGAAAAAAAAAAAGAAGAAGAAGCCAAAGAAAAATTTAAGACCCATGATCCTACCACTAAGCCCTAAAGAGTCTAACCAAATGATGGGTTGCTTAATAATACAGTTTTCCAATAAGTCATAAAAGATAATCAATAAATCAAAAATCAGTCGCCCTTATAATTAGGGTCATCCATATTAAAGCTCTTCCTCTTTCTTTTTCCTGTGGAAGGTGTGAGAGCTGGTGTTTCTTCTCCTCCCAACTCATCATCCTCCTCCTTTCCATCCTTATCATCATCATCATCATTCTCCTCTTCTTCAGATGCTTTTTCATCAATATTTCCTTAGAAGCACAAATCTGAGCATCTACCTCCTCATCATCACTATTCTCTTGTCACACTCCAAAGAGTACCCTAGATGTAACAGTCCACTACATACGGTATTAAAGCTTAAGAATGACTTCCCGAAGTCATGCGAAAGATTCGACACCATATGTAAGGCATCTATTACAACAATAGAAGACACCAGTAGGATGTATAGTTCAAGAAAGTAAATATAGCATACAAGAATCTAAACAAACATTTAACCTCAAAATTATAAGAATATGGCTTTTACATCATCTTAGGGGCATTCCCCCCGATAAATCTCCAAGGATCAAAATATAGTCTTAGTCTACATTAAAAACAAACACTAGAATCAAAAAGATTTTAAAGAAAATCTATTCTTAGTTTATGAACTTAACTTAAATATCCTGCGTACTAAATAAAATAATTAGATTTCTTTGACTATTTTGTTATCATCAAAACTTCATTTATAGAGAATCAACAAACTTACCTGCCTTTTTCTACTTTGTATCTTCCTAAAATTTCCACTCTACAATTTAGAATCACACTTAACCTTTAGCAAGTAAACAAAATGATGTGATCATGAGTCCAGAAAAAGAAAACGAGAAAAGAAGAGAAAGTTAGACATGGGCTGCCTCCCGTGAATCAATTTTAGTTATTATCATTAGCTCGATGGTGATATTTCTTCAATTGAGGGGTAATTGGAACCTTAGCTCCTTTATTATGCTCTGTTCAAAATCTCCTCTCGTGTAATGCTTGAGCCTATGTCCATTCACCTTAAAGTACCGATTTCTAGGTGTTCAAACTCATAAGTTCCATATGGGAAAACTTTCTTGATGGTGAAAGGACCCAACCATCATGACCTTAACTTTTTGCGAAACAATTTAAGCCGTGAATTGAATAGTAAAACTTCGTCACCCTCTCAGAAATCTCTTCCGTTCTTGATTTGTGAAATATGATAACGTTTGGTCCTTTCCTTGTACATCCTAAAATTTTCATAAGCCATGAATCTCCATTCATCAAGTTCATTAAGTTGGAGTTTCCTATGGATTCCAGCTGAATGAAGATACAGATTAACACTCTTTTATCACCCAATATGCTTTATGCTCTATTTCAACAAGTGACAAGCTTTGCCATAAAGAAGCTGATATGGAGTGTTACCTATTGGAGTTTTAAAAGCAGTTCAATAGGCCTATAGAGAATCATTGAACTTGATAGACCAATCCATTTTATGATGCTCAACTGTTTTCTCCAAAATATGTTTGACTTCATGATTTGATACTTCTACCTAACCACCTGTTTGTGGATGGTACGGGGTAGCTGTACGTGGGTTACACCATACCTTTTAAGAACTGTTTCAATTTGAATGTTGCAAAAATGCGTACCTTGATCACTCGCTAAGAATACCAAACCTGGAAAACAATTTTTCTAGGAAACAAACAAACATCCTAGCATCACCCACTTTGACACATAATCCATAGCTACTAGAATGTATTTGTTCCCTAAAGAAATTGGAAATGGATCCATAAAATCAATTCCCCAAATATCGAACACTTCCAATACTAGGATTCCATGTTGGGGCATTTCATCTCGTTTTGAGGTATTACTAGCTCTTTGGCAATTGTCAGAAAAAGAAACACACCTATGAGCGTCCCTGAAAATGGATGGCCAACAAAACCCTGCTTCAAGTACTTTACAGGCAGCTCAGTTTGTGCTATGGTGACCTCTTGTAGGTCCAGAGTGACGATGTTAAAGAATATCCCATCCCTCGAAAAGAGAGACACAATGGCAAATGACTTTATCTACAAATAATCTAAAAAGAAAAGGGTTCTCACAAAAATAATATTTTAAATCTAAGAAAATTTTCTCTTTTGTTGATGAGTAAAATCTTTCGGAAGAACTTTAGCCACCAATTAATTAGCAAAATCAACAAACCATGGGTAAGAAGTATCACAAACCTCATAAAGTTGTTCTTCCAGAAATTCGTCATTAATCACCACCTCTTCCAATCTCTCCAAATTTGAATTTTCCAAACATGAAAGGTGATCTGCAGCTAAGTTTTCCGCTCCTTTTTTGTCCCGATTTTCAAAATCAAATTCTTGAAGAAGTAAAATCCATTTGATTAATCTCGACTTAGCATCTATTTTAGACATCAAATATTTTAAAGTCGAATGGTCAATATAAACAATAAATTTAGACAAAACTAAATAAGAGCAAAACTTATCAAAAGCAAACACCACAGCTAACAACTAATTCAAGACAAGACTAGTCTCCTTTCATCTGATAAAAATCTTTTATAAATTCTCCAAACATTCATCAAAAGAATTCCTAAATACCGAGAAGTCATCCATAAATACTTCCATTATACCTCCTATGAACTCCTCAAAAATAGCCATCATATAGCGTTGAAAAGTAGCTAGTGCATCACATAATCCAAAAGGCATCCTTGGATAAGCAAAGGTTCCATATGGACATGTAAAAGTTGTTTTCTCTTGATCCTTAGGAGCAATTGGAATATGAAAATAACCAGACATGCCATCAAGAAAACAATAGAAATTATGACCAGCTAACCTTTCAAGCATTTGATCCATAAAAGGAAGTAGAAAATGATCCTTTCGAGTAGCATCATTCAAGTGTCTATAGTCGTTGCAAACTCTCCACCCTATGACGATTTTCATTGGGATAAGCTCATTTTTATCATTAGGAACTACTGTCATTCCTCTTTTCTTTGGAACAACATGCACATGACTTACCCAAGCACTGTTAAAAATAGGATAAATCATACTTGCATCAAGTCGTTTAATTAGCTCTTTCTAAACAACCTCCTTAATATTTGGGTTCAAGCATCTTTGTGATTGGACCACTGGTTTAAACCTTTCTTCCATGAGAATTTTATGAGTACAAAAGGAGGGACTTATTCCCTTGATGTTAGAAATTTTCCTTGCTTATGCTTAAAAAGTACTTGAAGTAACTTCGCTTTTTGGTCCTTGGTGAGATCGGAGGCAATTATCACCGGTAAATTAGAATCTTTTTCTAGAAAATCATACTCCAAGTATTCGGGTAACTTCTTTAATTCTAAAATCGTTGGT
This sequence comes from Combretum micranthum, assembly GCA_024138025.1. Taxonomy (NCBI): domain Eukaryota; kingdom Viridiplantae; phylum Streptophyta; class Magnoliopsida; order Myrtales; family Combretaceae; genus Combretum; species Combretum micranthum. Next base: position 126,000 of record JAMXBD010000341.1, read on the forward strand.
TCAACAATGGAAGGCTTTAAATGATTCTCTTCACTTATCTCAAATACTTCAAAACCTCGTTTCATCTCCAAGCTTTTATTAGCTTCTAGGAATGATGAAATTTCAGAATAAATAGGGTTATCAAAATGTTCCTTTTCCCCTTGTACTATGCATACTTCAAGTGGATCCTTTCTCCATAACTCTTATTCCTGCATAGAAACAAAAAAATCAATAAGATCTATCGAAAAACATTGATCATCATTAGATAAGGAATTCTTCATAGAAGTTGGAATCCTAAATATTATCTCCTCATCCCCTACTCTCAAAATTAATTTCCCATCACTGACATCAATTATAGCTCTAAAGGCGACTAAAAAATGTCTTCCTAAAATTAAAGGCATATTAATATCCTCATCCATGTCCAATATTACAAAATCCACTAGAAAGATAAAATTCTTAACCTTAACAAAAACATCCTCAATAATTCCTCTTGGAAATTTAACATAACGGTCAGTAAGTTGCAAACTCATACGAGTTGGTTTAGATTCTCCAAGTTCCAAACGTTTCAACAATTTATAAGGCATTAAATTAATACTAGCACCTAGATCAGCTAATGCCTTTTTGACAGACAAGTTTCAAATTAAACTAGGAATAGTAAAACTCCCTGGATCTTTTAATTTCTTTGGTAACTTGTTTTGGAGTATTGTTGAGCATTCCTCACTTATAATCATAAAGGGAATTTCTTTAAGCTCCTTCTCATTTGCCAATAAGTCTTTAAGAAACATAGCGTATTTGGGCATCTATGACAAACATAAAAAAAAGTAAGTTAATATGTAATTGCTTAAAAAAGTTCAAGAAACTTACCATAGTGTTGATCTTGGCGACCTTTCTTCAGACGTCCAAGATATGGAAGGGGAGGACAATATAGCTTAATTAATGGGGATTTGACGTTTTCTTCTTTCATTTCTTCTATAATTTGGCTTGTTTCACCAATTTCTTTTCAACTCTTAATTCCTTTCCCTTGTTAGACACACGTAACTCCTTACCACTTTGTAAAGTGATTACCTTAACTTGTTCCCTTGGATTCGGTTCAATATTACCTGGAAGGGAACCTTGGGGTCTTTCAGAAAAAATTTTGGCAATATGCCTAAGTTTATTCTCCATGTTATGAAGAGTGCCTTCATGGTTATGTATGGTAGCTTCTTGATTCTTTAAGGCTATCTCAATGGATTGGTGACGAGCCTCGGATGATTGAATAAATTTAGTCATTAATTCCTTCATATTAGGTTTAAGACGGGCATGCATTACATGGATTGCATATTATGCATAAAAGTGTGACAACTTGCTACATGTTAGTATTTCGGTTCTCTAGTAATGCTTGGTTTTTCTAGATGAAATGTTCCTAGTTCTATGCAAAATTACATTTGTTCTATTTGATTTCATAGGAACTAAGTGGTATTGAAGGACACCGGCCATGGTATCAACATGAAAGGAATAACACTTAATGGAGTTTCTAAATCCCTAAAAAGGAAGTTAGTGTAAAGACACATTTAAGATAAAATGATAATTAAAGTGAATATGGTTCTGATTCTTGTATGTTTAGTTTTTCCTAGGAAGATGGGTCACTTAGACTAGGTTTCTTCTACCAAACGAAAGGGTGTAAATTTCTATCATGTTTGGATTCCGGGTTATCCAAGCTTATATTTGAGCATACGATTGATTGTGACATACATATGTCTGATAATAAGTTGCTTGATAACTTGCTTTATATGTGACATGTTTTGATTATTCATCGAGCCGTGGTTGAAGTCACCTAAGAATTAATTAAAATGGAGACTAGACTAGGGAAGAAATTGAGTGATTGGATGATATACAAATCATGAATTTCCTTACCTATTGGATGCTAGATTTGAAGAGGGATTGTTGGTGAATTGTAAGGAATTTTGGTGTATTTTAGACATGTTTTCGAGAGGATTTTGAAGAGGAAGGGGTTGCCGAAAGTAAAGAGAAGATTAGGGTTATCTAAGGCTTGTATTTATATTATTTCATATCTAGTAATTTCCTTTAGGGTTAAGGGATTTTTAGTCATTTTAGTTAAATAGTTTAGGGTTATTTTAGTCATTTAACAAGGGCAGAAATATCTAGATTAAAGAGATATTTTCTTATGTTCACATTGTGTAAAATTCTCTAGGTTTAAGGGCCATTTTTGTCTCTTCCCATGTATTTGAATTCTCTAGAATTAGGGAAGTCATTTTTGTCATTTTAGTTGATGAAGTTCTCTAGAGTATATGTTTTCATGGAGTGTATGATGGTATATGCTAAATGCATGGTCTCATAGGCTTCTTTGAATGGCTTATGGGCTTTGATTTTTAATTATGGGCTTCTTGAATATGGACTTGGACTCTTGTTAATAGGTTTGGATTTAAATGTGTCAAAATAGGCATTTAGGTTGTGGGCATTGGCATTAGACTTAAAAAGTAAGGAATGAAAATTTGCCAATTGACATTAGAAATCAAACCTAGGAATTCTAATTGAAGGAGAATTAATATCTCACTTGAATTTAGAAATTTAGGGGTTTATGAATTGATATTTGAAAAAAAAAATATTAGTTTTAAATTTTTAGGATTTAGGATGTTGGAATTTAAGATGGAATTGCTAAATTAAATAATTAGGGGTCTAAGTGGTTGAACTTGTGAAAATTAGTTAGTAGAAACAAATTAGATGGAATAATATGCCCTTCGATATTTTCAAGCATATTCGATAGGGGCTAGGGGTAATTTAGGGATTAGAGAAGAGAAATTCAATTTGTACAAGTAACTTTGAAAATCACCGATGAGAAGAATAAATTCAACTTGTAAAAGTAACCTTGAAAATGACTTATAAGAAGAGAATTCAATTTATATGAGAAATCTTGAAAACGACATATGAGAAAGAGGAGTTCAATTTGTACAAGAAATCTTGAAAATGACATAGATTAGTCACAATTTGTTAGTGGTTTTGCTAGATTCTTCCAAGAGAAAATTGTTGTCAATTCAGTTCTTGGATAAAGAAAGTTTGATTCGGTTCAATTTTAATGAATTAGGAATTTAGGTGATTGAACTTGAAGAATTAAGCTCAATTTGACAATTGCAAGGGATGGAGTAATTTGATAGGTTGAAATAGGTAATTGAAGTACTTTAGTGGGTTGAAATGGGTATTTGCGATATTACAATCTCTATTTTTAATTAAATCCATTAATTATGTTAAATTATGCAATTTTTTGTGGTTTTCACTTACGCAATTAAGCTTTCTAGGCTCGATAGGTCAAATTAATATATTATACTCAATAAACCTAGAAAATTCTAAGTTCCATCATTAAGCATTAATAATTTTTTATTCGAGCTCTAATTTGATAGATATTAATAAGTTTTAATTTATGTCACTTATATTTCAACCCTATTAATCATCTATAAACTATCGTTTATTGTCTAATAGACCCTAAAAATTGACCATCTTATACTGCACTTGATATCTAGTTGTAGGCGTATAGTTAATGAGTTTTTGACCTCTATCTAAATTAAATTAAAATTAAGATTCAAAACTATCATTGTAAACCCTTAGATTTTATGCTAAGTTTATGTTTGAATCTTAAAATTAAAAGTCAATCGGAAACCTTAAAAGTCAACAAAGACCACATCAAACCCTAGTGTAAAGACCCGTTCCTCTAAATCCCGAGATTTAGAGTACCGAATCCCCAACCACATATAACGTTTTCACATTATATGTAAGGTTGTCCTAAAACTAACAGTTTATGAAAATTGTTTGATCAAAACACCATACTTTATAAAGAACTTTTTAAATAAAACAAGATTGCTAACAAAAGCAATCTTTACATATATTTACATTATATAAACATCGTTTAGTGCAACACATGGCACTACAAAAATTACATGTTTTCTCAAAACATAAGAATCCTAAGGGATCTGAGGTCATTACAAAAGAAATTGGCTTCACTAACAAGCCCTCTATACATAGCTGGTCCTTAGCAAAAAGTCTTCTAAAAGTCCCGGGTCATCGGATCCTATTCCTCCACTCGTCCAGAAACCTTTCGAAATCGGACCCATAGCCCAAGTCATCATAATACTCATCTCCATGACCTGCAAAGTAGCAAAAGTGAGCCAGAGGCCCAGTACACAATAACCAATGCAAAACAAGTCATCCAATTGATGTAAATGCATCATAAAACAAGTGGTTATCTTTATTACATTTTGATTCACAAATCAACAAGAGGGTATTCAAACCCCGGTCACACTCCGGGAATCCAGGGATCCTGAGTAACAGCAGCTGCTCAGGGGGTTGATATAAGCAGTCCGAATACTTATATCTCCTATATCTATTTCATAAAGATAATAGCTTCATCTAGGGTTTAAAAGCCGTTGCCCGACTCTACTTAAACTCAGTCCATAACATGAGCCTAGTTCACAAGTTCCCATAAACCTTGAACTAAATCATGGTATTTCCCCCTAAGTTTAAGCAAACGTTACACAGATACAATTCCCCCTATCGGCTACCCACTTAACCAAAAGAATCGCTATTGCATCATAGCGTACCATTGCATCATGGTAAAGTCATTGCATCATGACTTGGTTAAGCGCCTAGCTAACATGTCATTGCATCATGACAGGTTTGCTGCTCCTCGGACCAGATTAAACAGCGTAATAGACATCCAATTCATCCAAATGTTAAATCGGATCAATTTAAGTCAAATTAGAAATGTCTGGTCCTAGCAATCATCAGACAAATTATTGCGTACCTGAACTCGTTAGAATAGAACTAGGATCTCTCGGTGATGGATTAACCGAAGAATCCTTAACTGTAATAGAAATGTCACAATAATTAATAAATCAACATTTATAAATTTCATTCTCACAAATATATACATATTATATCCATATATCACCAATTATCAAAGAAATTCACATAATTGAATATATAGTCACGACTAGGCATTTAAACGTCCTAATATATCCCAAATTGCTTACCAAATACTCAAATACTCAAATAACAACTTTGGAAACTTTTTAGAAAAAGTTCTCAAAATTCAAAAACTCAGGGGATACGCCGGCATTCAACGCCGGCGGCGTTGGGCCGGTGTTAACTGTTCTGAAAATGTACACTGTCAACGCTGGCAGCGTTCAAAGCGTACGCCGTCAGCCTTTGTAACCTACGCCGGCGGCCTTGATTCCCAAAAGCCAGCGTACAAGTTAGAAGAAAGAACGCCGGCTGACTTCCTAGCGAAAGCCGGCGGCGTTCAGTCGGCTTTAAGAAATTTGGTTCTGTGAACTTTCAACACCGCCTCTACGCCGGCGGCGTAGAGATTCAAATTGCCGGCGTACGTTCTGAAGAACAGACGCTGGCAAATCTTCGGCATATAAGCCGGCGGCGTTGCAAACAGCGTTAGGGAAAATCATTCTGTGGGCTTTCTACACCGCCTCTACGCCGGCGGCGTAGAATCCCCAGATGCCGGCGTACGTTACAAAAACAAGCTTATACGAAAATTCAAATCCCCTGTTTTCACTTTGTAAAATTACATCTTAAAACACTTCAAAAACTTTCCTCAACTACACTTCAAACTTCATATACTCACTCCAACATACACTACTCAATTCTAGCAACCCAAGGCATGAATTCAACATCACTAAACACTTCAAATTCCATTTTCATCAATCTCCACTCTAACTACTTAAACTATCTTTGTTTCATCAAGACACTTCATATCAATACAACAATACATGCATACTTTCACACACTCATATAACACACACATAACTCATTCCATGCATGAACAACAATTTGATCAATCTTAAACTCAATCCATCCAATAATTCATGCATCTATTTCAAGAAAGAAAATAAAACAACACAACAACCTAAATTAAATCAATTCAAGTATATATACATACCTTGTCTTAAGAGAATACTTTGATTTTTAAACTTGATATAAACCCTAACTTGAGCTTGGAAATGAAGATGGAAATGGAGAAAGAAGAAGAAGAGAAAAAGGAGAAAGAAAAGAAAATTCGGATAAAATTTTGAGCTGCCTCAAAAAGTAATCAAATTAACTTAATTTTGACTTTTTCACTTCCAAAATTACCCCTTAATGCATATATTAACTTTAGGTTGCATTTCACTTTAATTTGGGCTCCATTTAGCTTACATTTAGGGCATAATGCTAATTTAATTACAAGGAACTCAATCAACTAACTTAAGTAAAATTATGGTTGAGTTATTAATCTAATTTAACTTAACATCTTAATATGCACAAGACAACATTAATAATTCCATTACTCACACATTAATGCATATAGAACAAAATATTAATATCCACATATACACATACAAAATCTTATATATTAAACTACTAACAACACAAACATACTCATTCAATTCATCTCCTTAAAATAAATTAATAAACACATGAGATTTGATTAAAATATAAATCTAGGTCATTTCACCTAGTGTTTAGATCCAGCAATCCCGCGCTCTTAACCCTATAGCAATAAAATTGAGATAATCATGGAATATGATTCGTAATAATATTTCAGATTCATCAAAATTTAATTCGTTTCGAACTCGAACGAGATTAGTTTTATGAAAAACATGTTACGGGGCTTGGAATGGTAAATATATTGCGATAACACCATTAGACTCGTAATAATATAAGGATTTCAAATAATACAAGTTTTATAATTTTTCAATAACTAAAAAAATCAGATATCACACTTTTACATGGATTTTCTTAACTATCAGTATTAATTTGTTTTGTCTACTATTCATGTTACTATTTATTATTACTCGTCTATCTCTACTTTTTCTTACTACTTATACACCTATTTCTTCCATTTTTCGTTTTCAATACAAGTTTATATCACTCACATCTCACATCTTAATTACTTTTTATTACAAAAATATGAATTTAATTAATTTTCCCTTCCCATTCCTTCATGGCCAACGCCACTCCCCCATGCATGCATCTAATTTTTTTTCTTTTTAATTTATCTTATTACATCTAATTTCCCTCTACAAAATTCTATAAATACCTCTTCTCTTTCTATTTCTTTTACACACTTCTCTTACATACTAAAACTCTACCAAATTTTCTCCACAAAATTCTTTCCAACTCTCTCTTTTCTTCTTATTCCAACACCATTTCTCTACAACAAACAACAAATTTCCTCTTCTTCCACCACTACATAAACCTTTAATATTTTCTTCTCATGTCATGTACTTAACATAGCCATAGTGTGTGTTTCTTACACCTATGGTGCTATGGAAGAAATACTATATTCATGTTTTGTTTTTGTTCATGAACAAATTTATTTATATTGTTATATTATTATGTTGTTATTATTATTAATATTATTATTGTTGCACTAACCTAAAACTAATTATTCTTTGTTATACAAATCTCTCATAAAAACTTACTTATAAGAATTTTTACCATCTTTATAACAAGTATTAAGAACTAGACAAGTTTTCAAAGTTAAGATAAAATCAACTCATTGGTCCATATTTCCACTTAGATAAATAAAATTTGTCAAAGAAAGTAAGTTATAAAGAGGATAAACTTAAATACAAAGAAGTAGAAGAATATAAACATGAAGAGAAAATATATATGTAACACAACTTAAAATATTAGAGGTCATCAACTACTTAAGAAAAATTTTGGAAACTTCATTTTCTAATCACTAGAAATAAAAATTGATAGACATCTTAAGAAAACCAAGTTTTTTAAAAAATTAAATTATCTTTGAAAAAGTTAGGAAATGAAATTATAATAAAAAAAATACTCACTTATAATGACCTAAGAATTATTAAGTTTTCTTTTCAACAACTTAAAGGGAAATTTTCAAAGTTTCTATCTTTTAAATTCTTCAAGACAAATTGCTTTATAAAAAATCAATGTTGAGAAAACACCACAAAAATCATGCACACAATGTGAGTATATATATATATATATATATATACATATATTTAAAAAGATTTTTCAACTATACAAATATCCATGTATTTGTTTAAAGCTTTTTGGATGAAGGAAAGTTTGAAAAAATTATATTTTAAAAGCTGGGAATTTTTGTAACTATTATGTCCCCTTCTGTTTTGGGACCAAAACGACCTACTTTGATAGAAAAACCTTAAAAACGGATATTTTTTTTAAGAGTAAGTAGAAAAAGACATATAATATGAGAAATTCCGAATTAAAATGGGCAAGTTATGGCCATTTTAAGTTGAACTTTTCATAAATATAAATTTTACCACAAATAGAAGCTAGAGTTAGAAAATTTGAGTAGGAGATTCATGAAATACTCATTTTAGGTATTTTTTTTGTTTAGGAAACAAAAAGGATGATGTTTGCTATCTCGAGGACTATTTTGATTAAGCGAGCTACTGTCAAGACATAGTCGAGTGAGTTTACTTCTCTTTATTTTTCATGTTCATGATTGTGCTTATAGCCTAGTGGCACTAGAATTAGGAAAGAGATAAAAATGGAAAAGTGCATGTGATTTATATTGCTTGATGAATTTATATTAAGCATATCAAGTCTGGAGTTGTCTATAATGAATTGTATGTTTTACTAACATGTCGCAGTGCCTAAAAATTATATGATCACCTTCAAAATAATGTAACTAAATGTTAGACTCTTAATAAAATTGAATCATGCACTTCACGCATAGAGTCTCATTGTATGTGCTATTATACAGTTGGTGGGATGGGTCTATGGTAGTAGTGGCTAGCATAACCAGTAGTATCTGCATTTGGTGAGTAGCAGCCGGTAAGATCTATATATATATTTGATGGCGATTAGTAGTCAGTAAGAACTATAAAATTTATTAGTTGGTCATAATTGACCAATATACCCAACCCCAAATGAAGGGCGTAAACTCATTCAACATATGATTTCTAAAAAATCATATGTCTTGTATACTCATGTGTTTATTGCATCTCACTTGTTTGAATAATTAAACTTGTTTGACAAATTTTGTTCCAAGTATGATAAACCAGGAATGTTCTCACTAAGCTAGTAATGCTTACACCCCTATAGATTTTTGTATGCACAGGAGCATTTGTTTTTATACCTGCGATCTCCATTTATTTACGTAAGTCATCTTTTAGGAGTTTTTGGGGGAAATCCAATCATAGACCTAGATAGAACTTCCTTTAAAATCTTTTGGTGAAGTTATTTAAGTTTTATTATAAAGACTTAATATTATGATTCTATCCTTGGAAAATATTTAGCAAGAGAATGCCCCTAAGGCTTATGTAATGAACTTATAAATTTTATATGTAGGTTAATGTTTATCTAGATTCTTGTATGCTTTATATTACTTACTTAAATTACATTTTCTACCGGTGTCTCCTATTACCGTGTTGTGTGCCTTACATATAATATCGAGACTTTCGCGTAACTAAGGTAGTCATTCTTAAGTCTTAATATTGTATGTGACGAACTACTACATTTATGGTACCCCTTGGGGTGTAACAATCGTATTTTATACTAGTTATCTATTAATATCTACTCAACTAAGCACGAAAATTTTGGGATGTTTTAGTTGAATTACCTTTTGAATATAGCATTGATGAGTAATAGTAAAAACTAAACTTTTATTTTTATTTTTTTGCTAGCAAACCGTTAAAATTTAAATTAAAAAATTTTGTATAATTACAAAAATATTTTTAATATGAATGATGGACTTGAAACAACCTCAAATTTAAGTAATATTAATCTCTTAAATATGAGTGCTGAACGATGCGCCCCAATCCCTCCCCACCCCCCCCAACCCCCCCCAAAAAAAAAAAAACAAAGAAAGATGCGTGTCGAACTCTAATAGAGTACTTGTTAACTTTTGCAACTATATTATTATCGTAACTGTAATACAAGCCCAGAGCTTTTAGATTGAAGCAGCCGAAACCTCATTCATATTTTTACACAATATATTTAAGTAAAATGACGATCAATGAAATATTTTCCTTATATGACCATAATAAAATGTTTTTAGAAAATAAGATTTTGAATGAAAATTCATCAAAGCCCAAGTTAAAAAATAATATCACTTCTTCCTGTAAAAAAAAAAGAAACTAAAAAAAAAAAAAAAGAAGCATCGTCTAGAAAAACACTACAACAAAAGTTACATTTACACGATTATTATGCAACAATTATTGTTGTTGTTATTATTATTAGATGAGATGGGCTATAAGTGTGTTCTTATAATATATCAAACTAAACCAATTTTGAGGAAAGTATACATACCACATTCAATCAATCAAAACAAAAAGAAATAAGCGATATATAATTAAAATATAAATCATAAAAATACAATATCTATGATCAAACTATTGTATGTACTGGTAAAATATTTCAAAAGGACTTTTCTCCCACATTGCTTAAAATCAAAACATTTTCTCTAACTTATCAATTAATTTAATTGTACTTGCTTGTAAAGAATAAGGGAAAAGGGATGGGTTTTTAGAACCAATACTTTTGAAATTCAAATAGTAATTTGAATTGTCGTGTATATTTCAAATTTAATCTCTACTAATAGTTCATTGGGTAGAGACATGGCACTTAATAAGGCCTATTCCTCAAATTTGGATATCTAAAAGTTTAAATTGTACTTTAGAAGAATAGTATCGTTTCTTTTGTGGAACATATGGCAAATTATATATATTTTTATTGAATTACTTAATCATATGTACAACATTCAAAATTAGAAAAGCATTTGATTAAATAACACAAACAATATATATACAATATATCACTATGTAGACTTGTAATCTCCCAATTATGAAACTACTTTTCGTTTTATAGCTCAATTGAATCTAGATTTTATGAAATCAACTTCAAAAGTAGTTGAACTAGCTAATGTTAACAATAATAGATAAAGGAATGTGGAGTCGTGCTGAATATATTATGCTAATAACATAAATATCTTTATATGTTTATTTATTAAAAAAAACATTATATGTAATGCAATCATATAATTATGTGACCAGAAGTGTTATAGCATATATGTTCCAATAGAGCCAAGTCGAGTAAATCATGAAGCATGTGAGGAGAGAGAGTGTAGACAATTATAGGGCAAATTCCAAATGGAATTGACTAAAGATCACGTTTGCAAATATTTGCGTGGAAGAATTCTATTTTCTGTTATGCTTTATCTTTAGAAAAAGTAAATTGTGCAAGTGATTCCGGATGTAGTTTTGGAAAAGGACTAATTCAACGAATATTGTTAAAGCAATCTAGTCTTTTCATAAAACTGCTCATCATGGTAGATTTTTAAGGGGTATGTTGCAAATTTATTTAAACATTTTTTTTTTCACACTAAAATTATCTTGAAAAAATATTAAGATATTGGTAAAAATAAGCACAGGACCTACCAAATATATATATATATAAAGAAATTATGAAAGAGCCCTCTTTTAAAGATTCTTAGGAATAAATGAAAAGATTCTTAACATTAAAAGTTCTTAAAACGATGACATGACATGCTAAAAGCCTTAGAGAACCACTTAGCTTTAAGGTTGGTCTAATGTACATCCCACAACATCATATTCTCGGTTAACTTTGCTATGGTGAGACCAAAATGTCCAATTCATTCCTACAGGATTCTATAAAAACTATACACAAAGGTCTTCCATTATTTCCTCTCTCCTTCCTAGCTTCACAAGGACTTGTCGTACGATCCAATTTTTAACATCGTCTAATGTGCTCTGGAATCGAAGCATGCCTCACCACAAAAGAAGAATGAAAGGAAATCACTGACGACGACATTATCCGATCATGGCTGTAGCGAGCATGCTAAGCAGATTCGTTATTTGGACAAATTATTGCTAGGAACACTGCTGGCATGGTCAAAAAATGTCCCCTTATGCTTCTTATTGACTCAGCCGCCCATATTCCAACAATGTCGAATACCATGCTTCCTTTTCAGGCTTCGGTGGTTCAGTCTGAGCTTTAGATGTTGCTTTCTTAAGCATTGCCTTATGAAGCAAGAATGCAATTTCCATTTTCTCAAAAGTCTTCATCAAGACAGCAATTCTCTATCCATCGTAATGGAGTGAGGCCAAATTTATCAAGCTTGCTTAGTTCTTGCTGTCTCAGTGCCGGTAATGAAAGTAAATGCTTTACAATCTGGAGAATAAAGGGGGAAAATTAGTGGAAAACAATTCATGAAGTGTCTAAGAATTGTATTATTTACACATTATAATTCATACTATATAAATATGACATTGTTCAAATAAACATTAAACTACAATAATTTATGGCAAATTATTTTTAAACTTGCAAGACTGTAATTATCGCCTTGTAAAGAGAGGAATACCTTATTCTTCTTTTTGCATTTTCACTTGAGTTTCATATAATGGATGCGGAACTGGGCTTGATTCATGACTATGAGCGACCTAATAAATAGGGACAATTACGTGAAGCCAATAGCTGAAAGCAACATCCTAAAAGCATGGAAATTGCATTCCTGCTTCTTAAAGCTATGCTTAAGAAAGCAAGCTCCAAAGCTCATCATACTGAATCACCAAAGCCTATAAAGAAAGTATTATTCGACAGTGTTGGAATATGTGTTGAGTCGGTAAGGAGTATGAGGGACATTTTTTTACCATGCCAGCAGTGCTCCTAGCAATAAATGTGCAAAATATGAATCTGCTTAGCATAGTTTGCTTTCTATTACCGGATAATGTCGTCCTCGGTGATTTGGCTTCACTTTTCTTTTGTGGTGAGGCATGCTATGATTCCAGAGCACGTTAGACGATGATGTTAAAAATCGGATTGTACTGATACGTTAGAAATTTAGATAGAGAAGAGGAAGCGAACTAGAAGGAGATTTGAGGATTCTTTTCTGCATAAAATTCCATCGGAAACAACTTAGACTATTAAATAGTCTTGGAACACAACAAACTATACTAAGAAATAGGAGAATAACACAACCAACTATACTAAGAAATAGGAGAATAAATAGCAGCTATCTATATCTAACTACGGCTAAGGCTTATTGGAAATAATAACAATAACAAACTAAAAAAATAGATAATGACAGAAGACTAAGTCTTCTCCACGTGTGGACAATTCTTCTCCACGTGTTTACGTGCATGTCACTTGTAACAGTGGCACGTATCAATCCTCCCTCCTTAAGAATCCTTGTCCGCAAGGATAAAACTTGGATAGGACTTGCCGAATCGACGCTCATTTTCCCAGGTAGCATCTTCGACTGGGGTCCCTTTCCATTTAATCAAGACTTCAGATTTAGAACGATAATTTCCTTTGCGAATGACTCGACGATCAAGCACAGCTTCGGGCTGAGGCAGAATTACAGAATCATCTGTGATTGGTGGAAGTTCAGTGGAAACTGGAGGAAGTGGTGGTCCCAAATGCTTTCATAAGAGACTAACATGGAATACGTCATGAATTTGAGAACCCGGGGCAAGGCTAATTTATATGCTATAGGACCTACCCTTTGGATAATTCGATAGGGTCCAAAATATCGGGAGCAAGTTTCATAGAGGCTCGAAATGCCACCAAACTCTGTCGATAAGGTTGGAGCTTGAGATAAACATAGTCACCCAATGTAAAGGAAACTTCTCGTCGTCCTTGATCCGCTTGACATTTCATTCTATTGCGAGCTATCGAGAGATTATGATGCAACTCACGTAGAATGGAATCTCGATCTCGTAAGTACTCATCAACTGCTTGGACACGGCAAGTGCCTGGAATATAAGTCAACAAACTTGGTGGTGGAATACCGTAAACTGCCTCAAAAGGTGTCATTTTTGTAGAGGAATGAATTGACGTATTATAACTAAACTCAGCCCATGGAATCCATTCGAGCCACTTCCGTGGTTGATCACTTGTGAAGCATCTTAAATACTGCTCTAAGGTGCGATTCACCACCTCTGTTTGTCCATCCGACTGAGGATGGTAGCTTGAACTCATACAAAGCTTAGTCCCTTGTAACTGAAACAATGCTTGCCAAAAGGAACTGATAAATACCTTATCACGATCACTAACTATGGAGGCTGGAATACCATGGAGGCGAACCACATTAGCTACAAATGCCTTGGCTACCGTGATTGCGGTAAAAGGATGCTTTAAGGCTATGAAGTGGGCATACTTTGTCAATCGGTCAACAACTACCATAATGACTGTATTTCCGTTTGATGATGGTAATCCTTCAATAAAGTCCATTGACACATCCGTCCACATTCGAGCAGGGATTGGCAATGGGTGGAGCAACCCGGCTGGTTTCATACAATCTATTTTGCATCGTTGATAAATATCGCACTGTCGTAAAAAATTTTTTACCGCTCGGTGCATGTTAGGCCACAGAAAGCTACCCTTAATGCGAGAAAGTGTTTTATGGAATCCAAAATGTCCCCCAGATGGTGACGAGTGGCAATCTACAATTATTTGTTGAATTAAGGTTGAAGCGGGACTCAAACAAACCTTACCATTTTTGAACCACACACCATCTCGTTGTATTAATTGGTTAGGCATTTCTGCTTGAGATAGATTCTCATAAAAAGAATCTTGCTTCACTTCTTCTTGTAACATTGGCCACCAGTTTGCATGAGGCATCAAAATAGATAGAAATTGAAATTCAACCACTCGAGATAAGGAATCAGCGGCTTGATTTTCGGAGCCTCGTTTATACTCAATCGAGTAATCGTATCCAAAGATCTTAGAAAGCCACCGAGCTTGTGCTGGAGTAGTAATCCGTTGTTCGAGTACATATTTAAGACTCTTTTGATCAGTACGGACAATAAATGGTTTACCGAGCAAATATGGACGCCATTTTTGGATAGCTTTAACAATAGCTAACATTTCTTTCTCGTAGGTGGACAATAGCAAGGCTTATCCCTTCAGAGCTTCACTGAAGTAAGCTACTGGTTTATTCTGTTGAGAGAGGATTGCTCCAATTCCTGCTCCACTTGCATCACACTCAATGACGAATTGTTGGGAAAAATTTGGGAGACATAAGACTGGTGGAGATGTCAGTGCTTCCTTCAACTGTCTGAATGCTGACTCAGCTAATTCATTCCACTTAAATCCCTTTTGACAAGAGTTGTGTTAATGGGGCAGCTATGCTTGCAAAATGACGAATGAATTTGCGGTAATATCCTGCTAATCCGAGAAACCCACGAACACCTCTTGCCGTTGTTGGTGTTGGCCATTCAAGGACTGCTTGTATTTTTGTCGGGTCCACAGCCACGCCTTGCTCAGAGATAATATGGCCTAAGTAGTCAACTTGTGAAACGCCAAACCTGCACTTTGTTTCTTTAGCAAACAGTTGGTTAGCAGCTAATACAGTGAGGACAATTCGTAGATGCGAAAGGTGCTCTTCCCATGTCTTTGAATACACAAGAATGTCGTCAAAGAATACCAAGATAAATTTTCGAAGATAAGGACGGAAGAGGTCATTCATAAGACTTTGGAATGTGGCTGGGGCATTGGTGAGGCCAAATGGCATCACAACAAACTCGTAGTGCCCTTCGTGTGTTCGAAAAGCTGTTTTTGGAATATCTTCTTCCTGCACTCGAATTTGATGAAAGCCAGCCTTTAAATCCAATTTAGAGAAGAATTTGGCTCCATGAAGTTCATCCAAAAGTTCATCAATCACTGGAATTGGGTATTTATCCTTGACTGTTATATTGTTCAAAGCTCGATAGTCTACGCAGAATCGCCACCCTCCATCTGCTTTTTTTACTAAGAGAACAGGTGATGAGAACGGACTATTACTTGGCCTTATCAACCCAGATTGTAGAAGTTCTTTTACCATGTTTTCTATTTCGGTTTTTTGGTAGTAAGGGTACCGATATGGTCTGACACTTATTGGCTCGGTGTTTGGCTGTAGAGGAATGCGGTGATCATGCGGTCGTTTGGGTGGTAGTTTGTTAGGTTGTTCAAACACTTGTTGGAATTCAGCCAGAAGGTGGGCTATATCCGGGGAGCGTGACTCTGGTTGGGAGTCATCAATAGATGGTAAAATTTGGAATAAAAAGCCAGTACCTTGTAGGCAACAAATCTCCTTATCAGATAAAGCTTCAAGGCCAGCATGCCTCATTCCTTGGAATGTATGAGTGAATCCTCCAAGCTTGAATGTCATGGTCAGCTGCTTATAGTCTGTCTCAATTGGTCCAAGCGTCTCCAACCATTGTACTCCCAAAACTAATTGGCAGGCTGCAACAGGGAGAACATAATAATCAGCTGTTATAGGTTTACCTTGAACGATGATCGTTAGTGCTTGGCATATTCCAACACAGTCTACCTTCTCTCGATTGGCTACCATGACTTGAAGCCTCTTGCCTTGAATTACTGGTAACCTGTACTTAGTTACTATAGCCTGATCAATAAAGTTGTGGGTGCTACCACCATCTATGAGTACTATCACATCTTTATTTTTCAGCTTACCCAGTACTCGTATAGTTTGAGGATGGATGGTTCCAGCAATCGCATGAAAGGAGATTTCAGGTACGATATCTTGACTTTCTAGCTCAGGTTTCATGACATCATCTCCTTCAGACTCTGAATAAGGAGAATCCTCTATCATAAATAGTTGTGGGCGCTCACACCGATGACCTGGAACAAACTTCTCATCACAATAGTAACATAGTCCCTTTTCCCGACGTTCTCGTGCCTCTTGATTAGTAATTCGTCGAAATGGTGTTGGAGAATTTGAACTTGAACTCCCACGCTGGTTTGGTGGAGGGCCTAATATACCTGCCGTTGGATTATGATTCGATTTTAAGGTCGCTAAAGCTGGCGGAGAGCGAATCGATTGGCTATTTTTCTTCTGTAACTGATTCCGTTCTTCAATGAGACGAGCAACTCCTATTGCGTCAGCCAAGGTACGAGGTTGCTTAATTTTTACATCCAAACGGATGTCATCCCGAAGTCCTGCTATAAAACAACCAATAAGAAAGGGTTCCGGTAAGCCGTCGACATGATGGGATAGCCTTTCAAAAGCTTCTTGATAAGCTTCTACAGTCGATGATTGTTTAAGCCGAGTTAGAGCTTCCGATGGGTCCTCATAATCAGTGGTCCAAGCGTAAAAGGACTGCCTTGGTAAATTCCTCCCATGCAAGTGGTCCTCGGAATTTTGTCAACCAACGATGCCATTGCAGGGCAATTCCTTCTAGATGAAAGGAGGCTAGCTGCACTTGTTGATCATAAGCAATGTCTTTGAATTGAAAGTATTGTTCTGCCTTGTAGATCCAGCCAGTTGGATCTCTCCGTTGAACTTCGGAAAGGACAGCTTAAGGTGATGATGATGGGGGTTAGTGGAATTATTAAACGTGAAGCATTTGGAGAACTTGAGTCTCCTGTGTGGAATGGGTTAACTTCTGGATGGGTGGTGTGCGTGTTTTGGGAGACCCGTAAAGCCTGCAATTCAGCTAATACGGTTTGTAACGTGGCATTAACTTGATCTAAACTGGTCTCATGTCGAGCTAAGATCTCGCTGACCTCATTACGAAACTCAACATTAGTTTTGTTGCGAGTTTCCATAGCCATGGCTCTGATACCACTTGATACGTTAGAAATTTAGATAGAGAAGAGAAGAGAATTAGAAGGAGATTGAGGATTCTTTTCTGCATATCCATTCCATCGGAAACAACTTAGACTATTAAATAGTCTTGGAACACAACAAACTATACTAAGAAATAGGAGAATAACACAACAACTATACTAAGAAATAGGAGAATAAATTGCAGCTATCTATATCTAACTACGGCTAAGGCTTATTGGAAATAATAACAATAACAAACTAATAAAATAGATAATGACAGAAGACTAAGTCTTCTCCACGTGTGGACAATTCTTCCCACGTGTATACGTGCATGTTACTCGTAACAGTGGCACGTATCATGTACTTGACAAGTGTTTGTGAAGCTAGGAAGGAGAGGGAAAATGGAAGATGCTTGTGTATAGTTTTCATAGCACAGATTCTATAAATATTTATTTCTCGTAGGATTGAATTGGATATTGTGGTCTCACCATGGTAAAGTTAACCTAGAATATGAAGGAATTTGTCATGGCCATATTTATAAAGGAATTTGTCTAGCAATATGCCCCTTAAAAATCTGCCATGATGAGTAGTTTTAGGTAAAGATTAGATTACTTTAAAGATATTTGTAGAATTAGTCATCTAAAACCATATCCCGAATCACTCGCACAATTTAATTTATCTATCCATGGGGCATAACAAGAAATAGAATATTTACCTTTATCTATTATCGTTAAACTTAGTTAACTCCACTACTGTTGCGATTACTTTCATAAAATCTAGACTCGATTAAGCTATAAAATGAAAAGTAGTTTCATAATAAGGAGATCACATGTCTATACAGTGTATATATATATTGTTTATGTTATTTAATCAAATACTTTTCTAATTTTGAATGTTGTAAATATGATTAACGAATTCAATCAATATATATGTAATTTTCCATATGTTTCACAAAAGAAATTTACTATTCTCCTACGGTACAATTTAAACTTTTTATGTCAAAATCTGAGGAATAGGCTTTATTAAATGCCATGTCTCTACCCAACGAACTATTTGTAGAGGTTAAATTCAAAATATACGTCACAATAATTTGTCGATGATTATTGGACTAAGTTCATTGCATTCAAAAATTTAATCTATTATTTTGGTGTATTGGACCTTTAGGGATCCTAGGTTAGGTCTAATAAGAAATTCTCTAAGTGTATAACTTTTTAGGATAATGGGCTTTAGGATTTAGGAATTGAGCCTAATAAAGGATATAAATTTTGAATAGATGGAATTAGGCTTTATTATGAATTTAGGTCAATTAGAATAATATTGGTCAAGACCTAAGAATTATATTCAAGCCCAATTAGAATTTAATTTAGATCCTAATTAAGCCATTAGACATTCTAATATCCTATATAGGCCCACTAAGGATATTTTAGGGCTTTTGGGCCCATTAAAAAAAAATTAAGCCCAAATAGGTGTTTCAATACCTGAAATTGACAATGGACTTAAATATTTTGGGAATAGACTTAATTGGAATAGGTAAGGATATTGGGCCTATATTATGGAATTTAAGTTCATAAATCGTAAAGTTAGGTATTGTTTGTATTTTGAATGTAAAGGCCTTAAATGACTAAGAAAGACTTGATAGGATTTAGTTTGGACCTATTTAGTATAAACAGGCCTAGTTGGCTAGAAATTACGTTATTGGGTCTAGGGTTGTGTTTCTAGACTAATTTTATCTAATTTGACCCATTTACAGTTAGGTTGTCAAAGTGGATCATATTTTAGTATTTAAACCCACAACCAATTATTAATATTAGCGACATGGGTCAAAATTAATTTCTAAGTCCATTTTAGATTATTTAGGTCAAGTCGGACATATTCGTATCATCTTGGCCTATTTTAGGTCATTTATGTCAAATTTGTCATATTCTTACTAATTATGAATATTTGAATTATTTTAGCCCGTTTAGATATAAAATAATTGCCAATTTCGTTTTATAGTCCTTTTAAGCCCTAAGTTTATAAAAGTCCATTTATTTGCTAAATATCAAATTTAAACTCCTTTAGATGGCTAGAGTTTATTTAATTTAATTGAGTCACAGATTATCCACTACGTCCATTTAGCATGTCAAGACTCATAAGAATTCATTTCATTTTATTTAAGCCCGTGCTATATCTATTTATTCAATTTTATAAGTGAAAGTTCTATTATGCCTATACTATCATATTTGATCCACGAACTTATTTCAATCAATTTAAATTTGGCAAGAGTACTAATAATTTATAAAATACCTAATTGCACTAATTATACATTAATCAAGCTAGTTTAACCATTAAATAAATTATTTAAGCTGAAACATGCAATTTTTCATTGAAAAATAAGGTGGAATATTATAAATCAAGTTTAAGTATTTTTGAAAAGTAGTAAATAAATTTCAAAAGTTAAAAAGTTTCTAGTTTGAAGGTAGACATATTAAAACATCATTTTCCAAATTTTTATTTAGAAATAAGTTAATTTGATATTTTGTTCAAATTTAATAGCTCAGGTCATCATGTAATGTTAGTCGAAATTGAAATAATTTTTTTAAATAGTAAATAACTCCGAAAAATTACAAAAATTTCCAGTTTGAATATATATATATATATATATGAAAATATCAGTCCTATAAATTTTGATAAAATATAAATTCATTTGATATTTTATTTACAAAAAAAAATTCAAATTACTATAAACTATCATGCAAAAATAAATTAATTTTTTTAAAAATAGTTAATGACCTTGAAAAATCATGAAATTTTACAGGTTACCACAAGAGATATTAATCTATAATTCATCAAAATTTCGTGAAAAATAAGTTAGTTTGATATTTTATTTATTTTTCTTATTTATCACTCCTATTAGGCCTTTAAAAATAGTAAACCATGTTGAAAAATTGTCAAACTTTCCAGTTTACATCCTAAAATATTAAAATACTATTTCCCCAAATTTCACTCAAAAATAAAATCCTTTAATACATTAACTAATATCACAAAATGCGTGTCATTAGCTGATTAATTTTTACCCCGCAATATAATATTCCTATTTAATTAGTCTCACCATGAAAAATCATTACAAAAATGAAATAAACACATCAAAATAGAATATATGTAATGATAACCCATTTTAATCACATTTATCTCACAAATCTATTAAATCACATATAAACAATGCCAATATCAAGATATTTTTATTAAACTAATTAGCACATGATACTTCACCCACATCATATATTTTATATTCTATATTTTTAGTAACATAACTTATTATTTACTAACACATTTCACTAACCACACAAATTAACTAAAATACTTACTTGGGATAGCTAAACAAAGCTTAAACCATCACTATCCTACTCCAATGAATTTGATGAAACTTATTTTACCTCTAAACCAAAATCTCTCTTGATAACACCTAATTCTAAAAAGGAAAATAGAGATTAACAAGTCTTAGATGGTTTAAAGAAGATATAAAAAATAAAAGACATTACTTTTTAGGATTTTGATAAGAGAAATGAGTTTGTAGTGTTTTAGAGTTTGGTTTTAGAGAAGAATGAAGAGAAATTTTTGTTAGAAGGGGAGGTAAAGTGGTAGCTACTTCAGGGTGCATTTGGGATTCATTTTATAAAAAGAGAGTATTACAAAAACAAAGATATTAGTTGGCAATATCAAGAATGTTTAGAGCTTATGGGTTGAGAAAAGAATAATTTCAAATGAAAAAATTCTGCTAAAAATGGAGGCTATGTGGGTGTCAAATTAAGGTTTTTTATTTAGGGTTCTTGCAAAAAGAAAGATGAGGCAGTGGATAGTACAAAAGGTGGCTCATTTAGGGAACATTCTAGAGTATTTTAAGAGTTTAAATTGGATAAATACATTGAAAAATTCCGCTTAAAAATTAAATGGATAAAAATAGTGATATGTTGGGTTCTAAAAGATTTTTGGAAGGGTTTAAAGCTAAGACGGTTCATGGATTATGTTAGCAATCTAGTTAAGGTCTTAATATGCAATTAGAGGTTAAATGGGCTTAGAAAAATAGTTAGCTTAATTTAGGAATATAATTTAACAAATTTGAAGATGGTGATATAAATTTAGCTAATTAAGCAGTTGGATATGCGTTTGATTAAAATTTAATGTGTTGAGAAATTTAGGTATTGAATTTATAGAAAATTGTTGAAATTGTGAAAAATGGGAAAATTAGGAAATTATAATTGTGAGGACCCTAAATCCACCACACATTTAAAAACAAGTGAATTCAGTTTCCCAACCACAGATAACCTGTAGAAATTATATGTAAGGTAGTCTACAAAAAATGATTTGGATAATTATTTGCCAAAACCCAGGTTATAAATAATTCAAGAACTTTTCCTTTGTAAAAACTTCATATAAATTTAATACATTTACTTCAAATGGCCTTTAAGGCATAAAACATAGTTCACATACTTATACACATACATAATAATTAAATACAAACATAGGCTTGTAAACAAGCCAATAACAAAAACATATAAAGTTATTATAACTTTATACAAAATACAAAAAAAGCTTTAACAAAAACTTCTATCTTAATCTATTACAAAACTCCCATCAAAGCCATGGTCAAGTCCCTAATCCTCCTAGCCATCCTGGAAGTCCTCAAAATTGGTTCCATATCTTAAACTAGTATAGAACTCATCATCTTTAAAATTTGAAAGATAAAATAATGAGCTAAAGGCCCAATACACAGTAACAAAAACAAATGCGAAGTGGCACACATACTTAAGCTAAATGCAAATGCGACAACCATTAGGTTATTATATAAGCTTTAGTTAGTTAAGCAATAAGGGAGTATTCAAACTCCGGATAATAGAGATATCTAAGAGATCCTGAGTAACAATCTCGATGCTTAGGCGGTTGATATAAGCTGTTCGGGGACTTATATCTCTTAGATGATATATCCATAAAAGAAAAGGAAATAGTTTGATCTAGGGTTCTCAGCCGTTACCTTACTCTACTTAAACTCAGTCCACAACATGAATCTAGTTCATTGTTTCTATAAACGTTAAACTAAATCATGGTATTTCCTCCCAAGTTTAAGTAAACGTTATGCCGATACCAATAACCCTATCGACTATCCGTCGTACCACTTATACAAGTCATTGCATCATGATAGGAGTGGCCTAAGCGCCTAAAACTACCGTACTCTAATCTGAGCAAGATGCTGCTCCCTAAACCGGATATTGATCTTCTACTCTAGGGCAAGAATCGGATTTCAATGGTGGAAAACACAATCAACACTCATCAATTAATTTAGCCATATTTAAGTTCTTAATCTATTTTAGATGCCTATCCTAACATCTAACATGCAAGTTACTGCGTGCCTGGTATAAGGAATCCTAACAAGGTCTCAAAAAGTACTTCAGAAGCTCATCTCAAAGATAAATCTAATACTCAACTCAAAAGATAATCCAAAAGAATCAAAAATCAAAACTCAACATTTGTTCAAGAAACTGAATTCATGTAAGGACTTAAACCATTACTCATTCATTCACTTATCAAACTCAGATTATTTAAGTCTTATTTGATCAGACACTAATGTAGAACCCTACTATGGTTGCAAATATCGCCCCGCCAAAATATGGACAGTTCTTCTTTGTCTATCAATGTATGTCTTTTCACTTTGTTTAGGGTCTTTTATCAACAAAGACATCAACAAGGCATTTATATATACATATATGTATATATATCTAATAAGATCTTACAAGCTCACAAGATTGTCATATATAATCTCAATTTATAATTACAATATAACTAGCCTTAAGCTTAAAGGTCACAAAATTCAAATATAACTCATACATAAGCTTAACTTAATATTACATACTTAACAAGTTCATTTAAACTCAATAACAAATCATAAGAACAAATAACATGCAAGAAAAGATAATTGAAGAAAAACACCACTTAAACATATTAAATCTTAAGCTTAACATCAAGGAAATTCAAATAAAATTCATATAAATGCATAACTCATCATTTATATATTTATCAAGATCATTTAATTTCACTAAGTCATCATAAGATCATAAATCAAGCAAAGGAAATAATATATACAACATAACTAGTTTTAGTTCAACACCTGTGAAAATTCAATTATTTGTTAAATCTACAAATCTACTTAATTCATGCTTAATTATATCACTCGATTAACATAACATATCAATTATCATATATCTATCTCATTTCAGGTCAAAAGATCCATTCCCTATTTCTAAGGCCACTTACTCCATACACCACCACCCCCTACCCCAATATAGGTCATTTCAACTCAAAATCCTTACTCATAAATTACAACACCCCTCCAAACGGGCCGTTTGATAGGTTGTTTGGAACCTTACGACTTGCTTGTTTTCTTTCTTCTTTTGAACACTTTCAAAACTTCTTCATACACATCCTTAACTTCATTCTTTGTTCAACAAACATGTTAACACTTTCAAAATTGCTTTTACTTCAGTTTCCAACACATCAAACTTCATATCAACCATTCCAAACATAAATCCACATTTAACAAAACATACCACCAAATCCACTTCTCAAAAACCACCCCAACACTTCTCGTTTTCAACTTCAATTTACTTCACACTTCATGTCATTTACTTAGCAAATTATACAAGTTATTAATCCATCAAAATATCACATAACACAAAATAAACTCATACAATTCATTAAACTCATTTTAGCATAAAGACTCACACCTAAAGCAAAACTTAAACTAACGAACATATGCATAAACTAACAAATACTTACCTTAAGGAGCTTTACTTGTTGTCTTGGTTTTGTTGGTGGCTTGAAGGTTGGCTTCCTTATGAAATTTGTAGAAGATAGTGAAGCTTGTATGTGTATGTGTTTGTGAAGGTAAAAGGCTTTGGTTTGGGGCTGTTTTTGGATGTCTGATTTTTTTTCTTCATTTTTCCATCCGAATTTATCACATTTAGTTTATATTTATCTATTCTTTGACTTTTGAAGGTAGATTTTTAGAAGGCTTAAATGGGCTTGGACTTGGCTAATTCACGGACTTGAAATTTGGGTTAAAACATGTTGGATTTGAGCTTGTTTTGAGTCAAAAATCTGATATATTCCCAAGCATATAACAACATATATATAACAATACTTATTCATACATAAACATTAGTGACCAAATTTCATTAACACTTGCACCAATATAAATTTCACTAACATAAACACACTTTATTCACGCTAACAAATATATTAACACTAATTATATTAATACAAACATTAGTATATATTTTTCCATCACAAACACATATATGCTACACTTCAAATTTTATTCTAACATGTACACTACACTCTATAATATCTTCTACTCACATATCCACATTAATAGTACATGCTATAATATAGATTTTCACTAACACATTCATCAACATTAATATCTAATTATGCTAATACAAATACTAACACTAATTTATACTAACATAAATTCAAAATAAATTTACACTATCATATACTCATATATTATCATCAATATCAATTACACTAACACATGCTCATTTTATCAATTTAACGTGCTCCTAAAATTTGATATTTAAAACAAATTAAATATATGCATGAAAATTAAATTAAGATTAGAATTAGATTATTTCAATAATTTAGGCAAATGACCAAATTGGTATTTAGGTTTGGTTTAATTTATTTGGTATGATGAAATAAAAAATTGATGTGGTTTAATCTCTATTTTCATTTTAATTTAATTAATAGCTTAGATTTGTTAATTCACCTAATTATACAATATAATTTACTTAGACTACTTAGTTAAATTTTGTTGCTCGAATTTCTAGCTTATGTTCTAATTTGGTTCAAGATTTCTCATATTTTTATACTACTTAATTCATATTTTCTTAATTAACCTAGTGAAATTTGGGATATTTTAGTATCAGTTAATTAGTGTCGTCCTTCATGTGATTCTATATCATTTTAGCTTTAATTATTAGGAGAAGGCCTCTTTTGGTGATTAAACTTTGACAAAATGGATAATTAGATACCTAAACTTTTTAAAAAGTTCAATTTCATATCTAATTGAATTTTTTGTACCCCTAAACACTACCCATTCAATCATTGTGTAACTCGTGTCAGCTATTTCAAGAAATAATAAAAGAACAGAGGTAGTAAAAATGGACACGAAAAGATTAATTAGGTATAAAATTATATATTTTAAAAGTTTAGGTACCTAAAGGGGGCATGAAAAGTTTAATTAGACATGAAATTTGACTTTTAAAAGTTCAGATACGTAATTGTCCACTTCATCAAAGTTTAAGTATAAAAAAGGGATTTTTTTTCCCTTAATTACTTACTAGGTATCCCTAGATCACTAGAGTATTAACCTATAGCGAGGTCTGCTTTAGCATCCTTCAATCATATTGCATATATTTATTATTATATATATTTACTACTACAATAATTAGTAAAAGATCTTCACAAATGTTCACATTATATAAACATAAATATATATATGACTATGCATGTATATTACTAATCAGTTACTCCTTTTGTAATAATAATATTACTCACATATTCCAAACTATATATTATATTAAATTATATTTTAGAGCTTAAATTTTGGATATTTTGTCATGCCTCGGAGGATATCCTAGTTGTGACAACTCGCCACAAATGCTCATACCAATCATAATAGCATTCATGAAGCATCTTAACAATAATACCTAAGAATTAAATCAAGCATTTCAACAAAAGCAAGGCTTTACAGATGTTGTCACATCAGTTATCATCCTAATTAACTAAAATTACTTAATAACAAAATTTATAGTATGTCTAGAAAGAATTAAACATCAAGATGTAACACAGATAGTTCCTCTATCAAGCCTCTCGGCAAAAATCTGCCCAAGAATCCTAAAATCATGGTTTACTGGAGTAGTGCGCTTGGCTGGGTTATAAACCCATCTTAGGTTACTTGCACGACGAGTTACATTATAAAGGGGTGAACAAAACCACAGCTTAGTGAGATGGGAGTGCAATATCATCATTATTATTCAACAAGCAGGAGAACAAGTTATCAAACATATGTTATGCATGCATATCCATATGAAATGCAAACATCACATGCGATCTTCCAATAACCAGTGTGAGGTCTAGGATTTTACCACTCATTGACCTAGGATTTGGGGAATACTTAGTTCCATTAGCATCTAGGTCATCCAAACTTAAATTCACTTATCACAAGTCCCATGATAGTCTTAAGGTGTCTAATCTAAGGTGGCTTACAATTAAACCTAAGACGATGGTTTGACATGGTTTTGTAGTCCGTGAATTCCCCGTAGTATTTAGTTCATTCTACAAAACCGGTAATTAACTTAATTTTTCCTCATGGAGGCCTTAAGGTACTAAAGCCAAAGGTAGCTTAACTTAAATGAAGTGGATATATCCATAACTTAAATTTTCCTGTCACTCCATCATTGGACGGTGACAACATATAAAATGCAATGTCGTAAAATGGGCATCCCTATTTTAATTATAATCAAATAATCATTAATAAATTTAGCGTGATTAACTATTATACATTCTACTCCAAACAAGTAAGATATTGGTCAAGGCAATAATTCACACTAACGTCAATTCAAGCAATTCATTCACCAATTCAATGCATTATCACTCTATAGGTCATTTGCATAACCCTTTTCAAACTTAAACCCATATCCTTACTTTTATAGCTTAATTCTATGTCTTAAACTGCTTAGTTAAGTTAATGAAATGAGATAAGTAGATTACCGAAGTGGTAGTAAGAATTCCTCAAAAATGGGAAATTTATATCATACATAATATGCTACACAACTTGTGCAGATGACTCTTCAATAGTAGAATTGGCTTACATAGCTTACATGGCTTAGAGACACTAAAACATATCCAAAAGGCTCTACACAATCATTTTATACAAGGTCATGCTTGGGGTGGGATAGATTAGGTTTGGCATTCATTTTCCTTTATTTCATTTGTTTTTTACACATACACGACCTTCATATATGGGTCGTGTATGGTGGTCATGTGGGACCTTATTTGCATAAAAAAAAATATGACGATAAAGAAATACACATACACAGCCAAAATATGCGGTTCATGTACGAGTATCGTGCAAATCTTCCATTTTTACACATACATGACCAAAGTACATGGGTCGTGTAAAATCTTATTTAAATCTAGAATACACGTTTATAAAATTACCCATGTACGACCTTATACATGAGTCATGTACGAGGTCGTGTAGGACCCATTTTGCATCTAGAATATCTCAAATAACAAAGTTATTAGTGCACGGCCATTGTACACGGGTTATGTAGGATGATTTTCACTTCAAACTCACTATGGACTCTCCAATTTGTACTCTTAAGTATTATGAACAGTCGTATAACATACAATCAAGCTGTAAATCACCGAAAATCCCACTCACCATGGCAGTATCATTAATTATCGAACTAATCCAAAGGTCGGCCCGGTAAGTCAAAGTTTTCACCTAGACAATACAAGTAAACACTCTTCTAAGCTTAAAGAATGCAATGTAGTAAGTAAAAACTAAGGATTTATGTATAAAACTTAAGAATATTAAATTGACTTCTTTGTCGAATACTCGATGCTTTGATTCATTTTAAACTTGGAGGCTAGTGAAACCTTGTCAATGCTCTTGTATTGAAGAACACAAAAATCAGAATGACAATATTCTTGCAAATTTGGAAATGGATGTGTGTTTTGTGAGTTATCAGTTTTTGAAGTTTTAGAAACTATTGGTTTTGGCGATCGTAATCCATTGGCTTTTTGAGGAAGGAGAGAGGAATTGAAAGGGAAAAAGAAAAGAAAGGAAAGGAAAAAGGAAATGGGGAAAAGGAAGTGGCCAGATATACATGTGTAGTGAGGCTAAAATACCTCAAACCTTTACATAAATTAGAAATTGAGTTTAGATAGCTTAAATGAATTATAAGATATAATTGGTCAAGTTGATGTAATTAGATTAATAATAGATTAAGTTAAAAATTGAGATTTTGAATTCATAAACCCTTAAAAATGTTGCTTAACCTAAAAGTTTATATCCTTAATCCCCATCAATTTTGAAATCATCCGCCTATCTAAAAATATCAATTATTAAGCCTAACTCAACTTGAATATCAATTTGATTTAAACTAAGTTCATAAATTAAGTTCTTATTTTGAATTCTTAATTTCTAACCTATTGATTTTGAAGTTATCTTCTAAATAATTCTAGAACTAAAAATATTGATCTAAAATTTCTAAACCTAATACATTTATTCTAAAATATCATAATTTTATTAATTTTATCATTATCCTTTCTTTTTTTTTTTTTTACTTTTCTTTCCCCATACCTTCCTTTTCTCTTGCTTTTTCTTTTCATTTTTCGTTTCTTTCTTTCTCTTTTTTTCTCTCATCCATCTTTCAAAACCATCTTTAAATAAAATAGAAATCAAAGTTATAATATGAGATACAAGAAGGAAATCAAGTTGGTAGTTGCTCAACAAGAAGAAGAGAAGTGTAGAAAAGATTATGTGTGCATATGGTTGCCAAAAGCTAAGTATAATTGTTTTACTTTGTTTTGATTGTTGTTTTGTATATATATATATGATAAATTGATGTTAGTAATAAAATTGGTAGATGAGTGAGTTGATGAAGTTATCAAATGTTCAAATAATGGATATGAAGTTACGGGAGTTGTATGATGTTGAGGAAGTGGAGTTTTTATGTATTCGGTGTTATTAAGGAGTGATGAGTTGTATGTTGCTTTTATGGTGTTTTTAGTTGATGTAGAATGTGTAAAAATTTAATAAAACAAAGTTTGAAAAATAGGAAAATTTGTGACAGTGGGCAAAGGAACAATCACGGGCATATAAGACCTTGGTAAGCTTGGGTTAGATAATTTTTCGCAATCACGGGCTTGACTTTTTGACCTAGAGGCTCCGTTGAAAATTTCCATCAATCACAAGCATGATCTAGCCTTTGCCAACATAAGGTTGTTTTTCAACTTCAAAATCCAAAAACCACAGGCGTAATTCTTAGCTTAGTGGCTAAGTTTTGACAGTTTTCCAAAAGTCATGGGCGTGACTTGTGTCTCCTCTCCCACAATACGGATTTGTATTTTGATCTTAACATTTTTATCTACCTTAGATTGAGGTAATTCAAAATACTATGTAAATCATAAAAAGAGATCTACAACTTTCATATTTTAAGTTTTTGCAAATTCTATAAGTATCAAAGCCTAAATTTTATTTGTTTCCAGCTACTACATATCCATGCAAAGTTGAAAACTTGAGTTTGTTAGTTAAATGTGTGTAGTTAAGTATATAATGAACTTAGCCAATAAACCTAGGTTCAACTTGACTCAATAGGCTTAGATGAATTAAAATGAATTAGAATGATTAAGTTTAATAAACTTAGCTAAGACTAAGTTAATATAGACTTACATTATTATGAATCTTAGATATAAAATGAACTTAATTAATTAATCTTAGTCCAACTTCACTAAATAGACTTTGGCTAAAATGGATTAGATTGATTAAGTTTAATTATCTTAGCTTAGTAATTGGATTAAATCATTAACTCTAATCAATTTGGTTAGGATTAAGTTAAAATAGGCTTAATAGCTAATAATTTGTTTAGAATCATATGTTAGGCTAAACCATAAATAACATGGAGAACATATTGTTTCAAATAGATGAATGCTTAAAAAATGAGTGATTTTGAATATGGATGATATGATGACTTTTGTAATAAAATATCATAAATAAAGAGAAAAAAAAGTACTTTGACAAACAATGGAGAATTGTCCGTATTTTAGCAGGGCAATTGTCGCAGCCATAGTGGGGTTCCTACCTAGCGTCTGATCAAATAGGATTTGAAAATGAGTTTAATGCAAATGGATAATTAATTTAAATTTTTATATGAGTTTAATTCTTGAATCTACATATATAAATACTTGATTAACATTCTGAAATGGATTCTGATTTGCCCTTTGTCTCTAGTTGGATTTCAAATATATAAGGTACGCAGTGACTTGCATATTGTATGCTCGAATAGGTATTTAAAATGGATTAAGAACTTAAAGATGACCTAAGTGATGAGTGTTGTTTTGTGCGTGTGCCATTGACTCCGGTCCAGGGAGTGACAACCTTATCCTGAGGGGGCATAGTAATTTACATGCTTAGGCTACCCCCGTAAGGATGCAATGACATTCATAAGTGGCTTACTAGGTAGCTGATGGGGTAAACGGTACCGATGCAATGTCTATCTTGACCGGCAAGAAATAATGTACTAAGGCTCACGTTTGTAGGACTGGTCGAGCCCTTTTATATTATGGAATGAGATAAGTAGAGTGCGTGTAACGGCTTTAAACCCTAGATGAGGCTATTTTTCTTTTTTCGGATAGATATAGGAGATATAGGTATTCAAGCTACCTATATCTACCCCCTGAGTAGCTACTGTTACACAAGACCCTTAGGTTCCCAAGATTGTTTCGGAGTTTGAGTGCTCCGTGTTTCTTGCTTTATTTAAATGAAAGATAATAACTTATTGTTTGTTGCATTGCATTGCATAGCTAGGCTTATGTGACATTTTGCGTATGTCTGTGTTACCGTCGTACTGGGCTTTGGCTCATTATTATTGTTGTTGTCACTTTTCTAGGTGTTGTATTGGTGATGATGTGTTGATGATGATGATAATGGTGATGTGGATGATGATATTGATTAGCTTGGGTATGAGGCGACATTAGAGGATCTTTAGTTGATGAAGGAAGTGGATTAGGATCATTGGCTAGTTTTGTTTCTTTTATCTATTTGTTTAAGAACTGGATTTATATTTTGATATTTGTAATATTCCTTTGAGGGCTTGGTGGAGCCCGAGTTTTGTAATTTAAGTTTTAAAGCTTGGTTTACCATCATGAAGGGTATACAAGATATATGATGATATGGTTTAGTTTCTAAAAGCTAATCTACTCATGGAAGTAGAATATAAAGTGTTTTTATAAAGTTTATTTTTCAATCATTAAATCGAGTTGTTTTCAAAATATTATATGATTTCATTGTTTAAATTTGTTAGTAATGTCCAAAATAAACATATCATTCAAAGAGCATGTGTGTGTAATACTTAAGGTATTATACGTAGCTGGGGATTTGACTTACTTGAATTTTAGATGTAGATTAAGTCGGGCCCTTATAAAGGTGGTGGGCAAACTTATTGGATAATTTTCCAATATGGGTCCAATTCATACATGATATGGTATCTTATCATAACTACATATCCTATAGTATTTGGAGGTAAAAACTTGAGCCCCTACCAATTTGGGTGTCCTATCACAACCATACACATGGAATTTCAAATTAAAGCTCCTAAAATTTACATTTTATTATATGCTAAGGTTTAATATGAATTTAGGGTTTTTGGTTCCGAAATTAGGGTTTAGGAATTAGGTTATTAGGGTTTTGAGTATTGTTGTGGTTCGATCATTACTTGAGTTGTGAATTAAATGTAAATCCTATATTCCGAGTAGGTTAAAAGTACAAGGCTTCACATTTTTTATAAACAATCCATTTTAAGAATAAAAATTTAGGAGGACACTAAATTTAACATTGGATGACTTGTTGTTGGGATCGAATATTTTTGAGACAATATATGGATTTAAATTCTTATAGCTTTTAAGAAACATATGGAGCTTTTAAGATATTCATTAGTTTGAGATATTATTAAAAAAAGAAAAAAACACATATTATATTAGATAATATAGCTGTCAAGAAATTGCTATTTTTATGGCGATACACTTATCTTGCACATGAAGATAGTTATATCTTGTGTAGACATAGACATGGTGTGGTTCCTAATTGAAAACCGAACCAGAAATGTCACTGACAATTTTAGAATTAGAATCGAACTGGTTGGTTATTTCAGAACCGGCTATGAAACTGTCGGTTTTACCATTCTTAGGCAGTTCTTTAGCCTATAATAGGTGAAATTGGCGGAACCGGTAGTTCCACTCAGTTCTATTGAAAAGAAAAAATATTAAATATATAATTATTAATATTTAAATTATTTCATAGTTTATTACTTATTCACAATATTTAATATGTTACTATCAACAACACAAATAAATATAGCTTAAAATCATATATAATTAGTTTAAATAAACTTATCCTAAAAGTAAAATTTATTTCCTTAATATTGTGAGTCTATTTTTTCATTGTAATTTTCTTTTTATCCTCTAGAGTATTTTGCAATATCATATTACTAACTATAATTGATATTGCATGTGTTTGTATAAAAATAAATGCGCATTCTAAACAAATTTTTAAAAAATTTGATTAAATAATTTAACACTTTTAGATCCAATAATTATTTTGAGTTTAAAATTTATTTTATTAAAAACTAAAATTCATTTGTTTATTTTTTTATTTTTATTTGAAAAAAAAAAAGTTCCACAATTTCAAAACAGGAACTTGAAACCAATGGTTTCATGGAACTAGACCAAAATCGTGGGACATGATTCCAGTTCATGTTCTAGAATCATGCCTATGTCTAGGTTATTGTATATATATATTACATTATGTATAATTTCTTTGCTCCGTAATTATAATATGAAAGAGTTGATAAAAAATAATTATTATATATAATTGTAATTCTGAAACTTCACTGGCAAAATTAAAATAGCTAGTTGGGTGTACTTTTTTTTTTTTTTGGCCAATGGGTGTACTTTAATTTAGTAGTTCCACACCTGTATTGCCAGCGGTGGCGTACGAAAAACCTATATTTTATGTTTTCTTATTTTCATTTTAAAATTCAAATTATAGAAATGAGTTAAAATTGATATAAAATATTTTTAAGTGATGTAAAATTAAGTTTTAAAATAAAAATTACAAAAATATAAGTTTTAATATACATAAAAAAATAAGCCTAAAGAAAAAAGGTGAATGTCATATTTATTATCAGAATATAATCTATTTTTATAATTAATCAACTGAAATTTAAAATTGTCAACGTGATATATAAAATTTTTTCCATTTTTATTTTCTACTACCTGAATTTTATTCAAATTAATGAAAAACTATTTGAATGAAGTTAGTTTAGCTGTTATAAATAGGGGTGATCTGGTAGGTTCCAGATGGATATTAAAGAGTCAGTGGGTAGGTCTGGATACAAAATTTTTTTGGAACTTGCTCTATAGGGTAAGGTATGATTATGGGCTTTCCATACATGTACTCACTTTAAAACCTATACTCTACTAAATATATCATACAAGTTCTTGGTTACCTTGAACCCATCCTATAAAATTTGAATAAAATAATATTAAATTATTAACATAAAATATATTTATTTTTACTTTTATTGTTTTAATGTACATATTATTTAAGGCAATGATACTTTTTCATTGCCTTAAATATTTAGTTTTTAATAATACTACATTCCTTTAATTGTCTTCAATTGCTTAACCTAAAAAATATTTTATGTATTGTTCAAGAATAATTTAACTAAAATACAAATCTTTTAATGAATTTTTTGTAAATATATTCATTTTTAACTATTATTATTATTTTCCCTTTTATTTTTCTCAATTAAAGAAAGTTACTAGTTTTAACTTTCTATATAAATAAATTGTCCTTATTACTGTAAACCCCTAAATTTTCGGAATCGGTTTAGCATAAAACCCTAAACCGGAAGTCAAAAGAAACCCTAAGGTCAACAAAACCCTAGTTTACCGTATCAAACTAAATCCGGCATTGCCGTTTTCTTTGGCTGGAAAAACGAAGTTGGGATAATTAGCTAGAATAGTTCGTAATAACCATAGGTTTTATAAAAGTTTCAGTTTCGCGAAATTCGGGTGTCCTTCGAACCCATCGGACACAGTTCTCGAAAAACGTGTCCGGAAGCCGGAATAGTAAAAATATTCCGAATACACCGTTAGACTCGTAAAAATATAAGTTTTCCAAAAATATCAGTTTCGTAATTTTTCGGTAAGTAAAAATAACAGATATAGCTATTATACGCGTATTTTCTTACTACCGGTACTTTAATTGTCATATCTACTTTACATTACACTATTCATTACTATTCTACACTATTCTTTTATCTCTACTTTTTCTTACACCTATTCTTACACTCTACATAACCTATAATCTTAACTTTTTACCTTTCCCATAACTTTATATCACATCTACCTTACATATTACATCTTTTATCTTTCCAAAAAGTCAAAAAATAAATCAAATCCCCTTTGAAGTACATGGCCGGCGCCCCCCTATGCCCATCTCCTCAATTTTTGTTTCAATTTTATTTATTTAAATCACACAAAAATCACTCCACATTTTCCTATAAATACCCCCCTCCTCTTTCACTTCTTTCACACCACTTCTACACTAAAATTACTCTCTCAAAATCTCTCAAGAATTTCTCTCCAAGAAGTTCTTCAAGAAGTCCTTTTAAGCTCATCTTCTTTAGGTAAAAGTTCTCAAGAAGTCTCCATGTTCATCTACTTAGTATGAGCTTAGTGTGTGTTTTCTAAAACCATGAAGGTTAAGAAAGCAACAATAGGTTCATACTTTGTTTTTGTTCATAATCATAATTCCTTTATGTTCATGTTTCTTTATTCATTTATGTTTCTCTTATGTTCATTTATGTCCTTTTATGTTCATAACTATCTACTATATCTATATAGCTATATATATAATTTATTACATATAAGCTCATAATCTTGCAATTTATTTACTTCAATGCAATTTATTTATTTCAAGTTGTTTTTAAGACTAGTCTCTAGTCTTAGACTTGTCCTCATCAAGTCAAAACAAGCTTTTCTTTCATTTCATTTTATTTCATTATGGGACTAGTTTATTTCTTAGTCCCGGGAGCCTTGAAAAAGCTAAGACTCCAATACTTGACTTTATTATTTATGCTTTATGTTATTTTGTTTATTATTATTCTCATAATCATGTTCATTTAGATTGTTGTCCAAAAGTTTTATTTTCTAAAGATAATAAATAAAAGAAGGCTTTTTGTCACTTAGGAATAAGTTTATGTGAAACATAAAATATAAGATAACAAAAATAAACTCATTCATTTTCAAGTTACAAAAAGAATTCACTATGAATTTAGAAACTATTTTTACTTAAAAAGCTACTTAAATCTTTGTTATTCTACCTTGTTTTCAAAAGAAAATATTTGTTGATACAAAAATGGTTCTTTTCATAAGAAGATGGATGACTAAGGAAATTTTTAAGTAAAGACCTTTGCAAACAAATAGGCAAAGAAAATTTATGGTTTGAAAATAATAAAGTTATTTCTTTTCAAGTTACAAGAAGAAGTTAATAAGATTATAGAAATTAGTTTTTCCTTAATTGTTCCACATTGTTTTTATGAAGAAAACAAATTTTCATGCATGGATGATTATTTTTGAAAAATATGAGACATGAGAAAAAGAATGAGAAATATCAAGTAAGGATTTTTGCAAAACAAGTAAACAAAGGAATTTACACAAGAAAAATGAAGAATAGCATATTTCCTAGAAAACTTCAAATATAGTATTAATGTAACTTAGAAAGTAGAAAATTTTATTTTCAAAGTCACTTAGAAAAAGATAAATAAAACCAACATAAAACGTTTTTAGAAAAAAAGAAAACAAGGTATTCATTTCAAAGAAATTTACAAAAACAATTTCCGAAAAGCTTCAACCCGACATTGTTTTACCTAAGAAAAATAATTGGACAACAAGACACTTGAGCATGCTTAAATATGAGTTATATAGTTATAAAAAGAGAATTTTTCAACTATATAGATAACTAAGTATTTATCAAACAAATTTTGATTTCTTGAACCAAAGTTGTTTTTACTTGGAAATCCGTGGTGAATTTTGTCGCCACTTTTTCGGAGCCTATATGGCTTTGTTTGTGGAAATAATTTTAGAAATGGGTAGATCTTTTCGAGTAGATAGAAATCGGTATATTATATGCGCGATTCCGAGTTAAAATGACCAAGTTATGGCCATTTTAAGTTGGAACATTCTTCTATACGAACTTTAACGTTCTTTGACATTGTTTTGTCAAAATTCAAGAAAATCTTCAAGAAAAACTCATTGTGGGTATTTTCTTTGGTTAGGTGACCCCGAGGAAGGATTCCTTTACCCCGAGAACTATTACGATTAAGTGGAGTGTGTGAACGACTCATCCGCTTAGAGGAATAGACGACAATGGCATCGTGAGTTTATTTCCATTAAATGCTACACTTGTTGTGCTTGTAAATTAGTTGCACTAGAGTTAGGAAAAGATAAACCGATATGCATGTAAAATAATTCCTTGAAAGAATTCTAAGAATATCGAAGCCCGAATTGTTCTAAGTGATTGTTTTAGTTTAATATTGATTTGTGTGAAATTCCTTGATCACCATAAAGTTGAAAATAATTATGTTATGACTTTATAAATTAATGAACTCATGCATACCACGAAGTGAGTCACATTGCATGGTTGGGTTATTATCCTTGGGTGAGAAGGATAGTAAGCTCATGTCGAAAGCAACACTTGGCGGAAGATCCGAAAGCGATTGCTTGGCGGCTTAATGGAATATGCTTGGCGGTTGATCCGAAAGCAAGGTCAAATCAAGTAGATTCGGAATACTTGGCGATGAGTGCTCGCAAGTTTAAAAGTTTTTAATGAATGCTTGGCGATGAGTGCTCGCAAGCTTAAATTTTCTATTATTAAAACTACTTGTTTTGAGTATATCACCAAACCCCGAATGGAGGGCGTAAATCCATTCAACATATAGTTCCCGGAAAGCTATATGTTTTTGCCCACGTGTTGTGCATTACATTGTTGATTAACAACTTGTTTGAATCTTGTTACAAGAAGTTATTTATGGAAATAGTTCTCACTAAGCCTATTAGCTTATACCCCAATAGATATCTTTTGCAGTTCCCGTACTTATGGTTAAGGCCACGTGGACCATGCGGGCAGGTAATCCCTTTTGAACATTAGAAATCTGGATAAAGTATAGCATAGTATTAGCATGCAAATGTTTATAATAGATTAGTAATTTAGGGAATTGTCCTAAGTTTGTAAAGTCTTTGCCATGAACAAATAATTATTGTGATCCTTCTTTTCTTAATATGCTTTTATATCTCCTTCAGCTACATTATTCCATATATGGTCCTCTAAAATTGTGGAAGTAAGCCTTACACTTAACATAAAAGCTTTTGGAAATGACTAAGGTTGTCATACTTAAGCTTTAATATTGAGTGTGGCGGACTGTCACTTTTAGTGTACCCATTGGGGCGTGACAATTACAGAACTTGTGATATTAATAATTACATTTTAAAATTATTTATCATTAGTTGTTTATTGTAAATATATAAAAATAAAGTAATTTTATATTCTACATGAAATTATATATACTAGTATAAACTTGAATCTTAAGAAAGAGGAAAAAGAATCAAAGTTTTTATTAAAAAAAAAATTAAAGGTTTCATATGATGCCCTATACTTTGTAGGTTTTACATGGTATAAAGGGTGGGTATGAGATGCTATCGGGTAGGTTCCAGATAATAGAATTAATACCTTATACCTTAAAGGGTATGATACGTGTAAGGCTACATGCTCTACTTGCTCTGTACCCACTCACTCCTAGCTTTAAATGACCTTAATCAGTGACATGTTAAAATTTTAGGTAACTAATTGTATAATATCAAATAAGAATACTGTATTTGCGTAAACAAAAGTAAAAAATTTGTTAGTTCTTTTTTCTTTAATTTTTCTCCTTTCAAAGTTATCATGTTATTTCTAATGATGTCAAAACTAGATCGCCCAATCTAGCTTGATCTGGTTCAATCGGAACTGGCCTTAAAAACGGGCTGGTACATGCTAGAAATCTTTTTACATTGAACCAGTCAGACTCGAATGATTTGGCCAATTCAACCGCAACTCGGTTAACCTGACTAGATCAAATGGGCCCAAAGGCAGCACATTTAAAAGAAAAAAAGAAAGAACTAAAATAAAAAATGAAACAGTACATAAAAATAATCAAATAAACCCTACGTCCCCCCATAGTCCTCACAAATTACACGACAACATGGAAAAAGACAATGAGTCTGATGGTGCTGGTGAAATGAAGATACAAAAAGTCTATAAAACCTAGCTTAGACCTAAGTATTGTGGGGATACCACG
Organism: Combretum micranthum; assembly: GCA_024138025.1. Taxonomy (NCBI): domain Eukaryota; kingdom Viridiplantae; phylum Streptophyta; class Magnoliopsida; order Myrtales; family Combretaceae; genus Combretum; species Combretum micranthum. The sequence goes on from JAMXBD010000341.1 coordinate 164,751, forward strand.
TGTATTCTCAGCGTTCCAAGTGCCTTACTTGCAACCCAGAAACGCATCCCTTCAAATTCTTCTTGACGTATCCCGCCTCTCTTGCCTATTTTTTCAAGCCTAAGGCTTAGCTTTTCCTTAGAGAAACTGAACACGCTCTGTTTTACAAATTTTATCCTTTTCGTGGACAAGCCCCAGGCCCTCATGTATTGTGTGTTGTTTTCAATATAGTTTGATAGAGAGACAGTACAAGTGCAATTATGTAGTGTCAATAGAGCCTTAAAGAATCCATTCAAATTATGACAAAAAAAAATTCATTTCAAATTTTTATATACCGTAGATAGAGGTCTTGTTTACCGTCAATGGTACATTGATGGCTTGTCAAAGTATTTTTAATTATTTATCCAAAAATAATTGCAACCAAGTGGATAAATATTTTCTTTCAAGCATAAGTTTGAAAATAGAATTATAAAAGGTAAATGCTATTGGTGTTGAACATCATTTTAATATATAATGTGAAAATTAGTAATTTAAAACAAATATTTTCCGATTATTAATATTATTTTAATAAATTTGTGCAAGTAAAAGATCAACCTATATGATATATTAATCTATTAAATATTTTTCTCCTTAAATAGTATTAATAAAAGGAAAAATAATATGACACATAATATGATATATGTATACATATACATTGAGGATATTGATATAATTAGACTAATGGAATTGATTTAATTGTATAATTTATATTTATTTATTTTTTATAATTAAAATAAATTTTTTTTTTTATTTTTTATTGACACCGGTTCAATCCCTGTTGAACCAACTTTGACACCCCAATCCCCAATCTCCCGAGTTGTCCGGATCAAATTCTGGTCCGACTCTAACAATATTATTTATTTCTATTTAATTTTAAAACCTAATGCAAACCGCCTTAGTGGTAAAATATTTTTAATGTCAAATTAAATAACAATCTAGTATAATATATTTATAACCTAGTCTTCCTCGTTCATGTTATTCAGTTCTCCTCCATTTACGGCGCGTCGTACTAACTCATCACGTTCCCAAATTCCACGCGGTGATCAAAGCTTGTTTTCCTGAATATTTATTTAAATGAGATTGGCCAATGTCTTGTGGAGTTCATGTCCATGCTAGTTTCTTAAAATTGTCATATGGTAATTTTTGTTAATGCTTTTAATTTTTCTTAAAATTGTCATATAGTAATTTGCAACCATCAACGTATACGTCTCCACAATACCACAGACCACCTTTGATCACTGTCATTGACTTTCTGGGATTTAGGGTTTGTGTTGCTTTATGAAATATGGAGGGTATTGATAATAAGCTAAAACAAGTTGAGTTGAAGAAACAATATGTGATAAGCTTGTGAAATGCTACATAAGCAGTCAAGTAGCCTTTTTTCGTTCACTGTGAAGTGGAAGGAATTGGAGGAGCATCTTGATAATATGACAAAGGGTATTGAGGACAAGTTTAGGGAGGTTAAGATTTTGGAGAGAGAAGTGTATGAAAGGATTAAGGTTGTTGAGTTGAAAGAGGGGGAATTGGGTTGTTTTGAAAGGAAGGTTGAGGGATATGAAAAAAAGGCGGTTAAAATGGAGGAAATGTTAGGTCTTTTAGAGAAGGGTATTGAAGGTAGGAGTGTCGAGTTGGTGGAGAAGGACAAGAGGTTGGTTTTGACGCAGGCCATGTTGGATGAGTTTAGTTTAGATGTCGTTTGTAAGTTTAACGAGGCTAGTGAGTTGAGAAAATCGATTCAGGAATACTCGAGGGTTTTGAGTTTAAAGAGAGAGGAATTGTATTCGTTGAATGGGAGTTTGAAGGAACAGAATGAGAAGCTCTGTTTAAGAAAGATGATTTATGTTTAGTTCAAAGTTTGCTTGAGGATCGGTATAGGGAGGTGGATTTGGAGAATAGGAAGTTGTATTCGGTGAAAGAGAAGCTCAGGGAGTGTTCGGTGATGCTCGAGTTGAATACCGAAAGATTGGCTTCCGTTGACAGAGATCTTCAAGAGAGTAAAAGTAGTGTTAGTTTGAAAAGGGAGGAATTGAATTTGCTGGAGAATAAGATTGGAAGTTGCTCCAGTGAGTTGCAAACAAAAGAGGATGAGATTTCTGCAGTGAAGAAATTGATTGAAGGATGCATCAAGTGTCTCGATTTGAAGATGTATCAACTCAGTTCGATCAAAGCATTGATCGAGGAAAACAATGAAGAGCTGCAATCTAAGGAAAAGGAATACAAGGAAATGCAGATGCTCATAAAGGGGTGTGCTGCAGAACTTGATGAAAAGAGAAACGAACTGGGGCATGTGAAGTCATCTATAGAGAAGAATTCTGAAGAACTCAAGTTGAAGGAAGTGAAACTGGCTGGCCATGCAAATGATGTGGAAAAGCACCAAACAGAGCTCGACTTGAAAACAAAGGAGATTGCTTTAGCTCAGGGAACACTCGATCAAGTTCTGAGAGAACTCGATTTGAAAAACAGGGTGTTCGATGTGGTCAACGAGTCTATCAAGAGCCATAAACATGAGATTGAATCAAATGAGAATCATTTACAGAGACTCAGGGACAATATTGAAAAATGTCAGGATGAGCTGAAAACGAAAGAACATCTATATCGTTGTGTTGACGCATCCATAGAGGAGTGTGCTGAGGAGTTTGATGCAAAACAGAAGAAACTTGCAGAGGTAAAAGAATCATTAAGAGACTACTATAAAGAACTCGAGTCCAAACAAAAGGAGCTGAAATTGATAGACGAAAATAAAAACAGGCAACTCCAAGAGCTCGAGTTGAAAGAGAAAAACATCCTTTCACTTGAAGCTTCTGTCAAGGACCGGTCCAAAATCCTCGAGGGAAAAGAGAAACAGTTTGAGGAGCGACTCAGAGAATTTGAAGAGAGGAGGAGATGGTTTCTTTCGCAGAAAGAATGCATAGAGAAGCTTGGAGGAGAAATGGGATTGAAAGGAAATACTGTTGACCACGTTCCTGATGTAAGGGATCAAAGAAAGGAACAAACCGTAGCAGTAAAGAACAGAAAAAGTAAGCAGTTGTTGGTCGTATGAAAATATGCAGAAGTATAATTCAGATTACAAGGAACTTCTATGTTATATATATATATATTCCATTTCATTTCATTGTGCCTGTCCAGCTTATGCATGATGAAGCTAAATATTAAATTCTTAATAACATATTAGATTAGCCCGAACGTTTAAAGAGATGCAATCAAAATTTCCGTTTTTGGCAGAATCATTCCAATTTCTCGATAAATTTTCACTACTCTGGCATTGCCTTCTTCAATCCTTGTGTGGTATGATGATCTTCCGTAGTCTTATTTAATGCGTTTACGTTGTGTAGGTGACTCTTATGAAGCTATTTTCTTAATTAATAGCTTATTCTTGTTGATTTTAGCAAAGAACATCATTAGTGTTATGTTTAAAATATGTGCATCCTTCTTTTATCTAGTTTTTGTGAACTTTAAGTAGATTATATGACAAGAATTGTTTTTCGCTAGAAATGAAAAAGCAATTGCTGTTACACCAATTATTCTTGCCAGCTAACCATATTTGATCTCTCTCAGGAAGCAGGAATACAACTTCTGAGGGGCCGTTGAAGACCGATGCTTTGTTAGATTTCCAAGTGAACCATGCAAGCAATCCTTCACCCAAGGTTCCTAAGTTTCAACCCTTAATAGGAAAAAGAAATTTGCGATCATCTCGAATTGAGCCACTGAATGAAAGTCTTACGGATGAGGAAATTTTAGACGCTCTCCAAAATGCTCCAGACCCAGCAACACTTGTTTTGAATTTCATAGAGAGATCGCACAAAAAGCACCCTCAAAGAAAGCCTGTTGGTTTTCAAAATGGCGTGGTTAAGACACAAACAATCTGTCTCGAGAAGTTGATGACGGTTTCACCACTAATGACAAAGCAAGTCAAAGAAAGGGCTAGAAAGCTAGCTAAAGAATGGAAACAGAGACTAGATAGTGCTAATCCCAAGAACCACATGGAAGTTTTGAGATTTCTGCATCTTTTGGCTGCATGCAAATTGGCTTCTTTGTTTAGGAAAGCTGAAATTCTTCGATTATTTGAAGTTGTGTCCCTGTGTGACAAGGCAACTAAATTATGTCACGCCCTTGGCTTCACCAAAAGGATTAAATATTTGGTCTTTTGTCTTTCTTTATTCTTCTTCTTTCCTTTCCTTTCCTTTCCACCGGCCTTTGATTAAAGATTGGCATGTGATATGGCCACTGAAGGCATCTCGTCCAATTTCTATATAGATATTAGAATATTGTTTTTTGCTACCATGCATTCTATTCAACTAATATCGAAATTAGATGGATAGGAAGATTCATGACCAAAGCGTGGATGGGTTCATGAATAGATAAATAAAATGTATTTGAGTATAGCCTCCACGTCCATTAGTTTCGACCACTGTGTGTGAGTTTTGATCAGAAAAAGATATCTCAGAATTATATACAACATTAAAAAATATCATAATCTAATAATAAATTAAATTAAATTAAATTATTATGAAATATTTAGGCAATAATATTAAACAATTTTGTTTCACTTTTTTATATGAGCAAATTTATCTATGTTGCATGAAATGCAAGAATAAGTGTTTGTCCACCATTGCATCCTCCTTTCCTGTAGCTATAGCCACCATCATACTTGCCTTTAGTTTCTTTTACAAGCATAGGCATAGCCATAGCACCATGTTTAGGGTGTTCATGATTATAACCACTATGCCCATTAGTTTGGAACTCTACATGCAAGATTAAATTGAGCAAAATATTTTAGATCTATATCCAACATCACACAATATTACTATCGCATAAGAAATATAATAAAATGTTAGGTGATGTATTTAGACAATAGTATTTAACAAATTTTTTTCCACACTTTCTATTTGAGGAAACACAGCTAAGTTGCTCTAGATGTAAGCATAAATGTATTTGAGTATGTGAGGGTCATCCACACATCCTACATAAGTAGGTAAAAACCCTCACTTAAAAACAACAAAAAAAATTATCTTAGTAGTATTAATTTTTTTTTTTAATTTGTCTTAATTTAAGTAGTTTATGAGATCAAAGTGTTCTTTCTAAGAAGCTTTTACCTTTATGAAGTCGGAGATTTCTTGATGATGAGTATTTTTCTTACAATTATCATCTAGATCGTAATAAATTTTCTTATAATGTGGCATTATCTTGTGTCACATTTTAATAGTTGTAGAATTTCCTAGTTGTTGTAGATATATTTTTTTTGATAACTTTTAGATAGAATAAATCTAGAAATTTTAGTTGAGATTTCTAAAAGTATTTTATAATATGCAGTAGAAAGGGTAGTTGGTAAGATTTTTACCTATTACTATTATCAAACCATGTTAGTGGCACTTTATAAATAGATCATCTTATGTGCAGTTTTGTCAACACGAGTGATCAAAAAATACAAACAACAACAAAACATTAATTGTAGTGTGAATATCTTAAAAGTCAAAATTGGGATGTATTAGGAAATTTCGTTTTGAGTGATTTTTCCTTTGTAAATTACTATTCTTTCCTTTTAGTAAGATTTTTCTCTTCATTCAATTACCATTTTTTTGTGTTTGCCTTAATATTCTCAATCTACTCTTTTATCTTTGCCATTATTCGTGATAAGCACTTCAACATTCCAGAGTTGTAACATTTCTGTATGTTTGCACATGTTACAAGCATATGTTACCAATGAGTTCTGGGAACTGTCAGAAAACAGCTCTCATAATAAAGATAAGTGTGAACTATTTATTTAGCATATCCATTGTTTTTAAACAGAAACAAATATAGGTAATTGAAGTAAATGCAATTCCATTTCCAATAAAACTAGTCATCTAGCTTGTCCACTATTCTATTTATTGATCTCTTCTTTCCGTACATAGTGCAAAACATTGAAGCTGAATGTTATTTGTTTGCATGACCTGTCTTTATCTATTTTAGTATTTTCTAGGTGAATCTGCTTTAGCTTTAAGTATATGCCTTGCCGTGTGATGAGAATCCTCTTAATTCTGTTCCAGGTAGTGCTGCTTCTATTTCCGATCTAAAGGCCAATCCACACCGTGGAAATGGGAGAAAACGTGGTGGTGCAAATGCTTCCATTGATATTCAATCCCAAGCAAATAAGAGGAGATGTTCATTGCGTCCCCGTCACCGTGAGAACCTCCACTCAAGAAACTAATTGGATTCATGACGGAGTAACGATAATAACACCTTGATACAGCTCTATTGATAGAATCGCTATAAACGTATTGTCATTTTTAGTTTATATAACTAGTAGGTAATTAGTTAGCCTCTTTGGCACTGAGGAAAAGAGATAAATATGCACATGGATGAAAGTTTAGAAGGTAAATCCGTGACCTCTTCCATTTGTTTAAATGAAAATATGACATATCCTTACCGATGCTAATTTTTTTTAAGTTAAAAGGTCAAAAACCTCATTTTGAAAGTTAATGAGGTCGATCCATGCTATCCCTTAAGTTTTTTGTGGTGTTTTTGCATTTTCCTTAGATATAATTTTTAAAGTGGTAACTTAAAATTTAGTTATCAAATTGAATATTTATATAAAGTTTAGGTACTAAGATATTAACATGTTCCCTTACTTTTAATACAAGTATGCATAGATGGGGTTTGATGTGGCTTCTTGATTGTTAAGGAATAGAGATGTTCGAATCCCATTTGTTGAAAAGGAAAATGTCAATTTTCTTGTTTTTGAAAGCAGAGGACTTTCCTTTCCCAAAATACTCTTAATATAGTAAAACTTAGTATTTAGTACGGTGTAATCAAACTTACTTCATTTCGTTAGGTGATTTGCGTTTATGCTACTGAGTCACAACAATTTTGGTAATACAAATGACTCAGGTCCCATCATTAATACAAGTGAAATTTCAGTTGGATAATAAATTCTAAATTGTAAATGGGTAAAGCTAATATGGTGGTTATAATGGCCTAATCTGATGGAATTATAATCTGTCATTACAACCCGCCACATGTCCATAAAATATCCGGATATGCTAAGGTTATGAAATACCAATCCACAATTAATCAAAATCATTTATCTCCAATACTCACATATAAAAGGGTACCTATTTTAAATATCTCATAGAAATAAAAACTCCTGGATAATCTTTTTGGTATAAACTAAAGTCAACTTAATCCAAACTTATAACATAACAGGAAATCTCATAATTAAATCTTAAATTCATAAAACATGTAAAATCTCATAATATATAAAAGTATCATAAAATCTTTAACTTTTTCTAATCTCAATCCATATAGTCTAAAAATCAACAAGGAAATATGGCCCACTATCGTCCTCCCTGTAATCCACAAAAACATCAATTCCAAATAAATTATAATATATCTCATTTTCACCTGTTCTTGAAAAAGATAAAAGAGTGAGCTAAACTAGCCCAGTATGCCAAACTATAAACACAAGCGCATGAGCACACATAATAAATAATCACATACAACTTATTCTAATGCAACAAATACAAATTGTTATCTTTTAACTTAACTAGCAAGTAGCACAGTTTAGAACCATTGTACACTAATCCCAAACCTAGAGTTACTCATGACTCCATAAAAACAAGCGGTGTGGAAAATAGATAATATATAAATATATGGACGTTAGGTACTCTCCAAACACCCGGTGCCATCAATGTACAATCCTAACTACATAGTCATTTCTATACACGAATCTACTCGGGACACCCTCATACATAGATCATCAGGTTGCCAGTATTAATATCACACTCTGCATGGTCTTTACTAACAGTAGTCAAACACAATCAACAAGCAAGATATAATTAAAAGTCAGATATAATTAGATCCATTTATTAAATCTAATCCTACAAAGACATAAAACAAGCAAGGAATGGTCGTACATGTATCAATCTCAAGGAATAGAATCCTAATTCTATAAAAATCCTGATCACATAAATAAAACGATACGTCTCCTTCCATTTATAATTTTAAATCCAAATATCATCTAAAACCCTAATCCTAAAATAATCATAAATCCATATCTTTCTCCTTGATCGAAATACAAAAATTATCTAAAAGAACTAATCTCCTCAACAGATTCTCCAAACCCTAGAACTCCATTCAATGCTAAACAAACTAGCAATCAACAAAAATTCATAACTATGATATCATAAAGATTAAGAATATGTCAAACTTACTTAGATTTGGTTCTCAATCCTTCTTAAACACCAAATCTCTAGATCTCCAAGAAAATCTAAGGTTTTCTCTAATTCTTCCTCAAAACAAATAGAAAAACCCTTAGGAAAACGGATAATTCTATGACATCCTAGAGCAAAGATGGTGGTTTGATTACCTGATTTGGACTTCTGAATCCCCTTAGCAGTTATGATCGCTCAGAGAAAAGATATCTAGGTTTAGGAGTGTGTTCGGAAAGGAAGCAAAAGAATATGATATAAGGATTCCGTGCAACTGTTCATCTCTTCCGAAGCACATACAACGGCAATTTTTATAACGAACGCTAGCGGCGTAAGTCTAAGGCTGGGGCATAAACGTGAAGGATGGTGGCCTTTTGGTTTGCTATTCATCTTGAGTCATTTTTCTTCATGTGTATGCCGACATGTACGTTGGCGATGTACACTTCAAAGCTGGCGACGTACACGTATAAGCTGGTGGGGTAGATGACTCTGTTTGATTTTCTTCATTCTAACATCGGCTTAATGCTGCCTAAGTCACGAACACATACACCGACAGTGTTACTTCCTATGCCGGCATACTAGCCGATGTACAGTTTGTCAAATTCCAATCTTTGTTATGTCTCTGTCATGTGATCAAAACACCAAAACACTTTAGACTTTGGCAATATTATCCTCTTATTTCATATAAATTGACACTTATACCCTTCTGTATAAATGATTCACTTGTATATTACATCTCTCCCTCCTAAAAGAAACTTTCAACAAGTTACATGGATTATTGGAAAGCTCGGGCTGTTTTGTCCTTATCTCGCCTTCTAGTTCCCAAGTGGCTTCCATTTCTAACTGATTTGTCCACTGCACCTTCACGTATTTGATTACCCGTCTTGTTAAAATCTTATCCTCATAGTCAAGGGCTTTTCAACTGTAGATAGATTTGGTTGTACTTCCAATGGTTCCATGGCTATTATTTGTTCAAGATGTTTTACATACTTTCTCAACATGGACATATGGAACACACTGTGTAATCCTTCCAAATTATACGGTAAAGCTAATTTGTATGCTACATAGCCTATCCTTTCCAGAATCTCATACGGTCTAACATATCTGGGATTTAACTTACCCCTCAAGCTAAATCTGACCACACCCTTTCTTGGCAAGATCATAAGTAAGAAATGTTCTCTAACTTGAAATTCTAAAGGTCTCTTCCGCTTGTCAGCATAGCTTTTCTGATAACTTTGGACTGCTTGCAACTTTTGTTTGATTAATTTGACTTTGTCATTGGCATCAAGTACCAATTCTGGTCCCAAAATCTATATGTCACCAATTTCATCCCAATGAATAGGATATCGACACTTTCTCCCATACCAAGCTTCATATGGTAGCATTCCAATTGATGCTTGATAACTATTGTTAAAAGTAAACTCCACCAATGGAAAATACTCATCCCAACTACCTTTGAAATCCAAAACACATCTTCTAAAATCTAGATGGTCCTCTTAGATTGTCCATCTATCTGAGGATGATAAGCTGTACTGAAAACAACTTTGGTACCAAAAGCTTGATGCAGACTTTTCCAGAATCTACCAACAAATATAGTGTCTCTATCTGACACTATAGATATTAGTATTCCATGTAACCTCACTATCTCTTTGATATACAACCATGCTAACCGCTCCAATTTGTACCCAGTTTTAATCAGTATAAAGTGAGCTACTTTAGTCAGTTTATTAATGATCACCTATACCAAATCAAATTTTTCTCTGGACTTAGGTAGAGTAGTAACAAAATCCATTGTTATGTGCTCCTATTTCCATCGAGGTATTGGTAACGGCTTCAATTCACCTGTCAATCTTATGTGCTCAATATTAATCAACTGGTAAGGATAGCGCTTGGGGACATACTCTATTATTTCCTTCTTCATGTTATTCCACCAATACAACTTCTTCAGATCATGGTACATCTTATTGCCTCCAGGATGAATGGAATAACTAGAATAGTGTGCTTTTTTCAGTAATTCCTTCTTAAGTTCTCCTTAGTCTGGCAAACATAATCTTCCTTTGTATCTCATACACCTTCTTTACCAACATAAAATTTAGGTGGTTTGCCAATTTCCATTCTTTTCCTTATCTCAAGTATGCTTGGATCTTCTATTTATGCCATTTTAATTCTTTCGACAAGAGTAGGGTGAATTTACAGGTTTGCCAGTCTTGTATGCACTTGTTTAGTTATTATCTCCAGCTCCAACTTCCTCATATCATCTATCAGATGTCCTTCAAATGTGATCATGGTTGTAAGATTCTCCACTCACTTCCTATTTAAGGCATTTGCTACAACATTTTCCTTTCCTAGATGGTACTAGATATCTACATCATAATCCTTAATGAGCTCCAACCATCTTCTTTGCCTCATATCCATCTCCTTCTGGGTAAAGGTGTATTTCAGACTTTTATGAGTTGTACATACTTTACATCTCTCCCCATATAGGTAGTGTCTCCAAATCTTCAAAGTATGAACAACTATTGCTAGTTTCAGATTATGCATAGGATAATTTTTCTCATAGGGCTTCAATTGTCTAGAAGCATATGCCATCACCCTACCTTCTTGCATCAACACATAACCTAATCCTTGTATAGAGGCATCATTGTAGATAACATATGTCTCACCACTTACTGGTAGGGCTAGCACTGGAGTAGATATTAACTTGTCCCTAAACCGCTGAAAGTTGTTTTTATGGTCTTTATTTCACAAAAATATTTTATGTGGAAAAGACTATGTCCATTCAACTTCTATTTAATTTTATTCAAACCCTATTTAATTACATAATTTCAAGGACCAAAATATTTACTCCCATTTGCTAAAAGGAAAAAACTATGTCTATTCAACCCCTATTTAATTCTATTCAAGCCCTATTTAATTTGATGATTTCAGGTATACCAAAAATATTTTAGATAGAAAAGAGTGCGTATATTCAATCCCTATTTAATTCTATTCAAACCCTATTTAATTTCATGATTTCAAGGATACCAAAAATATCTTATGCCCACAAGCTAAAAAAGAAAAAAAATTATGTCTATTCAACACCTATTTAATTCTATTCAAACCCTATTTAATTTCATGATTTTAGGGATAAGAAAAATATTTTAAGCCTATATGCTAAAAATATTATATTAAAATCATTTATACTAAAAATATTTACACTAAAGATAACAAATGGGATAGTTTTGCTTTAACAGTATAGATAATGGTTAAAGAGAGAAGGAAAGAGAAAGCGAGGGAAGAGAGAGAGAGAAGTTAAAAAAAAGAATAAAAAAGAGTAAAAAATGCCCCCTAAGAAATAGAAAAAAGAGGGAAAAAAAAGTCACATTAGCATAATGCTAGACTTTTAACTGGATTCTAGTCAAAAGTATTATGAGTAAAAGATTTATAAAGTTTATATATTTTTGTGGGCCCAAATATTTTTGGGTATAAAACTGTTATCTCAAAAAAATTCAAATACTGTAAAAGAAATTAACCTGGTAAAGTACTTTAATTTCATGCTTTCCTCACTTTTTTTCTTTTTTTCTTTAATTTATTGCTTTTTGGTAATGAAAACAAGTCAGCCTTAAAAATCAATGTTGTGAAACTTGGTTGAGAGGAATCTATTTAAGGTCTTAAAATGCAATTAGAGGTTAAATGGGCTTAGAAAAATAGTTAGTTTAATTTAGGAATATAATTTAACAAATTTGAAGAAGGTGATATAAATTTAGCTAATTAAGCAGTTGGATATGTGTTTGATTAAAATTTAATGTGTTGAGAAATTTAGGTATTGAATTATAGAAAATTGTTGAAATTGTGAAAAATGGGAAAATTAGGAAATTATAATTGTGAGGACCTTAAATCCACCACACATTTAAAAACAGGTGAATTCAGTTTCCCAACCACATATAACCCATAGAAATTATATGTAAGGTAGTCTACAAAAAATGATTTGGATAATTATTTGCCAAAACCCAGGTTATAAATAATTCAAGAATTTTTCCTTTGTAAAAACTTCATATAAATTTAATACATTTACTTCAAATGGCCTTTAAGGCATAAAACATAGTTCACACACTTATACACATACATAATAATTAAATACAAACATAGGCTTGTAAACAAGCCAATAACAAAAACATATAGAGTTATTACAACTTTATACAAAATACAATAAAAGCTTTAACAAAACTTCTATCTTAATCTATTATAAAACTCCCATCAAAGCCATGGTCAAGTCCCTAATCCTCCTAGCCATCCTGGAAGTCCTCAAAATTGGTTCCATATCTTAAACTAGTATAGAACTCATCATCTTTAAAATCTGAAAGATATAATAATGAGTTAAAGGCCCAGTACACAGTAACGAAAACAAATGTGAAGTGGCACACATACTTAAGCTAAATGCAAATGCGACAACCATTAGGTTATTATATAACCTTTGGTTAGTTAAGCAATAAGGGAGTATTCAAACTTCGGATAACAAAGATATCTAAGGGATCTTGAGTAACAATCTCAATGCTTAGGCGGTTGATATAAAGTGTTCGGGGACTTATATCTCTTAGATGATATATCTATAAAAGAAAAGGAAATAGTCTGATCTACGGTTCTCAGTCGTTACCTTACTCTACTTAAACTCAGTCCACAATATGAATCTAGTTCATTGTTCCCATAAATATTAAACTAAATCATAGTATTTCCTCCCAAGTTTAAGTAAACATTATGCCGATACCAATAACCCTATCGACTATTCGTCGTACCACTTATACAAGTCATTGCATTATGACAGGAGTGGCCTAAGCGCCTAAAACTACCATGCCCCAATCTGAGCAAGGTGTTGCTCCCTAAACCGGATATCGATCTTCCACTCTAGGGCAAGAATCGGATTTCAATGGTGGAAAATACAATCAACACTCATCAATTAATTTAGCCATCTTTAAGTTCTTAATCCATTTTAGATGCTTATCCTAACATCTAACACGCAAGTTACTGCGTGCCTGGTATAAGGAATCCCAACAAGGTGTCAAAAAGTACTTCAGAAGCTCATCTCAAAGATAAATCAGATACTTAACTCAAACGATAATCCAAAAGAATCAGAAATCAAAACTCAACATTTGTTCGAGAAACTGAATTCATATAAGGACTTAAACCATTACTCATTCATTCACTTATCAAACTCAGATTATTTAAGTCCTATTTGATCAGACACTAATGTAGAACCACTATGGCTGCAAATATCGCCCCACCAAAATATGGACAGTTCTTCTTTATCTGTCAAAGTATGTCTTTTCACTTTGTTTAGGGTCTTTTATCAACAAAGACATCAACAAGGCATTTATATATATATATATATGTTGTGTGTGTGTGTGTGTGTGTGTGTGTGTGTGTGTGTGTGTGTATCTAATAAGATCTTACAACTCACAAGATTGTCATATATATCTCAATTTATAAATACAATATAACTAGCCTTAAACTTAAAGGTCACAAAATTCAAATATAACTCATACATAAGCTTAACTTAATATTACATACTTAATAAGTTCATTTAAACTCAATAACAAATCATAAGAACAAATAACATGCAAGAAAAGATAATTGAAGAACAGCACCACTTAAACATATTAAATCTTAAACTTAACATCAAGGAAATTCAAATAAAATTCATATTGTTGGTTTATCTCAAATGATGATTTTGATGATAACAAAAATGAGTAAATAATTACTAACATATTTATTAAGTGTGCAAGGTTTAATATAATCAAAGTGGTTTACAATAACTTAAGAGATATAATCAAAGTGGTTTACAATAACTTAAGAGAATGATTTCAAAAGAGACTCCATGCAAAGAATACTTTAGAAAGTGTTTGGAGAAGATTTCAAGAACAAATGAGCTGTCAGAAGGTTAATCAGAAGGTTCGCCGCTGGCTTTTTAAACTATCAGAAGGTTCGTCAGAAGGTTCATCAGAAGGTACATCAGAAGGTGAACTGCAACAAAAAAAAAAAAAATGACGAGTTTCAGCTCCAGATTCGAATTTTCTTTTTAGATTTAATATGTTGAAGACCCAGCTCCAAAGATTGAGTATATTTGGGTAATATACTCAATGTGTTCTACAAAGTTGGTTCAATATCCATGGGGATTCGAATTTCGTCGAATTAAAGTTCATTTTTTTTGAGAAAATTATGTTTTGACAGCAAGAAAAAGAACGTGACTTGCAATGATGCATCTTCAACAGATTATTCAAATTTTAGTTGGAAATATGAAAAACATGATCCAAATGCAAGGAACTTGTCTGATGATTATTTATCCATATAAGGAAGTCGAAATTTATGGAAAATATGATATTTTTGTTGCATGAACAGTACCAGACGAAGGAACAAGTCAACAACGGTGATTTCAAATTCGAATTTCAAGTTCAAGATAATTATACAAGTTGTTGGAGATTTAAACTTATCCATTGGAGCAAGAATTTCGAGATTACAACAACAAGATCTCAAGTTATTCAAAATTTACAGATTTTGAAGAAGAGATAAGATGATATCTTGTTAGATATTGCCGATAAACTCCAGCTGATATCATGCACAAAAAATAGGAACAAGCTTATCCATTTCTTTACACTAACCGTTGGTGTTATGAAGATAAAACTAGCATTCATCCAAGAGAGAGAACAGAAGAAAAATCTCACGTGAAAAAGAACAACGTGAACATCAGATCTCAGAAAGTTCAAGATCCCATTCGAAAACTGTCATATTTTTATTGTTACTGTTCATTGAGCAAATAGTTGAGGAAATTCAATTTTTATTCCTCTGATTTGTTGTTACACATTTAGTGTGAGTTGAGAGTTACAAGTAGGCTTAGTTGATTGATTGTTTGTGAGAATCAAGCTAAGTGAATTGTAGCCAAAAGTTTGGCAAATACTTCTTGTAACTTCATTGATTTGATTGGATAGTAGAACACAACCGGTGAGGAATACCGGGACCCCGGCATTGGAGCTGGAAGAGAGGATTGACGCTCGAGGCGGAACCTCTATAAATCGATTTGCATTTTTCTCTACCCTACTCTTTTTATTTTCGTGCAATTTATATTGAAGTATTTGATAAACTGTCACGTTTCAGAACCTGTTTCAGAGAGTACTTCAGAGAGTTGTCTGTATTCCGCATAAAATTAAATTTGATCTGTTTTGAATTAAAATAGATATACAAGTGTGATTATCAGCTGTGATTAGTTTCTAAACAGCAAGTTTAATTAATTCTAAGTTTAATAAAGTAATCAAAAGGAAGTGAATTGAAAATTTCGAAAAGAATTTATTTTTGTGAAAAACCAATTCACCCCCCTCTTGGTTATCTTTTCGGGACCAACAATTGGTATCAGAGCGGGGCTCAATTTTTAGAAAGAGTTTTTGTTTTAAAATTTTGATAACTACAATTGATATCCGAGCTAAACTCTTTTCTCATATTGAGTGATCCTTGAACAATGGTTGACAATAATGTTGCAATTGATAGAGCACCATTCTTTGATGGCATGAATTATCCTTATTGGAAAATGAGAATGGAGACATACATCAAAGCTAATGATTTTGATTCATGGCAGGTCATCTTGCTTGGAGACACACAAGTCACTATGAATGGCGATGGGCATATAACTCATGATCAAAAGAAAGCCATTGAGAAAAACAACAAGGCTAAGAATCTTCTTTTAACTACCATTGCATCATCTGAATTTTATTTATTTTCTTCATGTAGCACTGCTAAACAAATATGGGATACTCTTAGTGAAACATATGAAGGAACAAGAACAATAAAAGATACTAAAATCAATGCACTTTTGCAAAGATATGAGTTGTTCAAGTTTAAACCTAATGAGAAAGTTAAGGATGCATTTGATAGATTTGTTGCTATTACTAATGAACTAGCTTCTCTTGGAAAGAAGTTAGAAGAATCTGATCTTGTCAGGAAAATTCTAAGAATCCTACCGAAATCTTGGGATGCCAAGAAGACAGCAATAGAGGAGGCCAATGATCTTAGCATTCTCTCCTTAAGCCAACTCAAAGAAAAGTTGATGGCATATCAATCTCACATAGATGTGACAGAAGAGAGTGAAGGAAGCAAGAAAGAAACTGCTTTCAAAACAGAAAAAGTGGATGATGACTCAGATTCTGATTCTAGTAGTGATGAAGACGAGGAAGTCAACTCATTAGTTCGACATCTCAACAAAATTCTAAAGAAACAAGGTAAGAAAACTGTTAAGTATAAGAAATATTACTCCACTTGTGATGTAGGAAAAGGTTATAAAGAGAAAGAAAAGAAGAAGGAGAAAAAGGAAGTGGTGTGCTATGAATGCAAGAAGCCGGGTCATATTAAGTATGAATGTCCTGTGCTTATGAAGAAGATGGAAAAGCATAAGAAGAAGCATAATCATTACTTGCCACATGGAGTGATTTAGACGAGTCAGAAACTAAATCAGAAAGTACAAGTGAAGATGAAGAAGAAGCCAATTTGTGCTTGATGGCTACATCTGAGGTAAACTCTGAATCCGAAATTGAAATGAATGATAATGAGATGTATATTGAGATGAAAAAGCTCTTAAAGGCTCTTAAAAAGGCTGATTTGAAGAATTCAAAACTAGATGCCGAAAATAAAGCTTTGAAAAATGAAAAAGATGTTTTGAAACAAATAAATAAATTGCTTGTTGATGAGAATGATATTTTGAAAAATGATAATGAAAAATTGTTTGTCAAATCTGATGTTTTGAAGAAAGAGAATGATGTTTTGAAGAATGAGATTAAAGATTTAAAAGGAAGAGTAGAAGATTTATCACAATCTATTAAAAACACTTTTAGTAAGTTTAATGAAAGTGATAAGAAGTTAAACATGCTTATAAGTAGTCAAAGACCATCATTTATTAAGCATGGACTTGGATATGAACATGAAAAGTCGACAAATAGCATGAATAAAACAGTGTTTGTAAAAGCAAATGAATCTGGGAATGAAAAAGATGTTATGCAATCTGTCAAAAAGAGTATGAATTGTAACAGCAGAGGCTACATCAGAAGGTATACTCAACAAAATTATCCTATCAGAACGTATGGCAGAGGGTACAGGTATGCATATAATAATTATCCAAGACAAAATTATTATCAAAAGGTAAATCAAAGGTACAATACACATCCATATGCATGTTCATTTTGTAATAGAAGAGGTCATATAGAAAAATATTGTTTTTACAAAAGAAACAAGCTTAGTGATCAACAAGGAAACAAATTTTTCAATGGACCTAAACTTGTATGGGTTCGTAAAGAAGTTTAACTTGTTTGTGAGTGAAGTGCAGGTACTAAAGGCAAATGCACATAGATATTATCATGATCAATAATTGCCTCGGTTATAAAAAAATATATATATATATATATGTGCACTCATAAGCAAGAAGGAAAAATATGAAAATTTGGTACTATTGTTCCAACTCCCTTATATATTATTTTATTTGCTCTCTATGTTTTGATATGGAAATAATTATTGAATACTTTTTAAAATCAATTGGTATCATATTAAGGGGGAGCTTGTTTTCAAAAAGAAATTTATAAAGGGGGAGAAATGTTTGAAACAAGATAAGTACATCGATCAAATATGTTGAAGTTGTTTTACTTTGTAATTTCTTGTTATGTGTGTGTTAAAGGACAATTTATGCAATATATGAACAAATTTATGTCATTTTTGCACCTTTAAAGACAAAATTCTGCACTTTTTGAGGAAATCTTGCATTTTCCTGCATTTTTTTTGAAAATTCTGCACTTTTCCATATTTTTTCTGCATTTTCTGCAATTCCAGCACTTTTCTGCATATGTTATGTAATTTCTGCACTTTTTCTGCATTTTCTGTATATTTTTTGTAATTCCATCATTTTTTTCTGCACAAATTCTGCAATCTATCAAATTTCTATATAAAAAAAAAAATTCTGCATGTTTCACATTTTTCTGCAGCTTTAAAAAAAAAACAGCATAAAAAAACTACACTTTTGCACAAAAATATTTTTTCCATGCTTGAAAAGAATGCTTGGTTATATTTTTTTTGAATAAGTATTTTGTTTTTGATGCTAACAAAAAGGGGGAGAAAGTAAACAAAATATGAGATAAATATTTAGATTGCACTTTACATTTAAAAAAAAATATTTTGTTTATATGGGTTTTGTTATCATCAAAAAGGGGGAGAATGTTGGTTTATCTCAAATGATGATTTTGATGATAACAAAAATGAGTAAATAATTACTAACATATTTATTAAGTGTGCAAGGTTTAATATAATCAAAGTGGTTTACAATAACTTAAGAATATAATCAAAGTGGTTTACAATAACTTAAGAGAATGATTTCAAAAGAGACTCCATGCAAAGAATACTTTAGAAAGTGTTTGGAGAAGATTTCAAGAACAAATGAGCTGTCAGAAGGTTAATCAGAAGGTTCGCCGCTGGCTTTTTAAACTATCAGAAGGTTCGTCAGAAGGTTCATCAGAAGGTACATCAGAAGGTGAACTGCAACAAAAAAAAAATGACGAGTTTCAGCTCCAGATTCGAATTTTCTTTTTAGATTTAATATGTTGAAGACCCAGCTCCAAAGATTGAGTATATTTGGGTAATATACTCAATGTGTTCTACAAAGTTGGTTCAATATCCATGGGGATTCGAATTTCGTCGAATTAAAGTTCATTTTTTTTGAGAAAATTATGTTTTGACAGCAAGAAAAAGAACGTGACTTGCAATGATGCATCTTCAACAGATTATTCAAATTTTAGTTGGAAATATGGAAAACATGATCCAAATATGCAAGGAACTTGTCTGATGATTATTTATCCATATAAGGAAGTCGAAATTTATGGAAAATATGATATTTTTGTTGCATGAACAGTACCAGACGAAGGAACAAGTCAACAACGGTGATTTCAAATTCGAATTTCAAGTTCAAGATAATTATACAAGTTGTTGGAGATTTAAACTTATCCATTGGAGCAAGAATTTCGAGATTACAACAACAAGATCTCAAGTTATTCAAAATTTACAGATTTTGAAGAAAGAGATAAGATGATATCTTGTTAGATATTGCCGATAAACTCCAGCTGATATCATGCACAAGAAAATAGGAACAAGCTTATCCATTTCTTTTACTAACCGTTGGTGTTATGAAGATAAAACTAGCATTCATCCAAGAGAGAGAAAACAGAAGAAAAATCTCACGTGAAAAAGAACAACGTGAACATCAGATCTCAGAAAGTTCAAGATCCCATTCGAAAACTGTCATATTTTTATTGTTACTGTTCATTGAGCAAATAGTTGAGGAAATTCAATTTTTATTCCTCTGATTTGTTGTTACACATTTAGTGTGAGTTGAGAGTTACAAGTAGGCTTAGTTGATTGATTGTTTGTGAGAATCAAGCTAAGTGAATTGTAGCCAAAAGTTTGGCAAATACTTCTTGTAACTTCATTGATTTGATTGGATAGTAGAACACAACCGGTGAGGAATACCGGGACCCCGGCATTGGAGCTGGAAGAGAGGATTGACGCTCGAGGCGGAACCTCTATAAATCGATTTGCATTTTTCTCTACCCTACTCTTTTTATTTTCGTGCAATTTATATTGAAGTATTTGATAAACTGTCACGTTTCAGAACCTGTTTCAGAGAGTACTTCAGAGAGTTGTCTGTATTCCGCATAAAATTAAATTTGATCTGTTTTGAATTAAAATAGATATACAAGTGTGATTATCAGCTGTGATTAGTTTCTAAACAGCAAGTTTAATTAATTCTAAGTTTAATAAAGTAATCAAAAGGAAGTGAATTGAAAATTTCGAAAAGAATTTATTTTTGTGAAAACCAATTCACCCCCTCTTGGTTATCTTTTCGGGGACCAACACATATAAATGCATAACTCATTTATATATTTATCAAGATCAATTATTCACTAAGTCATCACAGATCATAAAACAAGCAAAGGAAATAATATATAAACATAACTAGTTTTAGTTCAACACTCATGGAATTCAATTATTGTTAAATTACAAATTCTACTAATTCATGCTTAATTATATCATCGATTAACATAATATCAATTATATATATCTATTCATTAAGGTCAAAAGATCATTTTATATAATACACATTTAGCAAACAAAAAACAAGTTTTAAACTTTGTTTATGAAATGTTGTAACTGAAAAGAAATGAAATTTAAGCATCAATACTTTTAGAATTGGCAAAAACTTAAAACATCAAAGTTATAGATCTCTTTTAAGCTTTCTCTAGCAACTTGAATCTCCTCAATCAGATATCAAATGAAAAAGATATGAGCAAAATACAAAACAACATTATTGTAGGGGAATCTGAACGGGCCATTACAACCCAAGGATTTTACTCAAAAATGATACGATAGTGTAATACCTATCTAAACGAGCTATTTCTAAGGCCACTTACTCCATACACCACCACCCCCCACCCCAATATAGGTCATTTCAACTCAAAATCCTTACTCATAAATTACAACACCCCTCCAAACGAGCTGTTTGATAGGTTATCTGGAACCTTACGACTTGCCTTGTTTTCTTACTTCTTTTTAACACTTTCAAAACTTCATATAGATCTTTAACTTCATTCTTTGTTCAACATGTTAACACTTTCAAAATTGCTTTTACTTCAATTTCCAACACATCAAACTTCATATCAACCATTCCAAACATAAATCCACATTCAACACAACATACCACCAAATCCACTTCTCAAAAACCCCAACACTTCCCGTTTTCAACTTCAATTTACTTCAACTTCATGTCATTTACTTAGCAAATTATACAAGTTCTATCCATCCAAATATCATAACACAAAATAAACTCATAAAATTCATTAAACTCATTTTAGCATAAAGACTCCACCTAAAGAAAACTTAAACTACGAACATATGCATAAACTAACAAATACTTACCTTAAGGAGCTTTACTTGTTGTCTGGTTTTGTTGGAGGCTTGAGGTGGGTTCCTTATGAAATTTGTAGAAGATAGTGAAGCTTGTATGTGTATGTGTTTGTGAAGGTAAAAGCTTTGGTTTGGGGCTGTTTTTGATGTCTGATTTTTTTTTTCATTTTTCCATCGAATTTAACACATTTTAAGTTTTATTTAGTTTCTTTGATTTTGAAGGTAGATTTTTAGGAGGCTTAAATGGGCTTGGACTTGGCTAATTCACAGGTTGAAATTTGGGTTAAAATATGTTGGATTTGAGCTTGTTTTGAGTCAAAATCTGCTATATTCCCAAGCATATAACAACATATATATAACAACACTTATTCATACATAAACATTAGTGACCAAATTTCATTAAACTTGCACCAATAAATTTTCACTAACATAAACAACTTTATTCACACTAACAAATATATTAACATAACTATATTAATACAAACATTAGTATTATTTTCTCCATCGCAAACACATATATTCTTACACTTCAAATTTTATTCTACATGTACAATACACTATAATATCTTACTACTAATATCCAATTAATAGTACATGCTCTAATATAAATTTTCCCTACACATTCATCAACATTAATATCTAATTATGCTAATACATACTAACACTAATTTATACTAACATAATACAAAATAAATTTACACTATCATATACTTATATATTATCATCAATATCAATTACACTAAACATGCTCATTTTATCAATTTAACGTGCTCCTAAAATTTGATATTTAAAACAAATTAAATATATGCATGAAAATTAAATTAAGATTAGACTTAGATTATTTCATAATTTAGGCAAATGAACCTTGGTAATTAGGTTTGGTTTAGTTATTTGTATGATGAAATAAAAAATTGATGTGATTTAACTCTATTTTCATTTTAATTTAATCTTAGATTTATTAATTCACCTAATTATACAATATAATTTACTTAGACTACTTAGTTAAATTTTGTTGCTCGAATTTCTAGCTTAATGTTCTAATTTGATTCAAGATTTCTCATATTTTTATACTACTTAATTCATATTTTTCTTAATCAACCTAGTGAAATTTGGGATATTTTAGTATCGTTAATACTGTCATCCTTCATGTGATTCTATATCATTTGTAGCTTTAATTTAGGAGAAGGCTCTTTTGGTGATTAAACTTTGACAAAATGATAATTAGATACCTAAACTTTTTAAAAAGTTCAATTTTATATCTAATTGAATTTTTTGTACCCCTAAACATACCCATTCAATCATTGTGTAACTCGTGTCAGCTATTTCAAGAAATAATAAAAGAGCAGAGGTAGTAAAAATGGACACGAAAAGATTAATTAGGTATAAAATTATATATTTTAAAAGTTTATGTACCTAAAGGGGGCACGAAAAGTTTAATTAGACAGAAATTTGATTTTTAAAAGTTCAGATACGTAATTGTCCACTTCATCAAAGTTTAAGTATAAAAAAGGCATTTTTTCACTTATTATTACTAGGTACCTAGATCACTAGAGTATTAACCTATAGCGAGGTCTGCTTTAGCATCCTTCATCATATTGCATATATTTATTATTATATTTATTACTACTACAATTATTAGTAATAGATCTTCACAAATGTTCACATTATATAAACATATATATGACTATGCATGTATATTACTAATCAGTTACTCCTTTTGTAATCTAATAATATACTCATGTATTCCAAACTAATATTATATTAAATTATATTTTAGAGCTTAAATTTTGGATATTTTGTCATGCATCGGGGATCCTAGTTGTGACAACTCACCACAAATGCTCATACCAATCATAATAGCCTTCGTGAAGCATCTTAACAATAATACCTAAGAATTGAATCAAGCATTTTAACAAAAGCAAGGCTTTACAGATGTCGACACATCAGTTATCATCCTAATTAACTAAAATTACTTAATAACAAAATTTATAGTATGTCTAGAAAGACTTAAACATCAAGATGTAACACAGATAGTTCCTCTATCAAGCATCTCCGGCAAAAATCTGCCCAAGAATCCTAAAATCATCTGGTTTACTGGAGTGGTGTGCTTGCCTGGGTTATAAACCCATCTTGGGTTACTTGCACAACGAGTCACATTATAAAGGGGTGAGCAAAATCACAGCTTAGTGAGATGGGAGTGCAATATCATCATTATTACTCAACAAGCAGGCGAACAAGTTATCAAACATATGTTATGCATGCATATCCATATGAAATGCAAACATCACACGCGATCTTCCAATAACCAGTGTGAGGTCTAGGATTTTACTGCTCATTGACCTAGGGTTTGGGGAATACTTAGTTCCATTAGCATCCAGGTCATCCAAACTTAAATTCACTTATCACAAGTCCCATGATGGTCTTAAGGTGCCTAATCTGAGGTGGCTTACAATTAGACTTAAGACGATGGCTTGACATGGTTTTGTAGTCCGTGACTTCCCCATAGTATTTAGTTCATTCTACAAAACCGGTACTTAACTTAATTTTTCCTCATGGAGGCCTTAAGGTACTCAATCTAAAGGTAGCTTAACTTAAATGAAGTGGATATATCCATAACTTAAATTTTCCTATCACTCCATCATTGGACAGTGACAACATATAAAATGCAATGTCGTGCAATGCGCATCCCTATTTTAATTATAATCCAATATTCATTAATGAATTTAGCGTAATCAACTATTATACATTCCACTCCAAACAAGTAAGATATTGGTCAAGGCAATAATTCACACTAACGTCAATTCAAGCAATTCATTCACCAATTCAATACATTATCACTCTATAGGTCCTTTGCATAACCCTTTTCAAACTTAAACCCATATCCTTACTTTTATAGCTTAATTCCATGTCTTAAACTGCTTAGTTAAGTTAATGAAATGAGTTAAGTAGATTACCGAAGTGATAGTAAGAATTCCTCAAAAATGGAAATTTATATCATACATAATATGCTACACAACTTGTGTAGATGGCTATTCAATAGCAGAATTGGCTTACATAGCTTACATGGCTTAGAGATACTAAAACATATCCAAAAGGCTCTGCACAATCATTTTATACAAGGTCGTGCCTGGGGTGGGGTGGATTAGGTTTGGCATTCATTTTCCTTTATTTCATTTGTTTTTTACACATACACGACCTTCATATATGGGTCGTGTATGGTGGTGATGTGGGACCTTATTTGCATAAAAAAAAATACATGATAATAAAGAAATACACATACACAGCCAAAATATGCGGTTCTTGTACGAGTATCATGCAAATCTTCTGTTTTTACACATACATGACCAAAGTACATGGTCGTGTAAAATCTTATTTAATCTAGAATACACGTTATAAAATTACCCATGCATGACCTTTATACATGAGTCATGTAGAGGTCGTGTAGGACCCATTTTGCGTCTAGAATGTTCATAAATAACTAAGTTTTAGTGCACGGCCATTGTACATGGTTATGTAGGATGATTTTCACTTCAAACTACTATAGACTCTCAATTGTACTTTAAGTATTATGGAATAGCCGTATAACATACAATCAAGTTGTAAATCACGAAAATCCCACTCACCAATGGTAGTATTTAATTATCGAACTAATCCAAAGGTCGGCCAATAAGTCAAAGTTTTACCTAGACAATACAAGTAAACACTTTCTAAGCTTAAAGAATACAATGTAGTAAGTAAAAAACTAAGGATTTATGTATAAAACTTAAGAATATTAAATTGACTTCTTTGTCGAATACTCGATTCTTTGATTCATTTTAAATTTGGAGGTTAGTGAAACCTTGTCAATGCTTTTGTATTGAAGAACACAAAAATCAGAATGACAATATCTCTTGCAAATTTAGAAATGGATGTGTGTTTTGTGAGTTATCAATTTTTGAAGTTTTAAAAACTATTGGTTATCGTAATCTATTGGCTTTTTGAGGAAGGAGAGAGGAATTGAAAGGGAAAAAGAAAAGAAAGGAAAGGAAAAAGGAAATGGGGAAAAGGAAGTGGCCAGATATATATGTGTAGTGAGGCTGAAATACCTCAAAACTTTACATAAGTTAGAAATTGAGTGTATATAGTTTAAATGAATTATAAGATATAATTAGACAAGTTGATGTAATTAGATTAATAATAGATTAAGTTAAAAATTGAGATTTTGAATTCGTAAACTTAAACATGTTGCTTAACCTAAAAGTTCATATCCTTAATCTCATCAATTTTGAAATCATCCGCCTATCTAAAAATACCAATTATTAAGCCTAACTCAAATTGAATATCAATTTCATTTAAACTAAGTTCATAAATTAAGTTTTATTTTGAATTTTAATTTCTAACCTATTGATTTTGAAGTCATCTTCTAATGCTTCTACAACTAAAAATGTTGATCTAAAATTTCTAAACTTAATACATTTATTCTAAAATGTCATAATTTTATTAATTTTATCATTATCCTTTCTTTTTTTACTTTTCTTTCCTTACCTTCCTTTTCTCTTGCTTTTTTTTCATTTTTCGTTTCTTTCTTTCTCTTCTTTTCTCTTCCATCTCTCAAACCATCTTTAAATCTCAATTTCAAAGGGATTAAAATAGAAATCAAAGTTATAATATGAGATAGGAGAAGGAAATCAAGTTGGTAGTTGCTCAACAAGAAGAAGAAAAAGTGTAAAAAAGATTAAGTGTGCATGTGGTTGCCAAAAGCTAAGTATAATTGTTTTACTTTGTTTTTATTGTTGTTTTGTATATATAATATATATAATATAATATATGATAAATTGATGTTAGTAATAAAATTGGTAGATGAGTGAGTTGATGAAGTTATGAAATGTTCAAATAATGGATATGAAGTTACGGGAGTTGTATGATGTTGGGGATGTGGAGTTTTTATGTATTTGGTGTTATTAAGTGAGTGATGAGTTGTATGTTGCTTTTATGGTGTTTTTAGTTGATGTAGAATGTGTAAAAATTTAATAAAACAAAGTTTGAAAAATAGGAAAATTTGTGACAGTGGCAAGGAACAATCACGGGCATGATTAAGGCCTTGGTGGGCTCAGGTTAGATGATTTTTCGCAATCACGGGCTTGACTTTTTGACCTAGAGGCTCTGTTGTGAAAATTTCCATCAATCACAAGCATGATCTAGCCTATGATAGCATAAGGTTGTTTTTAAACTTCAAAATCCAAAAACCACAAGCGTAATTCTTAGCTTAGTGGCTAAGTTTTGATAGTTTTCCATAAATCACGGGCGTAACTTGTGTCTCCTCTCCTGCAATACGGATTTGTATTTTGATCTTAACATTTTTATCTGACCTTAGATTGAGGTAATTTAAAATACTATGTAAATCATAAGAAGAGATCTACAACTTTCATATTTTAAGTTTTTGCAAATTCTAAAAGTATCAAAGCCTAAATTTTATTTGTTTACAGCTACCACATATCCATGCAACGTTGAAAACTTGAGTTTGTTAGTTAAATGTATATAGTTAAGTATAAAATGAACTTAGCCAATAAACCGAGGTTCAACATGACTCAATAGGCTTAGATGAATTAAAATGAATTAGAATGATTAAGTTTAATAAACTTAGCTAAGATTAAGTTAATATAGACTTATGTTATTATGAATCTTAATATAAAATGAACTTAATTAATCAATCTTAGTCCAACTTGACTAAATAACTTTGGCTAAAATGGATTAGATTGATTAAGTTTAATTATCTTAGCTTAGTAATTGGATTAAATCATTAACTCTAATCAATTTGGTTAGGATTAAGTTAAAATAGGCTTAATAGCTAATAATTTGTTTAGAATCATATGTTAGGCTAAACCATAAATAACATGGAGAATATGTTATTTCAAATAGATGAATGCTTAGAAAATGAGTGATTTTGAATATGGACGATGTGATGATGCTTTTGTAATAAAAGATCATAAATAAAGAGAAAAATAAATACTTTGACAAACAATGGAGAACTGTCCATATTTTAGCAAGGCAATCGTCGCAGCCATAATGGGGTTCCTAATTGGTGTCTAATCAAATAGGATTTTAAAATGAGTTTAGTGTAAATGGATAATTAATTTAAATTTTTATATGAGTTTAATTCTTGAATCTACATATATGAATATTTGATTAATATTCTGAAATGGATTCTGATTTGCCCCTATCTCAATTTAGATTTCAAATATATAAGGTATGTAGTGACTTGCATATTGTATGCTCGAATAGGCATCTAAAATGGATTAAGAACTTAAAGATCACCTAAGTGATGAGTGTTGTTTTGTGCGTGTGTCATTGAGTCTGGTCCAGGGAGCGACAACCTTATCCTGAGGGGGCATAACAATTTACATGCTTAGGCTACCCCCGGAAGGATGCAATGACATTTATAAGTGGCTTACTAGGTAGCTGATGGGGTAAACGGTACTGATGTAATGTCTATCTTGACCGGCAAGAAATAATGTACTAAGGCTCACGTTTATAGGACTGGTTGAGCCCTTTTATATTATGGAATGAGATAAGTAGAGTGTGCGTAACGGCTTTAAACCCTAGATGAGGCTATTTTTCTTTTTCGGATAGATATAGGAGATATAATTATTCAAGCTACCTATATCAACCCCTTGAGCAGCTGCTATTACACAAGACCCTTAGGTTCCCAAGATTGTTTCGAAGTTTGAGTGCTCCCGTGTTTCTTGCTTTATTTAAATGAAAGATAATAACTTATTGTTTGTTGCATTGCATTTAGCTAGGCTTATGTGACATTTTGCGTGTGTCTGTGTTACCGTCGTACTGGGCTTTGGCTCATTATTATTGTTGTTGTCACTTTTCCAAGTGTTGTATTGGTGAAGATGTGTTGATGATGATGATAATGGTGATGTGGATGATGATATTGATTAGCTTGGGTATGAGGCGACATTAGAGGATCTTTAGTTGATGAAGAAAGTGGATTAGGATCATTGGCTGGTTTTGTTTCTTTTATCTATTTGTTTAAAAACTAGATTTATATTTTGATATTTATAATATTCCTTTGAGGGCTTGGTGGAGCCCGAGTTTTGTAATTTAAGTTTTAAAGCTTGGTTTACCATCATGAAGGGTATACAAGATATATGATGATATGGTTTAGTTTCTAAAAGCTAACCTACTCATGGAAGTAGAATATAAAGTGTTTTTATAAAGTTTATTTTTCAATCATTAAATCGAGTTGTTTTCAAAATATAATTATATGATTTCACTGTTTAAAATTTGTTAGTAATGTTCAAAATAAACATATCATTCAAAGATGCATGTGTGTGTAATACTTAAGGTATTATACGTAGCTGGGGGATTTGACTTACCTGAATTTTAAATGTAGGTTAAGTCGGGCCCTTACAAAGGCGGTGGGCAAACTTATTGGATAATTTTCCAATATGGGTCCAATTCCTACATGATATGGTATCTTATCATAACTACATATCCTATGGTGTTTGGAGGTAAAAACTTGAGCCCCTACCAATTTGGGTGTCCTGATCACAACCATACACATGGAATTTCAAATTAAAGCTCCTAAAATTTACATTTTATTATATGCTAAGGTTTAATATGAATTTAGGGTTTTTGGTTCCGAAATTAGGGTTTAGGAATTAGGTTATTAGGGTTTTGAGTATTGTTGTGGTTCGATCATTACTTGAGTTGTGAATTAAGTGCTAAATCCTATATTCCGAGTAGGTTAAAAGTACAGGCTTCACATTTTTGATAAACAATCCATTTTAAGAATAAAAATTTAGGAGGACACTAAATTTAACATTGGATGACTTGTTGTTGGGTTCGAATATTTTTGAGACAATATATGGATTTAAATTCTTATAGCTTTTAAAAAACATATGGAGCTTTTAAGATATTCATTAGTTTGAGATATTATTAAAAAAAGAAAAAAACACATATTATATTAGATGATATAGCTGTCAAGAAATTGCTATTTTTATGGCGATACACTTATCTTGCACATAAAGATAGTTATATCTTGTTGTAGACATAGACATGGTTTGGTTCCTAATTGGAAACCGAACAAAAAATGTCACTGACAGTTTTAGAATTAGAATCGAACTGGTTGGTTTATTTCAGAACCGGCTATGAAACTGTCGGTTTCACCGTTCTTAGGTAGTTCTTTAGCCTAGAATAAGTGAAATTGGCGGAACCGGTAGTTTCACTCGGTTCTATTGAAAAGAAAAAAAAAAGAAAAAAATAATATTAAATATATATTTATTTATATTTAAATTATTTCATAGTTTATTACTTATTCACAATATTTAATATGTTACTATCAACAACACAAATAAATATAGCTTAAAATCATATATAATTAGTTTAAATAAACTTATCCTAAAAGCAAAATTTATTTCCTTAATATTGTGAGACTATTTTTTCATCATAATTTTCTTTTTACCCTCTAGAGTATTTTGCAATATCATATTACTAACTATGATTGATATTGCATGTGTTTGTATAAAAATAAATGCGCATTCTAAACAAATTTTTAAAAAATTTGGTTAAATAATTTAACACTTTTAGATCCAATAATTATTTTGAGTTTAAAATTTATTTTATTAAAAACTAAAATTCATTTGTTTATTTTTTTACTTTTATTTGAAAAAAAATAGTTCCGCAATTTCAAAACAGGAACTTGAAACCAGTGGTTTCATGGAACTAGACCAAAATCGTGGAGATGATTCCAGTTCATGTTCTAGAACTATGCCTATGTCTAGGTTATTGTATATATATATATATATTACATTATGTATAATTTCTTTGCTCCATAATTATAATATGAAAGAGTTGAAAAAAATAATTATTATATATAATTGTAATTCTGAAACTTCACTGGCAAAATTAAAATAGCTAGTTGGGCGTACTTTTTTTTTTTTTTTTTGGCCAATGGGTGTACTTTAATTTAGTAGTTCCACACCTGTATTGCCAGCGGTGGCGTACGAAAAACCTATATTTTATGTTTTCTTATTTTCATTTTAAAATTCAAATTATAGAAATGAGTTAAAATTGATATGTAATATTTTTAAGTGATGTAAAATTAAGTTTTAAAATAAAAATTACAAAAATATAAGTTTTAATATACATAAAAAAATATAAGCCTAAAGAAAAAAGGTGAATGACATATTTATTATCAGAATGTAATCTATTTTTATAATTAATCAACTAAAATTTAAAATTGTCAATGTGATATACAAAATTTTTTCTTTTTTATTTTCTACTACCTGAATTTTATTCAAATTAATGAAAAACTATTTGAATGAAGTTAGTTTAGCTGTTATAAATAGGGTGATCTGGTAGGTTCCAGATGGATATTAAAGAGTCAGTGGGTAGGTCTGGATACTAAATTTTTTGAAACTTGCTCTATAGGGTAAGGTATGATTATGGGCTTTTCATACATGTACTCACTTTAAAACCTATACTCTACTAAATATATCATACAAGTTCTTGGTTACCTTGAACCCATCCTATAAAATTTGAATAAAATAATATTATTTATTTTTACCTTTATTGTTTTAATGTAAATATTATTTAGGCAATGATACTTTTTCATTGCCTTAATATTTAGTTTTTAATAATACTACATTCTTTAATTGTCTTCAATTGCTTAACCTAAAAATATTTTATCATTGTTCAAGAATAATTTAACTAAAATACAAATCTTTTAATGAATTTTTTGTAAATATATTCATTTTTTAACTATTATTATTATTTTCCCTATTATTTTTCCTTCAATTAAAGAAAGTTACTAGTTTTAACTTTCATATATAAATAAATTGTCCTTATTGCAGAACTTGTGATATTAATAATTACATTTTAAAATTATTTATCATTAGTTGTTTATTGTAAATATATAAAAATAAAGTAATTTTATATTCTACATGAAATTATATATACTAGTATAAACTTGAATCTTAAGAAAGAGGAAAAAGAATCAAAGTTTTTATTAAAAAAAAATTAAAGGTTTCATATAATACCCTATACTTTGTAGGTTTTACATGGTATAAAAGGTGGGTATGAGATGCTATCGGGTAGGTTCCAGATAATAGAATTAATACCTTATACCTTAAAGGGTATGATACGTGTAAGGCTACATGCTCTACTTGCTCTGTACCCACTCACTCCTAGCTTTAAACGACCTTAGTCAATGACATGTTAAAATTTTAGGTAACTAATTGTATAATATCAAATAAGAATACTGTATTTGCGTAAACAAAAGTAAAAAATTTGTTAGTTCTTTTTTCTTTAATTTTTCTCCTTTCAAAGTTATCATGTTATTTCTAATGATGTCAAAACTAGATCGCCCCATCTAGTTTGATCTGGTTCAATCGGAACCGGCTTTAAAAACGGGCTGGTACATGCCAGAAATCTTTTTTACATTAAACCAGTCAGACTCGAATGATCTAGCCAATTCAACCGCAGCTCGGTTAACCTGACTAGATCAAATGGGCCCAAATGCAGCACATTTAAAAGAAAAAAAGAAAGAACTAAAATAAAAAATGAAACAGTACATAAAAATAATCAAATAAACCCTACATCCCCCCCACCCCCCGTCCTCACAAATTACACGACAACATGGAAAAAGACAATGAGTCTGATGGTGCTGGTGAAATGAAGATACAAAAAGTCTATAAAACCTTAGCTTAGACCTAATATTGTGGGGATACCACGTGTATTCTCAGCGTTCCAAGTGCCTTACTTGCAACCCAGAAACGCATCCCTTCAAATTCTTCTTGACGTATCCCGCCTCTCTTGCCTATTTTTTCAAGCCTAAGGCTTAGCTTTTCCTTAGAGAAACTGAACACGCTCTGTTTTACAAATTTTATCCTTTTCGTGGACAAGCCCCAGGCCCTCATGTATTGTGTGTTGTTTTCTATATGGTTTGATAGAGAGACAGTACAAGTGCAATTATGAAGTGTCAATAGAGCCTTAAAGAATCCATTCAAATTATGACAAAAAAAATTCATTTCAAATTTTTATTTACCGTAGATAGAGGTCTTGTTTACCGTCAATGGTACATTGATGGCTTGTCAAAGTATATTTAATTATTTATCCAAAAATAATTGCAACCAAGTGGATAAATATTTTCTTTCAAGCATAAGTTTGAAAATAGATGAATTATAAAAGGTAAATGCTATTGGTGTTGAACATCATTTTAATATATAATGGTGAAAATTAGTAATTTAAAACAAATATTTTCCGATTATTAATATTATTTTGATAAATTTGTGCAAGTAAAAGATCAACCTATATGATATATTAATCTATTAAATATTTTTCTCCTTAAATCGTATTAATAAAAGGAAAAATAATATGACACGTGATATGATATATGTATACATATACATTGAGGATATTGATATAATTAGACTAATGGAATTGATTTAATTGTATAATTTATATTTATTTATTTATTATAATTAAAATAAAATTTTTATTTTTATTTTTTATTGACACTAGTTCAATCCCTATTGAACCAACTTTGACTCCCTAATCCCCGATCCCCAAGATGTCCGGATCAAATTCTGGTCCGGCTCTAACAATATTATTTATTTCTATTAATGCAAACCGCCTTAGTGGTAAAATATTTTTAATGCCAAATTAAATAACAATCTAGTATAATATGTTTATAACCTAGTCTTCCTCGTTCATGTTATTCAGTTCTCCTCCATTTACGGCGCGTAGTACTAACTCATCACGTTCCCAAATTCCACGCGGTGATCAAAGCTTGTTTTCCTGAATATTTATTTAAATGAGATTGGCCAAGGTCTTGTGGAGTTCGTGTCCATGCTAGTTTCTTAAAATTGTCATATGGTAATTTTTTTAATGCTTTTAATTTTTCTTAAAATTGTCATATAGTAATTTGCGACCATCAACGTATACGTCTGCACAATACTGCAGACCACCTTTGATCACTGTCATTGACTTTCTGGGATTTAGGGTTTGTGTTGCTTTATGAAATATGGAGGGTATTGATAATAAGCTAAAACAACTTGAGTTGAAGAAACAATATGTGATAAGTTGTGTGAAATGCTCAATAAGCAGTCAAGTAGCCTTTTTTCGTTCACTGTGAAGTGGAAGGAATTGGAGGAGCATCTTGATAATATGACAAAGGGTATTGAGGACAAGTTTAGGGAGGTTAAGATTTTGGAGAGAGAAGTGTATGAAAGGATTAAGGTTGTTGAGTTGAAAGAGGGGGAATTGGATTGTTTTGAAAGGAAGGTTGAGGGATATGAAAAAAAGGCGGTTAAAATGGAGGAAATGTTAGGTCTTTTAGAGAAGGGTATTGAAGGTAGGAGTGTCGAGTTGGTGGAGAAGGACAAGAGGTTGGTTTTGACGCAGGCCATGTTGGATGAGTTTAGTTTAGATGTTGTTTGTAAGTTTAACGAGGCTAGTGACTTGAGAAAATCGATTCAGGAATGCTCGAGGGTTTTGAGTTTAACGAGAGAGGAATTGTATTCGTTGAATGGGAGTTTGAAGGAACAGAATGAGAAGCTCTGTTTTAAGAAAGATGATTTATGTTTAGTTCAAAGTTTGCTTGAGGATCGGTATAGGGAGGTGGATTTGGAGAATAGGAAGTTGTATTCGGTGAAAGAGAAGCTCAGGGAGTGGTCGGTGATGCTCGAGTTGAATACCGAAAGATTGGCTTCCGTTGACAGAGATCTTCAAGAGGTAAAAGTAGTGTTAGTTTGAAAAGGGAGGAATTGAATTTGCTGGAGAATAAGATTGGAAGTTGCTCTAGTGAGTTGCAAAGGAAAGAGGATGAGCTTTCTGCAGTGAAGAAATTGATTGAAGGATGCATCAAGTGTCTCGATTTGAAGATGTATCAACTCAGTTCGATCAAAGCATTGATCGAGGAAAACAATGAAGAGCTGCAATCTAAGGAAAAGGAATACAGGAATGCAGATGCTCATAAAGGAGTGTGCTGCAGAACTTGATGAAAAGAGAAACGAACTGGGGCATGTGAAGTCATCTATAGAGAAGAATTCTGAAGAACTCAAGTTGAAGGGAGTGAAACTGGCTGGCCGTGCAAATGATGTGGAAAAGCACCAAACAGAGCTCCACTTGAAAACAAAGGAGATTGCTTTAGCTCAGGGAACACTCGATCAAGTTCTGAGTGAACTCGATTTGAAAAACAGGGTGTTCGATGTGGTCAACGAGTCTATCAAGAGCCATAAACATGAGATTGAATCAAATGAGAATCATTTACAGAGTCTCAGGGACGACATTGAAAAATGTCAGGATGAGCTGAAAACGAAAGAACATCTATATTCTTGTGTTGACGCATCCATAGAGGAGTGTTCTGAGGAGTTTGATGCAAAACAGAAGAAACTTGCAGAGGTGAAAGAATCATTAAGAGACTACTACAAAGAACTCGAGTCCAAACAAAAGGAGCTGAAATTGATAGACGACAATAAAAACAGGCAACTCCAAGAGCTCGAGTTGAAAGAGAAAAACATCCTTTCACTTGAAGCTTCTGTCAAGGACCGGTCCAAAATCCTCGAGGGAAAAGAGAAACAGTTGAGGAGCGACTCAGAGAATTTGAAGAGAAGAGGAGATGGCTTCTTTCGCAGAAAGAATGCATAGAGAAGCTTGGAGGAGAAATGGGATTGAAAGGAAATACTGTCGACCATGTTCCTAATGTAAGGGATCAAAGAAGGAACAACCGTAGCAGTAAAGAATAGAAAAAGTAAGCAGTTGTTGTCATATGAAAATATGGAGAAGTATAATTCAGATTACAGGGAACTTCTATGTTATATAATATATATATATCCATTTCTTTTCATTGTGCCTGTCCAGCTTATGCATGATGAAGCTAAATATTAAATTCTTAATAACATGTTAGATTAGCCCGATCGTTTAAAGAGATGCAACCAAAATTTCCGTTTTTGGAAGAATCATTCCAATTTCTCGATAATTTTTCACTACTCTGGCATTGCCTTCTTCAATCCTTGTGTGGTATGATGATCTTTCGTAGTCTTATTTAATGCGTTTAGGTTGTGTAGGTGACTCTTATAAAACTATTTTCTCAATTAATAGCGTATTCTTGTTTGATTTTAGCAAAGAACATCATTGGTGTTATGTTTAAAATATGTGCATCCTTCTTTTATCTAGCTTTTGTGAACTTTAAGTAGATTATATGACAAGCATTGTTTTTTGCTAGAAATGAAAAAGCAATTGCTGTTACACCAATTATTCTTGCCAGCTAACTATATTTGACCTCACAGGAAGCAGGAATGCAACTTCTGAGGGGCCATTGAAGACCGATGCTTTGTTAGATTTCCAAGTGAACCATGCAAGCAATCCTTCAGCCAAGGTTCCTAAGTTTCAACCCTTAATAGGAAAAAGAAGTTTGCGATCATCTCGAACTGAGCCACTGAATGAAAGTCTTACGGATGAAGAAATTTTAGACGCTCTCCAAAATGCTCCAGACCCAGCAACACTTGTTTTGGATTTCATAGAGAGATCGCACAAAAAGCACCCTCAAAGAAAGCCTGTTGGTTTTCAAAATGGCGTGGTTAAGACACAAACAATCTGTCTCGAGAAGTTGATGACGGTTTCACCACCAATGACAAAGCAAGTCAAAGAAAGGGCTAGAAAGCTAGCTAAAGAATGGAAACAGAGACTAGATTGTGCTAATCCCAAGAACCACATGGAAGTTTTGAGATTTCTGCATCTTTTGGCTGCATGCAAATTGGCTTCTTTGTTTAGGAAAGCTGAAATTCTTCGATTATTTGAAGTTGTGTCCCTGTGTGACAAGGCAACTAAATTATGTCACGCCCTTGGCTTCACCAAAAGGATTACTGGTAATATATACCCATCCTTGCTCAAGCGTTTTGAATATGCGCTTTAATATTTGGTCTTTTGTCTTTCTTTATTCTCTTCTTTCTTTCCTTTCCTTCCTTTCCTTTCCACCGGCCTTTGATTAAAGATTGGCATGTGATATGGCCACTGAAGGCATCTCGTCCAATTTCTATATAGATATTAGAATATTATTTTTTGCTACCATGCATTCTATTCTACTAATATCGAAATTAGATGGATAGGAAATTCATGACCAAAGCGTGGATGGATTCATGAATAGATAAATAAAATTAATGGGTAAATTCAATGTATTTGAGTATGTGAGGGTCATCCACACATCCTATATAAGTAGGTAAAAACCCCACTTAAAAACAACAAAAAATTATCTTAGTAGTATTAACTTTTTTTTTTTTAGTTTGTCTTAATTTAAAGTAGTTTATGAGATCAAAGTTTCTTTCTAAGAAGCTTTTACCTTTATGAAGTCGGAGATTTCTTGATGATGATTCTCAACCATTTTTCTTACAATTATCATCTAGATCGTAATAAATTTTCTTATAATGTGGCATATCTTGTGCCACATTTTAGTACTTGTAGAATTTCCTAGTTGTTGTAGATATATTTTTTTTATAATTTTTAGATAGAATAAATCTAGAAATTTTAGTTGAGATTTCTAAAAGTATTTTATAATATGCAGTAGAAAAGGTAGTTGGTAAGATTTTACCTATTACTATTATCCAACCATGTTAGTGGCACTTTATAAATAGATCATCTTATGTGCAGTTTTGTCAACACGAGTGATCAAAAAATACAAACAACAACAAAACATTAATTCTGGTGTGAATATCTTATAAGTCAAAATTGGGATGTATTGAAAATTTTCGTTTTGAGTGATTTTTCCTTTGTAAATTACTTTTCTTCCCTTTTAGTAAGATTTTTCTCTTCATTTCATCACCATTTTTTTGTGTTTGCCTTAATATTTCTCAATCTACTCTTTTATCTTTGTCATTATTCATGATAAGCACTTCAATATTCCTCAGTTGTAACATTTCTGTATATTTGTACATGTTACAAGCATATGTTACCAATGAGTTCTGGGAACTGTCAGAAAACAGCTCTCATAATAAAGATAAGTGTGAACTATTTATTTAGCATATCCATTGTTTTTAAACAGAAACAATAAGGTAATTGAAGTAAATGCAATTCCATTTCCAATAAAACTAGTCATCTAGCTTGTCCACTATTCTATTTATTGATCTCTTCTTTCCGTACATAGTGCAAAACATTGAAGCTGAATGTTATTTGTTTGCATGACCTGTCTTTATCTATTTTAGTATTTTCTAGGTGAATCTGCTTTAGCTTTTTAAGTATATGCCTTGCTGTGTGATGAGAATCCTCTTAATTCTGTTCCAGGTAGTGCTGCTTCTATTTCCGATCTAAAGGCCAATCCACACCGTGGAAATGGGAGAAAACGTGGTGGTGCAAATGCTTCCATTGATATTCAATCCCAAGCAAATAAGAGGAGATGTTCATTGCGTCCCCGTGACCGTGAGAACCTCCACTCAAGAAACTAATTGGATTCATGACGGAGTAACGATAATAACACCTTGGTACAGCTCTATTGATAGAATCGCTATAAACGTATTGTCATTTTTAGTTTATATAACTAGTAGGTAATTAGTTAGCCTCTTTGGCACTGAGGAAAAGAGATAAATATTCACATGGATGAAAGTTTAGAGGGGTAAATCCGTAACCTCTTCCATTTGTTTTAATGAAAATATGACATATCCTTACCGATGCTAATTTTTTTTAAGTTAAGAGGTCAAAAACCTCATTTTGAAAGTTAATGAGGTCGATCCATGCTATCCCTTAATTTTTTTGCGGTGTTTTTGCATTTTCTTAGATATAATTTTTAAAGTGGTAATTTAAAATTTAGTTATCAAATTGAATATTTATATAAAGTTTAGGTACTAAGATATTAACATGTTCCCTTACTTTTAATACAAGTATGCATAGATGGGGTTTGATGTGGCTTCTTGATTATTTTCTTTAAGGAATAGAGATGTTGTAATCCCATTGTTGAAAAGGAAAATGTCAATTTTCTTGTTTTTGAATGCAAAGGACTTTCCTTTCCCAAAATACTCTTAATATAGTAAAACTTAGTATTTAGTACGGTGTAATCAAACTTACTTCATTTCGTTAGGTGATTTGCGTTTATGCTACTGAGTCACAACAATTTCGGTAATACAAATGACCAGGTCCCATCATTAATACAAGTGAAATTTCAGTTGGATAATACATTCTAAATTGTAAATGGGTAAAGCTAATATGTGGTTGTAACCCTAATCTGATGGCATTATAATCTGTCATTACAACTCGCCACATATCCATAAAATATCTGGACATGCTAAGGCTATGAAATATTAATCCACAATTAATCAAAATCATTTATCTCCAATACTCACATATAAAAGGGTACCTATTTTAAATATCTCATAGAAAAAAAACTCTTGAATAATCTTGTTGGTATAAACTAAAGTCAATTTAATCCAAACTTATAACATAACAGGAAATCTCATAATTAAATCTTAAATTCATAAAACATGTAAAATCTCATAAAATATAAAAGTATCATAAAATCTTCAACTTTTTCTAATCTCAATCTATATAGTCTAAAAATCAACAAGGAAATCTGGTCCACTATCATCCTCCCTGTAATCCACAAAAACATCAAATCCAAATAAGTCATAATATGCCTCATCTTTACCTGTTCTTGAAAAAGATAAAAGAGTGAGCTAAACAAGCCCACTACGCCAAACCATAAACACAAGCGCGTGAGCACACATCATAAATAATCACATATAACTTATTCTAATGCAACAAATACAGATTGTTATCTTTTAACTTAACTAGCAAGTAGCACAGTTTAGAACCATTGTACACTAGTCCCAAACCTAGAGTTACTCATAACTCCATAAAAACAAGCGGTGTAGAAAATAGATAATATATAAATATATGGATGTTAGGTACTCTCCAAACACCCGGTGCCATCAATGTACAATCTTAACTACCATAATCATTTCTATACACGAATCCACTCGGGACACCCTCATACATAGATCATCAGGGTGCCAGCATTAGTATCACACTCTGCATGGTCTTTACTAACAGTAGTCAAACATAATCAACAAGCAAGATATAATTAAAAGTCAGATATAATTAGATCCATTTATTAAATCTAATCCTATAAACACATAAAACAAGCAAGGAATGGCCGTACATGTATCAATCTCAAGGAATAGAATCCTAATTCTATAAAAATCCTGATCACATAAATAAAACAATACATCTCCTTCCATTTATAATTTTAAATCCAAATATCATCTAAAACCCTAATCCTAAAATAATCATAAATCCATATCTTTCTCCTTGATCGAAATACTGAAATTCTCTAAAAGAACTAATCTCCTCAATAGATTCTCTAAACCCTAAAACTCCATTCAATGCTAAACAAACTAGCAATCAACAAAATTCATAACTATGATATCATAAAGATTAAGAATATGTCAAACTTACTTAGATTTGGTTCTCAATCCTTCTTAAACACCAAATCTCCAGATCTCTAAGAAAATCTAAGGTTTTCTCTAATTCTCCTTCAAAACAAATAGAAAAACCCTTAGGAAAACGGATAATTCTATGAAATCCTAGAGCAAAGATGGTGGTTTGATTACCTGATCTAGACTTCTAAATCCCCTTAGCAGTTATGATCGTTCAGAGAAAAATATCTAGGTTTAGGAGTGTGTTTGGAAAGGAAGCAAAAGAATATGATATAAGGATTTCATGCAACTATTCATCTCTTTCGAAGCACATACACTGGCAGTTTTTATAACGTACGCCAACGGCGTAAGTCCAAGGCTGGGGCATAAACGTGAAGGATGGTGGCCTTTTGGTTTGCCATTCATCTCGAGTCATTTTTCTTCATGTGTATGCCAGCATGTACGTTGGCGATGTACACTTCAAAGCTGGCAGCGTACACGTATAAGCTAGTGAGGTAGATGACTCTATTTGATTTTCTTCATTCCAACATCGGCTTAATGCTGCCTAAGTCACGAACACATACACCAACAGTATTGATTCCTATGTCGACTGCATACTAGCCATGTGCAGTTTGTCAAATTCCAATCTTTGTCATGTCTCTGTCATTTGATCAAAACACCAAAACACTTTAGACTTTGACCATATTATCCTCTTATTTCATATAAATTGACACTTATACCCTTCTTTATAAATGATTCACTTGTATATTACATCTCTCCCTCCTAAAAGAAACTTTCAACATGTTACATGGATTATTGGAAAGCTTGGGGTGTTTTGTCCTCATCTCGTCTTCTAGTTCCCAAGTGGCTTCCATTTCTAACTGATTTGTCCACTGGACCTTCATGTATTTGATTACCCATCTTATTAAAATCTTACGCTCATAGTCAAGGGCTTTTCAACTGTAGATAGATTTGGTTGTACTTTCAATGGTTCCATGGCTATTATTTGTTCAGGATGTTTTACATACTTTCTCAACATGGACATATGGAACACATTGTGTAATCCTTCTAAATTATACGGTAAAGCTAATTTGTATGCTATATAGCTTATCCTTTCAGAATCTCATACGGTCTAACATATCTGGGATTTAACTTACCCCTCAAGCTAAATCTAACCACACCCTTAATTGGCAAGATCTTAAGTAAGAAATGTTCTCTAACTTGAAATTCCAAAGGTCTCTTCCGCTTGTCAGCATAGCTTTTCTGATAACTTTGGACTGCTTACAACTTTTGTTTGATTAATTTGACTTTGTCATTGGCATGATGTACCAATTCTGGTCCCAAAATCTATTGTCACCAATTTCATCCCAATGAATAGGAGATCGACTCTTTCTCCCATACCAAGCTTCATATGGTAGCATTCCAATCGACGCTTGATAGCTATTGTTAAAAGTAAACTCCACCAATGGAAAATCCTCATCCCAACTACCTTTGAAATCCAAAATACATCTTCTAAAATCTAGATGGTCCTCTTAGATCGTCCATCTATCTGAGGATGATAAGCTGTACTGAAAACAAATTTGGTACCAAAAGCTTGATGCAGACTTTTCCAGAATCTACCAACAAATATAGTGTCTCTATCTGAAACTATAGATATTAGTATTCCATGTAACCTCACTATCTCTTTGATATATAACCATGCTAACCAGTCCAATTTGTACCCAGTTTTAATCAGTATAAAGTGTGCTACTTTAGTCAGTCTATTAATGACCACCCATACCAAATCAAATTTTCCTTTGGTCTTAGGTAGAGTAGTAACAAAATCCATTGTTATGTGCTCCTATTTCCACTGAGGTATTGGTAATAGCTTCAATTCACCTGTCGGTCTTATGTGCTCAATATTAATCAATTGGCAAGGATAGCGCTTGGAGACATAATCTATTATTTCCTTCTTCATGTTATTCCACCAATACAACTTCTTCAGATCATGGTACATCTTATTGCCTCCAGGATAAATGGAATAACTAGAATAGTGTGCTTCTTTCAGTAATTCCTTCTTAAGTTCTCCTTAGTCTGGCAAACATAATCTTCCTTTGTATCTCATAATACCTTCTTTATCAACATAAAATTTAGGTGCTTTGCCAATTTCCATTCTTTTCCTTATCTTAAGTATGCTTGGATCTTCTACTTATGCCACTTTAATTCTTTCGACAAGAGTTGGCTGAATTTACAGGTTTGCCAATCTTGTATGCACTTGTCTAGTTATTATCTCCAGCTCCAACTTCCTCATATCATCTATCAGATGTCATTCAATTGTGATCATGGTTGTAAGATTCTCCACTCGCTTCCTACTTAAGGCATCTGTTACAACTTTTGCCTTTCCTAGATGGTACTAGATATCTACATCATAATCCTTAATGAGCTCCAACCATCTTCTTTGCCTCATATTCAGCTCCTTCTGAGTAAAGGTGTATTTCAAACTTTTATGAGTAATACATACTTTACATCTCTCCCTATATAGGTAGTGTCTCCAAATCTTCAAAGTATGAACAACTATTGCTAGTTTCAGATCATGCATAGGATAATTTTTCTCATAGGGCTTCAATTGTCTAGAACCATATGCCATCAACCTACCTCCTTGCATCAACACACAACCTAATCCTTGTATAGAGGCATCACTGTAGATAACATATTTCTCACCACTTACTGGTAGGGCTAGCACTGGAGCAGATATTAACTTGTCCCTCAACTGCTGAAAGTTGTTTTTACGGTCTTTATTCCATTCATATTTCACTTCCTTCCGTGCTAATCTGGTTAATGGACTTGCAATTTCGAAAAAATATTCCACAAAGCTTTTGTAATATCCTACCATTCCTAGAAAACTTCTGATTTCTGACACATTCTTAGGTCTTGACCATTCAACAACAACTTTCACTTTCTCAGGTTCTACTAATATTCCACTTCCACTTATAACATGCCCTAAGAGAGAAACTTGTTCTAATCAGAACTCACACTTTGTGAACTTGTCATACGATTTCTCATTCTGCAATCTAGTCAAAACCAACCTCAGATGTTCTTCATGTTCTTCTTTTGATTTAGAATACACCATCATATCATCAATAAACACTACTACAAACAAGTCCAGATAATCTTAAAGACTCTGTTCATAAGATCCATAAAACCTGTTAGTCCATTTGTAAGACCAAAAGGCATGACAACAAATTCATAAGGTCCATACCTTCTCCTAAAAGCTATCTTTTGTATATCCTCTGCTCTAACTCTCAGCTGATGGTATCTTGATCTCAAAACAATCTTCGAAAATAACTTTGCTACTACCGGCTAATCAAACAAATCATCTATTCTAGGCAGAGGGTACTTATTATTAATAGTCACATGATTCAACTCTCTATAGCCTATGCACAATCGCATACTACCATCCTTCTTCTTCACAAACAAAAATGGAGCTCCCTAGGGTGAAACACTAAGTGTAATAAACTTCTTCTTCAACAAATCATCTAATTGCACTTTGAGCTTTCTAGGTTTTGTAGGAGCCATGCAATATGGTGTCTTTGAAATTGGTGTAGTACCAAAAACTAGATCTATACAAAATTCTACTTCTCTCTTTGGTGGTAATCCTGGTAAATCTTCTAGAAATACTTCGGGGTACTCACACACAATTGATATCTGGGAAAGATCTTTCTTTTATTTATCCTCTATCATCATAGCTGCCAAAGCAGATCTCCCCACAACTCCTATGTAGGTAGAATTGGAGGTATTTGCACTCTAAGTTTATAAACAAACTGGTCTCCATCCAGTAAACTAAATTATACTATCATATTGTTACAATCTATTATAGCATGGTATTTCACCAACCAGTCTACTCCTAAAATTACATCAAAATCTAGCATATCCAAAACTACAAGATTTGTATGTAAATGCCTACCTTCTATCTATACATCCATATTCTTACAAGTCCTGTTCAACACGGTTCGACTTCCCCATGAGGTACTTATAGATAAACATTCAGCCATAAGCTCTACATGTACACCACAAACAGACACAAATGTCTCAAATATACTAGAGAAACTTACACTAGTATCGAATAAAACATAAGCACCATGCAAGAGTATAAGTAACATATTCGAAATACTGTCAACATTAGATGTGTCCTTGTGTTAGAGAGCATACACTTTAACTGGTGCTTTAAGTCCTTGACTAGAATAATGAGTTATGCCTGTCTAAACTCCTAGAATTATTTGTTTTCTAGCTTCCTTACAATCAACTATGCGGTGTTGTCTCTATCCACACTTGAAACAAAGTACTTGTGGAAGGACTCTATCTGTGCAGACTCTGGGGCTGTGTCCCACTTTGCCACATGAGAAACAAGCGTTCTCCAGCCATTTGCAATCCTTTATGTCATGAGATTTAAAGCATCTATTACATTTCTTTTCAACACTCTAAACTGCTAGTCTAAAATGATGTGCAACAGGTCTCTTTCCTCTGTCCTGAGCTAGAAAAC
Organism: Combretum micranthum; assembly: GCA_024138025.1. Lineage (NCBI taxonomy): Eukaryota > Viridiplantae > Streptophyta > Magnoliopsida > Myrtales > Combretaceae > Combretum > Combretum micranthum. The sequence continues at coordinate 208,817 of JAMXBD010000341.1, forward strand.
TGGAAGCTAGTCTCTTTCCTAAGTAAATCTTATCTTTGTGTGGCTCGTGACTCTTCATCCTGCCTAGACCCTACTCCACAATCTTAGCTTTGTTAACCACTACTGAGTAGTTGGTCAAATCTATCAGGTTCACCTGATATTGTATGTCATGCTCCAGCCTAGTAATGAACCTGCTAACCTTTGCCTCTTTACTTTCTATCAAAGGATTAGAAATGAATCTCATTAATCTATGCAGCTCTGCTTCGTATTCCTCTACTAACATCTTGTCCTACTATAGGGTGTAGTATTCTTGAAGCATCTTCTGCTTCACACTATTAGGAAAGAATTCCCTATAGAAAGCTTGCTGGAACATATGCCAAGTAACTACTTCAGCTAAATGTCGTTTGGTGCTCATCCACTAATTATTAGCTCTCCTAGTTAACAAATAGGGGGCCTACTCTACTTTCTTGTTCTCTGGTATGTCTAAAGCAGTAAAAGTTTTCTCAGCTTCTTCCATCCAAAGCTAAGCATCCAATGGTCTCCTTAGTACTGGCTCAAACTTGTATTCTGGGCCTACAAATTTGTTAAGGCTCAGCACATCAGCTTGTCTAGCCTCATTTCCTCCATTCCCATTATTACTTTGATTCTTTTTCCTTTAGGCCTCGGCATTGGCCTATATCAAATTCACCTCCTGCCTAATAGTTTGATGCTACTGTACAACTACTCCAAGCAATGTATTCACCACTTGCATCAATTGAGCAACATTTACAAGTGTTTGTTGTCCTACAGGTGGAGGTGGAGGTGGTGGTAAATTCTGAGGCAACTGGTTTAGAGGCGAAAGATTCTTAAGTGAATAGTCTACAAGTAGTCTTCCACTTCTGGAGGAACTAACATCAGTGCTCTTCTTCTTGGAGGCATGCTAACAGGTTAAATATAGAAACATAAGAACAGGACATAATATGTTATAAAGATTAACACATTATAGATACTAAAAAATAACAACTATATATACTAAAAGCAACCCTAGCCCATTTGCTACTCCTCTCATCAATGCTCATCGTCCTAAGGAGTTTATAACTTAAATCTAATAAGATCAAAACCTAGAGCTCTTATACCAATTAAGCTGTAACCCTTAATTTGATGGCATTGCAACCCGCTATGTGTCCATAAAACAATTGGACATGCTAAGGCTATGAAATACTAATCTACAATTAATCATAATTATTTATCTCCATACTCACATATAAAAAGGTACCTGTTTAAAATATCTTATAGAAATAAAAATTCTTGAATAATCTTGTTGGCATAAACTAAAGTAACTTAATCAAAACTTATAACATAACAAGAAATCTCATAATTAAATCTTAAATTCATAAAACATGTAAAATCTCATAAAATATGAAAGTATCATAAACTCTTCAACTTGTTCTAATCTCAATCTATATGGTCTAAATATCAACAGGGAAATCTGGTCCACTATGGTCCTCCCCATAATCCACAAAAACATCAAATCCAAATAAGTCATAATATACCTGATCTTCACCTATTCCTAAAAAAGATAAAAGAGTGAGCTAAACTATCCCAGTACGCCAAACCACAAACACAAGCACATAAGCATATATCATACATAATCACATACAACTTATTCTAATGCAGTAAACACGTATTATTATCTTTTAACTTAGCCAGCAAGCAACACAATTTGGAACCATTGTACACTGGTCCCAAAACCTTGAATTACTCATGACTCCATAAAAACAAGCAGTATAGAAAATAGATAATATATACACATATGGATGTTGAGTACTCTCCAAACACCCGGTGACATCAATGTATAATCCTAAACTATAGAAATCATTTTTATGCATGAATCTACTCAGGATACCCTCATACATAGATCATCAAGTTTTCAATATTAGTATCACACTCTACGTGGTCTTTACTAACAGTAGCCAAACACAATCAATAAGCAAGATATAATTAGATCCATTTATCAAATTTAATCCTACAAACACATACAACAAGCAAGGAATGGTTGTACCTATATCATTCTCAAGGAACATAATCCTAATTCCACAAAAATCCTAATCACATAAATATAACAATTTCAATACATCTCTTTCCATAAAATAATTTTAAAACTCTTTTTAGTCTCTTTTAATTTCCTTTTAATGTGCAAATTTTAATAGGCTAGTGTACTAGGTGCATGTGTAGTAATAGTATATCAATGACTACCAAGTCAAGTCCAGAGAGAGTAAGGACTAGATATCTATTATATCAGTTCCAATTGTAGCAAAGCAACTCAAATATGTTTCTCCTTTTAGATTTTCTTATATAAAACTAATCTACAAAAAAAATCTTGGATTTCCAACACCTGTAATTGATTAGGTTTAGAGCCAACAGATCTGAATAATAATTGAACAGATCCGAATAATAATTGAATGTATGCTACTAATCAGAAATACACTTGACAATCCAAATTGTCAATGGGTTTAGTATTTTCAATCAATTAAGCACCAAATAACAACTCATTTTTCCAAAGTAAGCTATTACCCCAGATTAACTAATAAATATTTCCTATTCCTAGGAAAGTGACCAATTGACTAGTCTTTGTAATTTACCAAACCCTACTCAAATTTCAAATCATATGTCTATGTGATCTATAATCCTGATTAGCTAATCAACGAATCAACTAGAAATGAATTTTTCAATTTCAATCCTAATCTATTCTAAATTCTAGAGCTAAGCCAAAATACATGAACAGTAAAATAGCATCAATAATCCGAATATGAACAAGGATTCAATCAACATCAGAAATCATTAACTGAATAATCCAAATCAACAACTCAAAATCAAATTAAGATCAAAAGAAACAAGTATCAAACATCATCCAATAAGTGAATTTAGAGAAAGAACAAAATCACCTTGTCAATGAAATCTTCTTCTTGAATTCAAATCCAAATGATGTCTTCAACTTGAATCCGGTGTGGAATCCGTAATCAAAATAAAAATAAAAAGCTAACTAGTGTTCTAAACCTTAATCTAGATTTTGAAGCTAGGAGGATTAGAGAGGAATTCATCCTCGGGTTTCTCCATCTGATCAAATGATCTAACAAGAGAGGAATACATATGAAAAGCAAAGAAATCCCATCGGTTACAACATAAGATAACAGTTACACTTTGTACGCTGGCGACATACATAGTGGCATAGAATATACACGGGCTTAAGCACTGGCATAGTTCACAATGGCTTGAATGTCTTTGCAATGTAGGCTAGCAGTATACATTGGATTTTGGCTGGCCTACTTTGTATTCTTTGTCAAATTTGCATAAAACTTCTCCTCAAATGCTTGTTTTTTTCATATAAGTCCTCAATGACCTAAATTAACACAATAAACACACTTAAGTACCATTTCCATTCGATTTCTACAAAATCTATAATAGAAAAACATGATTTGATCAACGCAAGATTGAGTAAAATATGACTTTATCAACTCCCTAACACTTGACCTTTTGCTTGCCCTAAAGAAAAATATTTAAGAATAAGAAGTAGAAATCCATCATAGAATGTACAACACTTTAACATTCAAAACTCATGCTTCTTTTCTTTCGATAGCCATGACTTGCAATTCTGGTGCATATTGCTCAAACCAAACTGGGTACGTGTAATTAGATTACTAAAATCAAAATTTAGTATCTAATCTAGACAAAACAAGCTGTAATCCTAGTTTTTAGCAAAAGATTCTTCTATCAAAGGTAAATACATAGTCCAGTAAGGAAAAACACCCATTTAAACTTCACCATACATTTAGCAGTCATATACTCTTAGCAACACAAAATAAAAGCATGTGGTATCCACTCCTTTATTAGATTTCTCCTTTTTTATAAGTCTTATTTCAATTGAAGCTTTTGCATTCATTTTCTTATTCTTTTCACAAGCACTTATTCTTTTCTTTTTCTTTTCTTTTCTTTTTCAAAGTTCATGAATTGAATTTTTTTTCCTTTCCTCCTTTCTCATTATAATGATTTCATTGAGTCGGCACATCCCAGGCTCATCACCCAAGTGATCAGGTTTTAAAGGACCCTTAAGAACTCTTCCTCACTTTAAGATTCAAGTTCAGATACTCATAACTCAATTACTTGAGTCATTGGAGTAGAGGCTATACTTGTTTCCTTCTTTTCTTTTTGAATGTAACACATTTAAGACTTTTTTTATAAAGGATCACTAAGAAAATAATTCCTTCTACCTCTTTCACTAAGTGTTGAAAAGTTATCAAAATAACTTAAAGGATTATATACAAGCTAACTTTTTCCTAGAAGTAGACTTGTTTATTTTTCACATAGGACTCAACCTACTCTCAAATTTTCAATTCTAAATCTAAATACAAGGTAAATTTCTTTCTTAAAGATTTCGCTATTAATTTCATTTAAGTAACTAATTACAACAATAGGTGAGTAAGGCACTTAGCAAGTCAATTTCATTTTTTTTTTATAGATGCTATCAACGGTTCTTTGTAAAATCTTAAGATTTCATAAAAAAAGTTTTAAAAAACTTTGTCCCAAAATTGCCTTATAATACTTAAAGACAAAACAGCTTAAAGTGTGGGTACACAAATACAATTAAGATGTCATAGATATTCAATCAAAACAGCAATTCAGACATTAGCAGTCATATATACTCAACTCAATTCTCCATTCTTCATTCATCATCTCTTCCCTCATACTTAAGTTAAACAGTGTCTCATTATTCTTCTTCAGCTCAATAACAGAAAGAAATAAATATACAGAGAAAAGGAACAACAGTACTTGCTCGTTTTTTAAAATTTGATGACTGAATCCATTGGTGCCAACCGGTATAGCAAAAGAGAAATTTTCCATCTTATTAAGTCCATCTCTTGTAGGCTCATCCTCTTGTTGTCCACAATTAAGCTCTTTAGCTCCTGTTTTTCTAATCTGTACAAATAAGGCACACCATCAAAACAAAGAAAAAACAAAAAGAAAAGAAAAAGAACAAAGGAAAAGAAAATGGTGGGTTGCCTCCTACTCAGTGTCACGCCCCGAAGGGTACCCTAAACGTGGTAGTTCGCTGTACATAATATTAAAGCTAATAAATAACAATCTTAGTCACGCAGGAGCTTCGATATCACGTGCAAGGCATGCTTCCAAGATAGCAGGACACTCAAAGAGGTATTACGTTTAAGTAAATAATAAAAACATGCAAGAACTTATAAAGGTAAACATGTAATAATCATTAAGATAAAAGTTTCTTACAACTTCTTAGGGGCATTCCCCCGTACTAAAAGCCTAGCTTAAACTAAGTCATCATAAAAAATACATGAATATAACAAAGTCTACTATAGAGATTTCTCTTAGAAGTCTACATCCAAAACTAAATATGTAAACTTTTTTGGCTCATACCTGACAAAAAGGGCTCCTTGGTTCTAACCACAATAATCAAACTATAACAAAAAGCTATAATGGTATAAGCAAACCAGCTTAGTGCGATAACTCCCTTCTTCAAAGCATTTCCATAAAATATACAAGTATTTTAGGCAATCATATGGGAATGCATCAATCACATGAACAAACAAAATACACACGATTAACTGGAAATCATGTGTAGCATGGATTTTATGCCTTCCATGTCAAAGGTTGGGTGGTTATCGGCCCATAGACTATCAATAATTACGGACTTACTAGCTCTTACTTACCCATGTAGATTTTTCGGCTCCTACTAGCCCATGTAGACTTTCTGGCTCCAACTAGCCACCACTACGACTCCTCGTTTCCCCACATGAAGAATAGTAGCCAAAAATAAATGTGACTCACAATATATTATGCATGAATTGTTCTTAATATTGGCTCATTCAATTATTGTTAATTTCAAGTTAAAGGTGACCAAAACAATATCCATCATACTTATTGCAAGAAAATATAAATCATTCATTAATTCTTCTTTTGATATACTTAGCTTTTATTCAACAACCACAACATTCAATCATGAATCCAATTCACACAACATTTATTCATTTATCTTTTTGCTAACTCTCTAGTGCTACTATTTACAAGAAGAATTAAGAACATATTCTTTTTTTAGAATCTCACAAGTTTGGTGGCATTATTGGGCTGACATACATGGATCAAATTCTAAACCACTACCATGATATTGAAAGCTTTCATGTGATTCAACATCCATGGGATCAAAGTATTGATTTCCTATCAACTCTTCAATCATTACAAATTTCAATTGCGCTCACATTAATGAAAAATTCTCTTTAGCGGTTGACTCTATCATCATCTTATCATGAGCACCTATTCCATTAAGGAAAAAGTAAAGCTCAGACAAATTAGGTGGATCATGATAAGGACATTGACGCATCAAATGGTGGTATCTTCCCCAAGGATTTGATAAAGGCTCTCCGTCATATTGCCTAAAATATATGATCTCATCTTGAAGTTCTGGATGACAGCAAAATGGGAAGAGTGGTGCCTGTTGATTATCCATTTCTTATCAACAAAAAATTCAAGCACCTGAAAAGAGAAAAAAAAAAGTAAAATGTACATCAAAAATCAAAGACTAGTATATACAAATATAGAAGAAAGCAAAATTTTTTTTTATATATTTTTTTCAATTTCTTTTAGATTTTTCAAACAAAAGCCTAGTCTACAAAAGTCCCAAAAATTGAAAGTAGCATCGTTCACTCCCCGGCAACGGCACCAAAAACTGATCACGCTTTTCTATATGTGCTTTTAAAAACTCTCTTTAGTCTCTTTTAATTTCTTTTTAATGCGAATATTAATCAGCCAATGTAGCAGGTACATGTGCAATAATAGTATATCGATAAATACCAAGCCGATTCCACATAAAGTGGGACGAGCTATCAAATATATCAATTCTAATTGTAGCTAGGCAAAACAAATTTGTTTTTCTTTTTGTATTTTCTTATATAAGACTAATCTATAGAAAAATCTTGGATTTCTAGCAACTATGAATTGATTAGGTTTAGAGCCAACAAATATGAATAATAATCGAATGTATGTTACCGATAAAAAATACACTTGCCAATCCAAATTGTTAATGGGTTTAGTATTTTTAATCAATTAAGCACTAGATAACAACTCCTTTTTTAAAAGTTAGCTATTACCTTATATTAACAAATAAATATTCCCTATTCTTAGGAAAGTAATCAATTGACTAATCTTTGTAATTTACCAAACTCTAATTGAATTTCAAATCCATATTTTCTATGTAATCTATAATCCTGATTAGCTCATCACAGGATTGACTAGAAAGGAATTTTCTAATTTCAATCCTAATCTATCATGAATTCTAGATCTAAGCCAAAATACTTGAACAGTGAAATAGCATCCACAATCTAAATATGAACAAGGATTCAATCAATAGCATAAATCATTAACTGAATAATCTAAATCAACAACTCAAAACCAAATTAGGATCAAAAGAAATAAGTATCAAACATCATCCAATAAATGAATATAGAAAAAGAACAAAATCAACTTGTCAATGAAATCTTCTTCTTGAATTCAAATCCAAATGATATCTTCCACTTGAATCTAGTGTGGAATCCTTAATCCAAATAAAAGTAAAAACCTAACTAGTGTTCTAAACCCTAATCTAGATTTAGGAGCAAGGAGGAATAGAGAGGAATTCGTGCCTAGGGTTTCTCCATCTGATCAAATGATCCAACAAGAGAGGAATACATATGAAAAGCAAAGAAATCCCATCGGTTACAACGTAGGCTAGTAGTTACACTTTGTATGCCGACAGCGTACATTGCAACATAGAATATATATCGGCTTAAGCACTGGCAGTGTTCACAACTGCTTTAATGATTTTGGTTCTGTTCAACTTCAACACTGGTCCAATGGCGGTAGCATAGCCTCTCTAGTAGCTAGTGTAGGATCAAAATTTCAAGGCTAAAGGAATTCTCAAGTGTACATTGGTGATGTTGTTGCAAGCTTTAAAATTTGTATTTTGTTCTCGAGTAAGGCCAGCTCAACACAGACGGTGTAGGATAAAGAAATGCTAGCATACGTTGCAGAATTGCAGGATGCTTTTTCTTTGTTATGAAAGCCGACAGCGTTGTTGCTTCACAAGCCGATGTTGAATGTCTCTGCAACGTAGGCTGGCAATGTACATTGGATTTTAGCCGGCCTACTTTGTATTCTTTGTCAAATTTGCACAAAACTTCACATCAAATGCATGTTTTTTGTTGTATAAGTCCTCAATTACCTAAATTAACACAATAAACACACTTAAGTACCATTTCCATTCGGATTCTATAAAATCTATAATAAATAAACAAGATTTGATCAATGAAAAATTGAGCAGAATATGACTTTTTCAAATCGATGCCTCAAGTTGATATTAAAATTGATTACTTGGGATTTAACAAAACTCACTAGAACTTGCCAATCTCTCAGAGTAGCAAAATTCTAATTATAGCATAAGTCATCCCGCCAAGGTAATTTGTCAATAATTATTAGGTAAATAGTAATCCACTCACACCGAAATTACTATTTTAGTTAAAATTACAAATTAAGCACCGCCAAGTGACCCAAACTTATAATGTTAACCACATTAGGAAAGTGAGTTCAAGAATTTCATAAAAGACATGCATATCCCTATGATAAATCTTTTTCAAAAATCCAAGTTATGTTTATCGGATTATCGAATCTTTCCTTAGTATCTCTAATCCTAATTTATCCAATCAATATGGGCCCAAAGCTAGTCAAACAGATCGTGAAAAACAATGATTAAATTCCCAAAAAATCAAATAGCAATATCAAAACATGTCAATTGATCTAATTCATCAAATTCATCAATACATGTTCATAAAACAATTAAGCATGTCATCTCACAAGCAATCAAGCAATAAACATACAAGAACAATAATAGAAACACCTCAAAAGGAATTTCATTTATCAAAATCTTGTCTTCGAATCCATCAACCCAATGAATTGGGCATTGCTTGATTGTATCAAAACCCTAAAATCGCCTTTACATGTTGCTGGAACATTAGGGTTTTAGTGCTCTAAGATTAAATCACACACACACACATATTTTGATAGATCTCTCTTGCTAAGGCTTCATAAATCCCTCTCTTCTATATCCATCCTAAATTAGTTGACACTCTTATAGAATCAAAAATAGGAATTTCAAAAGACAGACACATACGCTGGTGGTTACACATTGTACACCAGCAGTGTAGAAATTAAATCAGCAGGCATTCCTTGAAAATTTGAATTTCCGAGAGCACTATTTGACTTTATGCCGGCTTAAGGCCAGCAGCGTAGGATCCCCACTGGCTGACTTTCGTTGAAGATGAAAAGTATCCATAGAGTTTAACAACACCAGTGTAGAAGCGGTGTGGTGAAGGTGTCGAAGTATGTTGGCTTGTACGTCGACGGCATTGAATTGGAGCTTGCCAATGTTCATTCAAATAAAAAATGCCCATAATGTTTTACACCACCTAAAAGCTAACTATGTGAAGCAGTATTTAAGTTTTGTAATCTATAGACAACGAGCACTGGCTCAATACCGGCATTGTAAATTCATATTTTGCCAATGTATGTGTAAAAATATGAAGGCCAACAAAATTTGATGTACACTAGCAGTGTTTGCGTTGGCTTTAAAAATATTGAATCTGCTTACATGCTAAGCTGGCTATATGCCAGCAACATAGATCTGCAGAATGTCGGTATACAATTGAAAAGTTGCATGATGAAGTTGCTGTCATGAAAGCTAGTGGTGCTGATGAAGTTGAAGCCGATATTGATTGAATAGTTCTTCAAGTTTGTGCAAAAATCCTCTAATTTGCTTGTTTTTTGTATGTTAAATCTTTCAATAACCTGAAATATCAATTTAAGAACACTTAAGTACCATTTCCATTCGATTTCTATAAAATCCATACAGCCGTTCACTTCGCTGGATGGAATAATAAGGGAATGGAATTCCAGTTCAAGGGGAATGTAATAAAGTTGTAATAGCTATTACAATATTTACTTAGTGTAAAAAGTAAAACAAGTAATTATTAGAGTAAAAGATAAAATATCTATAATGCCCCTTGTATTTGTTAAAGAGAGAGAGAGAGAGAGAATAATTGTATAGGTATTATTTTCAAGATAGAGGTATTATGACAAAGTTGAAAAATAGACCATTGAATGGCAATTCATGGGTTAGAGACATGAATTGCTATTCATCATTTTACGTAATAGTAATTTATTATGAATTGTCATTCCTTTCAAGTGAACACTGTAATATCAGCTTTACGTCGAACGAGGAAGGAGTGAATAGCTATTCATATCAAGTGATCGGACCAATAATGATTTAGCATGAATTAATCAATGAAAAGTAAGTATTATGACTTCATCATTTGTAAAAAAAAAAAAAAAATTAATATAGGTAGCAAGTGGTCATGGAGGTTGTGTTGTGTGGTTTTCAAAAGTGGAGGTTCTATGTTTGGCTTGTTTGGATTTTGAGAAAAACAAACAGACGACGCACTCGTGATACATGTGTAAATAAAACAACCTAACATCTATAAATTAAATAGATATATTGTTTTGACAAGTTGGAAGAGGACAACCTTAAATAGCCCTAGAAATTAAGAAATTAATTACAAATCACAATCACAATTACAATTACATTTTCTACATACAACTTCTCTATGTTAGGTAACTGTCATACGTAAATATGGTATTAGAGCTTTAGATTGGTATATAAGATACATGCTTAGGCTAAAAAAAGGAAAAGACTATGTCTATTCAACCCCTATTTAATTTTATTCAAACCCTATTTAATTACATGATTTCAAGGACCGAAAATGTTTTACTCCCATTTGCTAAAAAAAGAAAAGACTATATCTATTCAACCCCTATTTAATTCTATTCAAACCCTATTTAATTTCATGATTTCAGGTATATCAAAAATATTTTGCATGGAAAAGACTACATCTATTTAACCCCTATTTAATTCTATTCAAACCCTATTTAATTTCATGATTTCAAGGATACCAAAAATATTTTATGCCCACAAGCTAAAAAAGAAAAAAAACTATGTCTATTCAACACCTATTTAATTCTATTCAAACCCTATTTAATTTAATGATTTCAGGGATACTAAAAATATTTTAAGCCCATATAAAAATATTTACACTAAAGATATCAAATGGGATAGTTTTGCTTTAATAGTATAGATAATGGTTAAAGAGAGAAGGGAAGAGAAAGTGAGGGAAGAGAGAGAGAGAGAGAGAGAGAGAGAGAGAGAAGTTAAAAAGAAAAAAGAAGAAAAAAGAGTAAAAAACACCCCCTAAGAAATAGAAAAAAGAGAAAAAAAAAGTCACATCAGTATAATGCAAGACTTTTGGTTGGATTCTGGTCAAAAGTACTGTGGGTAAAAGATTTATAAAGTTTAGATATTTTTGTGGGTCCAAATTCTTTTAGGTATAAAACTGTTATCTCAAAAAAATCCAGGTACTGTAAAAGAAATTAACCTGGTAAAGTACCTTAATTTCGTGCTTTCCTCATTTTTTTTCTTTTTTCTTTTAATTTATTGCTTTTTGGTAATGAAAACAAGTCAGCCTTAAAAACCAATGTTGTGAAACTTGGTTGAGAGGTTGCCCTGTGCATGCTAAAGGATCATGATTCAATAGGTAAAACCATGTACTAAACCATAGTCAAACCGATCCATTCCTAAAGAGAGGTGAGTTCTAGCTAGTTGAACCGAGGTTAACTTGGGTCAAACATCAATGCTTAAAATTTGCCTTTACGGATATTTTGCTTGATAATTATAAGATACACTTCTTACGTTTACATTATTTATTTTTAATCCTTTTATTATTGAAATCGTTCACTATAAGAATCGTTTTAAAATTAGTGTATTGTGATTATATTTTATGATTTTGCTTTTAAATGAAATAATAAAAGAACATTTAAGTTTTGTGGGCGCTAACGCACTGAAGTGTTTTTCAAAACCAAAGCTTATTAATAGAAACACACTTTTGAAGTTATCAGGTTGCTAACTGCACACGATGTTTGCACCGATTATCTGTCTAATTTCATTACTTCTTGCAGGTAACTGATCTATATGATACCTTTACGAAGGCAAACGAAATTGCACAGACATTGCAGCAAGCAAAGTTTCGCTGTAGGAAGATATTGTTAGCATTGATGTGATGCTTTTGAATGTTTTTGAATCCCTTCCTAATCATATTAGAGAACTTCTTAGCAAGTCTAAATTCATAGCATCTGATTTAATTGATGAAGTTTATGATCTTGTAATTAGGCCAGGATCATTTGGCCATGAACCTTTGGTTGTTTCGTCTTTATGAATGAGATGCAGTCATCCCACCGAATATATATATATATATATATATGTATAAGAATCTATTTGTAATTTATCCTATAATTTAAACAAACATTACAACAAAGAAGCCATAAGTAAGTTTCACATATCACATTAAGATATAAAGGTAATGGAAACCATTGAATCGTTATTAATTTTTGGTTTTGCCCCAGGAAAACTATAGTTAATTAGTTCAATTAATAAGGTAATATGTAGAACAATTGTCTTGCAATTCCGTTTCATTTCTATTCTAAACAGAGTTGTATTTGCACTTTATAAAAATTGTGGAAATTCTCTTTTCATTTGGTTTAAAAAATATTCTTCGACTAGTCGTCTAACATAAATGTCTAAAAAATTAACTTAACAAGTGAAAATAAAATTAATTTGAAAAGGTTAAAATATCAACCTGAAAAATTGAAACACCATCTAGTAAATGCAATTATATCTATTATTTTTCTTTTTTATTTTTTCAAATTAATAATCATTGCATATAGTGCAGTTAAGATATCACATGAAAGTACAATTCTTTTAATTTCAATTGTATAAGAATTATTTAGTTGAGCTCAGCTCTAAAAGTTTTATGGCAAAAAAATCTATTAAACCATCTAAGATACCAAATAAAACGGTTAAGACTTTTTATCAGCATCTTCAACAAATAAAGCTCAAAGAGCATGTTAAATACAAGTTTTTGTAATAATAATATTGCTAATGGAAGCTGAGGAATGATTCTCTTACCACTCTACAGCTTCCAATACCAAGGCGTACTTACCTTCAAGAGCAAATGGAAAGTCATGTCCTTAAACATGTGGATTTTTTGACACATTCAAGTATTGCTGCTAATTTGCTGATTCATTCACAAGTAAAGTATTGTCAGCAACCCAATTTAAATGCTTATAAACGTATAGCATGTTTAAATCCCCTACATTGTGATGTTCATATATTTGGGATATGATCACTAACTTCGTTAATGTGTGTTTATGTCATGTCTTTCCTTGTCATACAAAATATGGATCATGTCGTGGGACAACATTCATACCTATTTAATAAGCCTTTCGATATGCGAAAGGTTCTTTTTTTATTATTACGAAGAGGTCAACTGGTCATGTCATTTTATCTTCTTGAATTTGGCTATAAACATGTGATTTTGCTAATTTAGACCATCTAGGTCTTTACATTATATGCTTGCTTTACCTTCTCGATACGCTCTTTGAAAAATTAAAAATAAATAAAGAAAGAAAGAAAACCTTTTCACAATTCATTTGTATGCACATTTAAGAAGTACCATTGCTAATGCAAAGTGGTTTTGTCTTAAGAACATTCATTCTGTCTCTCTTTTTATACTTTTCAAATTTCTATTTTTTTTTAAGATTTTTGTGGCATTAATTATTCCATAACAAAATCTTGCAAGAAGGAAAGGACGTTTGTAACAGGGAATTCACCGGTTGTTGTATTATGCTTGTCTTTGTGGAGTATACAGAGCTATTGTAGGCCAAGAAAAGAACTTTTCATAACCATCCTATGATAACACATGTAGCAGCACTCATCTCTCTAAATCAGGAACAAGTTACTTCTCTCGCGCACTTGTCCTTTTGTATGGCTACTGTTTTTGTTTTTTTCTTCACTACATGATTAAAACAAGATAGTTTCAAAATGGATTGTTCTACTACCATGGCCAGTCTAGGTTGAATCGGGTCAAATCAGCCTAGTTGGTTTGGGCTTAAAAACATTATTTTGAATTCTAAATTTCAAGTTTTCAACTTCTTCAACTGATATTATAACCTACATTGCTTTCTCACTATTTGAAACTTAGTTTGAAATAAATGCCTAATAAGAGTTAAAAGATCCTTATTCATAATACTTATTTGATATGATTTTATATAGATTTGATGTGAATTTACTAAGAAAATGATACTTAATTGATTAATATTTGATTTCAATATTTAAAGATGATATTTCAAAGATTTAAGGATGATTCTAGCATAAATGAGGAAAAATTTGGTGAAATATGCAAAAGGTTGATTTTCAGTTTTGCACAACTTTCAACATGGCCATGCATACACTAGTGTTCAAGGGTGAAAAGTGACTAGAAACTACTCTAAAATGTGCTTAAGTTACTACCCAAGAAGTGTATAAAGTTGTGTTGATGGAAAGAACTTGATCAGCGAAGGAATTGAAGAGTTTCCAAAGTACGCTACCACGAGCACGACCATGCACATGGCGAGGTACATTGTAGGACGATTATAATTCTATAAATAACCGTCCCAACCTTTCAGTTACTCATCCTTTTACATTTCTCTTCACCCTAGGAGAGGAAAAGACACATTTCGAAGGAGGTCGTGCAGAATTTCAATAGTTTCATAACCCTTCTATTTATAACCGCTTGTCTCCTCATATCCTTTGATCAATCCTTTCACATTTCCAAAAACCTTAGGAGAGAAAAGAGCCGCCAAGAAGAAGAAGTGCTTAAGCTTCATCAGAAATCACAAGACATCAAAAAGGGTTTTATTGTTTATATCACGTTTATAGATTACTTCTCTAGATCTTCTATTTTCATTGTAAACTCCATGGAGGAGTAAATCTTTATGCCCTAATTCTTGTGGAACACTAAACCCCCATATGATTTGAATTGCTTTTGATTTATGAAAAGTTTATGTCTTTATATCTATTCATGTATTTTAATTGTCTTATGATTGATTTATGCTCAAAGTTGATTGCTTATATGATTCTTGTTAATAGAAAGAGGTTTCATCTAATAAGATAGATCTTCATGAATAAGAGATTACATGTTTCACCTAGAGGTAGAGAAACTTTGATTTTTTGTATAAAGATTTAATCTTTGATTAGGAATCTTAATTTTTAATGTAATCTTATGTGGCATTAGTGAGAGAGAGGTCTCCACTATCTCATATAGGGTTAAGATTTGATGAACCCGAGGGAGTAATTGATTTAAATGTGTGATACTACAATGCAAAACATAAACAACTCATTGTTCAATATTTTATTGTAAAAAATTAGGGTTTATGATGGATTAAGATGAAAGGTAGGTTTTGTGATTGAATTTATCTTTTGAAAGCACTCATATTTAACTATTAGGGTTATTGATTAGAAAAATAGTCATAACGTCATATCAATTGTTAGGTTAAATAGTAGAAAAACGGTGATACTAGGACTTGATATCTAGACTCTAGAGGACGACACCCGTAGTAATTATATTATGCAATTGATAGGTGCACTGCCTTAGAGCTTGTCATAGGATTTCTATTGGGTTTATAAATTTTATAATTTGATACGACTGATTTGTTCTTATCAAACTCCTTTTATTCTTAATGTGGTTGAAGACCTAGCTATGGGTTATTTGGACAAGCGGGACATGTTGAAGAATGGACAAGCAAAAAAGCATGCTCAAAATTATGAAAGCAGCTTGTTTTTAGACTTAAGCCACCAGTGTAGAAAAGAAGGCTACCGACCTTAAAGTAGGCATTGAAATGAAAGTGATCCACAGCTCCTACAACGGCCTTAATCACAAGTGTGGAATTGTATTAGGAGGCTACACCGGCAATGAACGCAGCCAGCGTATACCCCAAAGCCACCAATGTACATGGAACGCCAGCCTTTGAGCTAGCGTACAAGGTTCTGCACCTATGAATTTTAGGCCACCCGATGATGATGCTCTAAGGTCGTCAACTTTTGTCCAGCCTTTATTTTGATGTTTTTTTTTCTTATTTTATTTTATAAGGCTTTTATATATTGATATATATAGTCTAAAAACCCTATCTTATGTTTTCAGAACATTTTACACACATTAAAACCCTAATTTGAGATATTTCTCAGTAAAGTTGCAACCTTTTTGCAATATTTGATTTCTTGAAATCATCTGGAGTGATTGATTTCTATTTGAACATGTTTACGTTGCGTCAGAGTGGTATCAGAGCATGGTGAGATCCTGCGAAGATACCATCTAACAACGGAACTATTAATAGCGGTCATAATCTTAACAGTGTTTAAGGTGCAATCCATGGGACTGAGCAAATGGTTCTAAGGATGGTAATCGATGCCATCGATCAAAGAATCCAACGAGTAGAGAAGCTTGTGGAGGATTTGATCGAGCGATTTGACGCGATGGCCATAGATACCAACAAGGATAGGAATATTGGAGGAGGATGACCTAGGGTATGAGAAGCTTTTGGCGGCCTAATCTATAGACCTGTCATTGCACATAGAGGAGCACAAAATTCTGATGGAGAAGCTTGAAAAGAGGAAGAAATTCTCTACGAAGAGAGATAGCCACGGAAGAGAGGTGATGATGGAGGTGGAAGATTTCGTAGAAATTTTTATGGCTATGATCAGGGTAAAGGTGGAGATTTCTGATTAAACATTAACATCCCTTGTTTCAATAGTAATTTAAATATAGAAGAATTTTTAGATTGGTCATTAGATGTAGATTAGTTCTTCAACTACATGGAGATACCGAAAGAGCACTGTGTGAGGCTAGTAGCGTAGATTAAAAGGTAAAGCTTCTGCCTGGTAGGAGAGGCTGCAAAATAGAAGGCAGCAAGAAGGAAGACAACCAGTGCAGTCATAGTTCCATATGAAGCAACTATTGTAGAGAGACTTTTTACCACCTGACTACGAACAAATTCTCTTTTAGTAGTATCAATGTTATCGCTAAAGGCAACGAACCATTCATGATTACACAGCCGAATTCATGCGATTAGCTGAACAGAATAATCTTCAAGAAAGCGAAGGGCAACAAGTTACGAGGTATATTGATGGCTTGACATTGCAAATTCGAGACAAGATTAGAGTAAATGTGTCAAGGAATTTAAATGAAGCAAAGAATATGGCTCTTAAGGCCGAAATGATGTTGCAAGAGAAGAGTTCCCGATTTTAAGGAGGAAATAGAAGATTTGGAGTTGATGAAGGAAGTAGCAGTAGAAAGACCATTGATAAGAATAGGGTTGTCGAAGAGAAACAAGGGGGATATAAAGGGGGATATAGTGAGAAGAGAGAAGATAAAGCCACTGGCAAGAAACTAGTTGAGGCCAAAGACACTCAAAAGCAGCATAATCCCTATGCAAGACTTATCCTGGGCAAGTGTTATAGATGTAATAAACCGAGTCACCAGTCAAACGAATACACAAATAGGAAGACTATGAATATAATAGAGCAAGATGAAGAGGGATAGATCTATGAGCCTGATGGGGATGAAGAATATAATGATGATGAAGACAATGAAGTGGTTGAGCATACATGTGTAATTAGGAGGCTTATGCTAGTACTAAAACAAGGGGAAGACACTTAGCTGCATCAATTATTTCACACTAAGTGCATTATAGGTGGAGGAGTGTTTGATCTGATTGTGGATAGTGGAAGTTGTGAGAATATAATTAGTAGAGCGGTTATCAACCAGTTGCAGCCTCCATTTGAGAAACATCCTAAGCCTTATGCCATAAGGTGGATTAAATCTGTAGAGAAAGTAGAAGTGAAAGAAAGATGCCAAGTTCTATTTTCCATTGGCAAGTATCAGGATGAAGTCTACTATGACATTATAGACATGGATACCTATCATGTGTTGTTTGGATGAACCTGACAATATGATTTGAATGCACAACATGCTAGAAAGGAGAACTTGTATAAGCTAGAAAAGGGAGGTATGAAATATACTTTGCTACCCCTTAAGATAACCAACCATTCCAAGGATAATAAGGTTGAGAAGCAATCCTTCCTAACCATTACTCATTCAGGAAAGGAGATAGAGGAAATTATTAAGGAATCCAGGGTAGTACATGCTTTGATTGGGAAGAATGGAATGAAGGTGGAAGAGGAAGTGATAACGTGATGCTTGATAATATGAAGGAAGTACTAGAGGAGTTCAAAGAAGTGTTGTTAGAAGACTTATCAGAGGGGTTACCATCTTTAAGAGATATTCAGCACCAGATTGATTTGGTGTCTGGAGCGAACTTACCTAATCTGCTACATTACAGAATGAGTCCAAAAGGAGATAGAGGTCTTATAGGAGAAGGTACAGGAGCTAATGCAGAAGGGGTTTATTAAGGATAGTTTAAGTCCATGTGTTATACCCGCATTACTGACACCTAAGAAAGATGGTAGTTGGCGAATGTGTGTTGATAGTAAAGCCATCAACAAAATCACTATTGGGTACAAATTCCCAATCCCTCACCTGGAAGATATGCTAGATAAACTGAGTGGGGTAGTTGTCTTTTCTAAGGTAGATCTGAGGAGTGGCTACCACCAGATCAGGATTAGGCCCAAGGATGAATAGAAAATAGCCTTCAAAACTAAGGAGGGCCTCTGCAAGTGGTTAATGATGCCCTTTGGCCTCAGCAATGCAACCAGTATATTCGTGCAAGTGATGAATCAGGTATTAAAACCTTTTATTAAGTGATTTGTCGTGTTTTATTTTGATGATATCCTGATTTATAATAGAACTGAGGATGAACATATTGAGCATCTTATAAGTGTTTTGGCTATTCTACTTGAAAATAAATTGCATGCTAATCTGAAGAAGTGCATTTTCATGGTGAAAAACCTATTATTTCTAAGCTTTTTTGTTAGCAGTTAAGGAATAATTATTGATGATGAAAAAGTGAGAGCTATTAGGGAATGGCCTACTCCTAGAATTGTGACTGAATTAAGGAGCTTTTTAGGGTTGGCGAGTTTTTACAAAAGATTCACTAAGCATTTCAGTACCATTGTTGCCTTTAACTGAGTACCTAAAGAAAGGAAAATTCCAATAGGGTAAGGAGCTGACTTTAGTTTTGCTATATTAAATGAGAAATTGTGTAGTGCTCCTACATTAACGCTTCCTAATTTTGAAAAGCTCTTTGAGGCAGACCGTGATACCAATAAAGTAAGAGTAGGGACTGTGCTATCTCAAGAAAAGAGGCCTATAGCTTTCTACAGTGAAAAATTATGTGATGCTAGAAAGAGTTGGTCCATATATGACAGAGATTTATTCTGTAGTCAGAGCCCTAAGAGTGTAGGAACACTATTTGGTTGGAAAGGAATTTGTTTTATACTCTAACTATGGAGCTTTGAAGCATCTGAGTAACCAGATTAAAATTAGCAAAGATATGCATACTAGATAGATTCAATTTCTACAAAGATTTCCATTCAAATTGATGTACAAATCTGGATTGCAAAATAGAGTAGTTGATGCATTGAGTATGAGGGCTAAAGTACTGGCTGTGATGAGTGCAGAGATATGGGGTTTGAGCAAATGAAAGAACTCTATGCAAGGGATCTTGATTTTAAGGGAATCTGGGAGAAATGTAGCACTAGGGGACTTTAAGATGATTATCACATACACGAAGGGTATCTAATGAAAGGCAATCAGTTATGCATTCGTAAGTCTTCTCTGAGGGAGAAACTGATTAGAGACCTACATGGGGGAGGATTGGCAGGCCATTTGGAGAGAGATAAAACCATTGCTGCAGTGCTGATAGATATTATTAACCTCAATAACGAAGGATGCTGGGAAATTTGTCAAGAGATGTTACATTTGTCTGACATCAAAGGGGCAATCTCAAAACATTGCCCTATATACACCGTTGCTAGTACTAGACAATAGCTGGGAAGACCTTTCCATGGACTTTGTCCTTGGTCTGCCTCGTACCCAACGAGGTGCTGACTCTGTTTTCATTAAGGTTGACAAGTTTTCCAAGATGACTCACTTTATTCCTTGTAGGAAAACTGCAGATGCCCATGCCATTACTAAACTATTCTTTAGGGAGATAGTCTACCTACATGGGGTACCAAAGTCTATCATATCCGACAGAGATAGCAAGTTCCTTAGCTATTTCTGGAAGACCCTTTGGTACATGTTTGATTCTTTCTTGAATTAAAATAGTATAGTTCATCCACAAACAGATGGTCAGACAGAAGTCACCAAGGCATTTTGGTCAGAAGTATTCATAAAGAGAAGCCAAGGCCAAGGCATCTATCATTGGCTCAAGCTGAATTCGCCTACAATAGTTTAGCCTACAGGACCACAGGGAAATCTCCATTTTTTGTAGTCTATACAAAAACACCATAACATGCTCTGGATCTGGTGAAGCTTCTAAAGTTAGTTGAGTTCAGTATTCCAATAAAGCATATGGCTATACATTTTCCAGTCTACTATAGAAGAAGTCAAGGAGAGGATTAGAAAGGCTAATGCCAAATATAAAGAGTCAGCAGACAAGCATAGGAAGCAACAGTAGTTTGAAGTTGGAGATCAAGTGATGATTTTTCTAAGGAAGGAATGATTTCTTGTGGGTAAAAACAGTAAGTTGTAGCCTAAGAAATATGGCCCATACCAGGTGGTGCAGAAAATTAATGACAACGCCTATGTAATTGGACTTCCCAATAGCATGGGCAAATTGAAACGTTCAATGTTGCAGATTTGTACCCGTTTCATCCTAATAATGCTCCTTTATTTCCATAAGAGAACTCAGAGTAGAGTTCTTTATAGGCGGGAGATATTAATTGTTACGCTCCAAAGGGTACCTTAGACATGGCAGTCCGCCACATATGATATTAAAGCTCAACAATGACTTCTCGAAGTCATGAGAAAGCTTCAACACCATATGTAAGCCATCTATCACAATAGTGGGAGACACCGATGGGATGTGTAGTCCGAGAAAGTAAATATAGCATACAAGAAATCTAGATAAATATTTAACTTCAAAACTATAGGAATATGGTTTGTACATAATCTTAAGGGCATTCCCCTGATAAATCTCCAAAGATCAAAATATAATCTTAGTCTTACACAAAAAGAAACAATACTAGAACCAAAAGACTTTAAAGGAAATCAATTCTAAGATCTTCGAAAGGATTTCTCCTAAAAGCTTCTCAAAAACATAATTTCACCCGGATATATGGAGTCCTCGAGCAAAAGAGATATTGATCACGTGTCAACAAAAGTCTATTGAGATATAAGCTCAACTGGCTTAGTGAGAATATTCCTAGATTAACTTACTCGTATCAAGAAAATCAATCAATTTGTTAGATAGGCATATGAAAATGCATCAAACACGTGAGTAGGCAATACATATGATCTACCAGAAATGATATGTTTGAATGGATTCACCCCTACATTCGGGATTAGGTGTTTCAAGCTCTTTAAAACCCTTCTTTGACATCCGATTATGTAGTTTATTTTGAGCTCCTATTTGCTCCATCCTAAAATTGTTTCTTTTGGGCCCTATTTGCCCATCCTTGTAGACTTGTGGGTTCCTGTAAACCCCACTACTATACTCTTATCCCATCGAGCATAATAGCTAATATAATGTGACTCACTACGTGATATGCATGAATCATTTAATATAACTCTTAATATGTGATTAAGGTAATTTAAAGGCAATCATAGAATTTGCAAATATTCCATCATGATAATAAAACACAATTTGATTAACAACAAATCATGTCTCGATATGCTTAGTATACTTTTAACCAATATTATCATGCATATTCCACTTTCATCTTTCTCCTACTTCTAGTACCTCTAGCTATAAGCACAAACAAGTATGTAAAAGTAGGAGATAAACCTACCCCGCCATTCTTGCCAAAATTCTTTACTCATAATAGTACTCTAAATATAGATCCTCCAAAGTTTCGTTACCTAAACGAAAGAAATACCCATAATGAGTATTTCATGGAAGTTCTACTTGAACTTCCTAATTCTATTCTAGTATTTACGTTAAAATTCGAATAGAAGGAAATTCCAACTTAAAATGGCCATAACTTGCTCATTTTAACTTGGAATTTCTCATATTATATGTTATTTTCTACCTAATCGAAAAGATCTACTTCTTTCTAAGGTTATTTTTAACATTAAAAGCCATTTGAGTTCTAAAACGGGTTGGCACAGATTCTACACGAAAATCCCAGCTTTTAAAAACTCAATTTTCCGAGTTTTACTTTTCCCAAAAATACTACATTAAGCATATAAATATTTATATAGTTGAAAGACCCTTTTTAAATAAATACGTAGGCGCATATTATATGCATGATTCTATTGGTGTTGTCCCATTAACGCTTTTAATAAATCAATTTATTTTAGGAGTTTGAAGAGTTGAAATTCACAAAAATCTCTTTTAAGTTGTTGTAAGGAAAACTAAAATTCCTAAGTTACTACAATTGAATGCTTTTTCGTATCATCACTATATTTTCTTAACCTTTCAAAAATTATTTACTTTTGAAACTTTGGTTCTTTGAGTTATCTATAAACTTTATTTCTAAAATGAACCCTTAACTAGTGAGTTGATTTTTTAACTTGTTTTGAAAAGCTTCTCTTGTTCTTACTATTTGTTAAAGTGTTAGTATAAACCTTATAAATAAGTTTTTAAGAAAAATTTGTATAATAAGGAATTATCAATATGAAGGTTTAATAATAAATTTTATTTTAGTAGCTTGAAAAGAGAGTGTGTAATGAAACTACTAAATTAAATCTTAAAGAAATCTATCATAATAACATTACTAAAAATTTGTGATGAACTTGTCTAAATTTTCAAAGAGAATTTTATTGAAACGTAATCCTAAGTTTTTAATGAAAAATTTCGTAAGTGTTTTAAAAATCACTTTTCTTTTTCCTAGTAGTCTAATCCTATTCTATGTGCAAGAAAATAATTTATTTTGTCGTCTTAAATATTTTTATAACCCTATCATCCTATGTTTTAAATGGGAATTTCTTTTCTTAAGTGACAAAATCATGTTTATTGGAAGTTTAGTTAAATTTTATTTAAAGAGAACAACTTCTCTTATTTCCATGAAATCTTATTAAGACAATAACGTTATGGTCATGCATGAATATGAACATATAGTTATAAAATAACTCTCAATAAAAGGCATAAGAAATTAAATAAGCAAATAAGTAAAGGTTAAGTATTAGGAAGTCTTAACTTAAATCAAGACTCTCCAAACTAAGAATGAACTAGTCAAGTAAAGAAAAGTAAGAAAATAGGCTCCCTGGACTTAGATTATGTACAATTCCTAAAAATAAAAGAAAATTATTTTAACTTGATGAAGACAAGTCTAAGACTAGAATAACTAGTCTTAATAAATTGCATGAAATAAGTAAATAAATAGATTGCAATGCATAAATAAGTAAATGTCATGTTAGTGAGCTCATATATTGTAATATATATATATATATATATATATATATTTACTAACATATAGGAGTTAGATTAGAACAATAATAACAACAACATAATAATAATAAAACAATACAATAATAAAATGAGATTTGTTCATGAACAAGAACAAAACATGAACATAGTCATATTTAGGAAATACATACCATGATCATGTTAAGTTACATGACATGATAAAGAGATAATGGTAGGAATTTTTACCTAAAGTTTAATGGAAGATTTGAAAAAAGATAAATTGTTAGTGTGATTGTTAATTTTTTTCTTGAAGAGTGGTCAATAGTAGAGAGTGTTTGAGAGAAAATTGTTAGAGAGAAAAGTTGAGAGGAAGATTTGGTAAAGTTTTGTTTAAGTGAAATAAAAAAGTGTAAAAGAAGTGGAGAGAGAGGTGGTATTTATAGAGAATTGTGGAGGGAAATTTATTGTAATAAAATAAATTAAAAAAGCAAAAATATTAGAGAAGAGAGAAGGGCCCGGCGCTACATGTAGAGGAAGGAGAGAGAGTGAGTTGATTTGTTTTATATTTTTGTAATGAAAAGTAATAATTGTAAAGTACGATGTGAATAATGTTGTATGAGAAAGGTAAATTATAAGATATAGGTATAGAATAGTGTAAGAATAGGTGATAGAAAAGTAGAAATAGGTGAATAATAATGAATAGTATAGAATAGTACTATGAATAGTAGATAAGATAAATTAATACGGTAGTAAAAAAATACGTGTAATTAGGCTATATTTGATATTTTTAGATTCTGAAAAATTACAAAACTAATTTTTTGAAATTCTTATATAATTATGAGTTTAACGGTATTGTCAAAATATTTTTACTATTTCGAGCACTGGGGCATGTTTTTCAAAAATTAATCCCGTTCAAGTTCAAAACAAATGATTTTTGGGTGGATCTGATCTTTTCAGGCTTCCTCATGTCATTTTGGACTATAGTCCACCATTAGCTCATTTCTATTTTCCTCGGGTTTCGAGCACGGGATTGCCGGAGTTGAAACTATTAGATTATCTTGATCATATTTGACTTTTGAAATTTCGGTTTAAATAGGGTTAGGGTTTATTTCAACTTTACCTTAGAAATTGAGGGGTTTACACTAATGCAATTGAAGACTTGGTTATGGGTTATTTGGACAAGCGTAGCAAGTCAAAGAATGGACGAGCAAGGAAGCATGATCAAAATTGTGAAAAGCCGCCTGTTTTTGGACTTAGGTCGCCAGTGCAGGAAAGAAGGCTACCGACCTTAAAGCTGGTGTTGAAATGAAAGTGATCCATAACTTCTACAACGGCCTCAGTCACGGGCATGAAATTACAGTAGGAAGCTATGTCGGTAATGTACGCTCCAAGCATATACCCGAAAGCCGCCGGCATTTAAGCCAGCGTACAGGGTTCTACACTTGTGAATTTTAGGCCACTCGATGATGACATTCTAAGGCCGCCAACTTTTATCCAACCTTTATTTTGATGCTTTGTTTTCTTATTTTATTTGATAAGGCTTTTATGTATTGATATATATAGTCCAAAAACCCTATCTTATGTTTTTAGAACATTTTACACACATTGAAACCCTAATTTGAGAGATTTCTCAGTAAAGTTGCGACCTTTTTGCAATCATTGATTTCTTGAAATCATCCAAAATGATTGATTTGTGTTTGAATGCTTTCATGCTGCGTCAATTCTCCCATCATTACTACTATTAGCAACACGTTTTATGGGCAATTTTTATTTGTGTAATTTTGTTCCTCAATGAAAATACATCCTATGAATGATCTGACACATGTGAATTGTAAGGTGATCTATGTATCTAGTGCTTTTTTTTTCCTACTCACATATGCATTTCCTTTATTTATTGTTCTATTTCATTATTATATAATTCGTTTTCATGTTGGCAAGTTCTAACCATGTTGTCATTATTGTATAAAGCATGTTTTATGAGCAATTGTTATCTATGCAATTTGGTTTCCTTAAAGCAAATACATTCATATAAATCATCTAACATGAGTGAATTAAATGGTCATTTACGTGCTAAGTGTTCTTTTTTTTTCCATAGAAACTCATCAATGTATTTCCTAAATGAAAAAGTAATTTTTTTGTCTAATTTGACTGTTTTTATATCAATGAGTTTAGATGGGCATTGAATAATCTCTTTTCGTTCTTTTACAATTAAAAGGATGAA
Source organism: Combretum micranthum (assembly GCA_024138025.1). Taxonomy (NCBI): domain Eukaryota; kingdom Viridiplantae; phylum Streptophyta; class Magnoliopsida; order Myrtales; family Combretaceae; genus Combretum; species Combretum micranthum. Next base: position 234,495 of record JAMXBD010000341.1, read on the forward strand.
AAGCAAAATGATGTTACACTTTTAACAGAAATTTCATGTATATTAGATGTGCTCCTTTGAGGTTTTTCATTGTTTTTTGGAATGTTGTATGCATGTTTTTGTAAAAGAGTGTAATCATTCATGAAGCGATAGTTCTATACTTTTAGTGGTCTTTGATTTTTTTTTTTTTGAAGTAATTTATGAAGATGATTAATTTAGGAAAAATCTAGTAGATAATTATTTTTTAAACTTTTTTTATGTTTTTGCTAATCAATTTCCATATGATTATGGTACAAATTTAAAAAAATACAAAAAAAAAAAAAGGCTTGGCTTGAAAAAATATTACAAAAAGTAAGTTGGTGAAGGTGGTATCAAAAGACAGCGCCTTGATTTTTATACTGAAGACGCTATCTCAAACAATGCCATCCAAGAGAGCATCTCCATTTTATGTTGAAGGCGTTATTCAAGATAGTGCCTTTAGTGCAAATAATAAAGGTGCCATCTTGAGCAGCACCTTCACAACTACACCTGCTATACAATGATTAAACTTATCAAAACAACTCACTTTTTACATATCAAATTCAATAATCAACATTTCACACAATTAAACTACGAAAACTCTAGCATGCATATTCCATAACTCCCTTCTAAAAGTAAATTTACATCTATTCTCCACACAAACATTCATGTAAGAACTCAACCATAAACATTCTCACAACTTCATTATATAACTAAAATAAATACTCCTCTTAATATCATAACCACTCCAACAAAATCAACTCAGCTTTAGACACATCAAGTGTAAAATGTGGAAAATTTGAAGATGTTTAAACTAAACACCACCAATAAATGAAAACCAAGTTCACTGTAAAATTCAAACCAAGAATACAATTTTTTTAGCTAATAAAATTCCTACACATGGAACTCAATGGTATACTATAAACTATCATCTCCTTTTGCCACTCCTTTAGAGACCTCAAGCAATCCCTGGCATAGTAGATCATCAATCGTACTATGCAAGTGTTGGCCCTTCATCCTAGGCTGCTAGTGGGCTAAATTTGACAATATCAAGTGGGCTAAACTGTGGAGGAAGCCTAAATTGTGAGGGTTATGTCAATCTCTCACCCATGCCTTGGTCATCTGTTACTTACCTCTTTTATAGTACAGATGGAGTTGGCTTGGGAGATGTACCTCACTTGATGTATGGAGTGTAATGACTGGGTGCTACTATACTTTTTAATTTTAAATTCTATTTATAAGCACAAAATAACCAGCCAATAAACCGGGTGCATATGTAGCAAAGATTAGTAGTGAGATTAGGTCGATCCATAGGGAGCTAAATGATTAATTACTAGGTATTCGATTGTTTCCCTAAGCTAAGTTATCAAAGATCAGATTTTAGATTAAGCTACCATATTGTAATTTAACTAAAAACTAAGCTAATGAGCGAACTTGAACACTTAAAACCGAATACTCTAGCAACATAAATGAGGGATTCGAGTTTAGGAGATGCTTAAACAATTAAGAGACATGCAATTATATTTTCATATGAATTTAATTGATGCCTTAAGTTGATATTGAAATTGATTACTTGGGATTTAACCAAACTCACTAGAACTCGCCCACCTTCTGAAGTAGCAAAATTCTGATCATAGTATAAATTATCCCGCCAAGGCAATTTGTCTATAATTATCAGATAAATAGTAACTCGCTCACACCAAAATTACTACTCTAATTAAAATCACAAATCAAGCACCGCTAAGTGACTCAAAATTGTAATCATAACTGCCTTAAGCAAGCGAGTTCAGGAATTTCATAAAAAATTGCATATCTCTATGACAAATCTCTTTCAAAAATCCAAGTTCTGTTCATATGAATTATCGAATCTCTCTTGAGTATCTTTAACTTTAATCTATCCAATCAATATAGGCCCAAAACTAATTAAACAGATCATGAACAACAACAGTTAAATTCTCAAATAATCAAGTAGCAACATCAAAATAAGTTAATTGATCTAATTCATCAAATCCATCAATGCATAGTCACAAAGACATTAAGCATCGCATCTCAATCATACAATCAAGTATAGACTAATAGCCAGAGATTGAAAACACCTCAAAAGGAATTTCACTCATCAAAGTCTTCAAATCCATAAACCCAATGAATTGGCCATTGCTTGATCGCATGCAAAACCCTAAAATCACCTTCAAATGTTACTAGATTAATAGGGTTTTAGTGCCCTAAGATTGAATATATCACATTCATGTTTTGATAAATCTCTCTTGCCTAGGGTTTGTTCTTATCTTCTTGTTATTCTTTTCTCTCCAAAAATTAACATAAGATATGGAGATAAGAAAGAGTAATGCATGGAGATACACTGGCAACTTTTCATTGTATGCCGGTGGCCTTGAATTCATAACTACCAGCCTTCGTTATAACTTTAATTTTTTTAGAGCAATAATATGTTTATGTCAGCTCAAGGCCGGTGGCCTTGAAGTCTCTGTATCCAATGTACGTTGTTGGTTAGCGACTCCCTATTTCTATACTGGTAGCACTGGAACCCGTGCTAAAGTTTTTGGTTTTGCGAACATTCAATATTGGCTAAAAGCTGGCAGCGTTGAATTCAAAATTGCCAATATACAGATCAGAAAATCAAAGCTATTAGATTATGCTACAAACGTTGGCGGTGTTATGGTTGGCTTTAATGTTTTCAATATTATGAACATCTAACACAGCCTCAAAGTGGACGGTGTAAGTCCACCCAAATGTCAGCGTACATTCATTTGATGAAAGCCGAAGAAATTTTTCCTTAAAAGTAGGCGGTATTGCTTTATATTTGATGAAGGCTACTGATGATCGATGAAAGCCGATGGTGTACATTCTTGATTAGCCAGCCATATCCTCATGATTTCTCCCAAATTGCTTGCATGTGTATTATAAGTCTTTCATGACCTAAAATATCACACTAAACACATATAAGTACCATATCCTCATGATTTCTATAAAATCAATAATTATTAAATGTAATTTGATCAATAAAAAGTGAGTATATTATGACTTTATTAATTCCCCACACTTGAATTTTTGCTTATCCTCAATCAAAATAATTAAGAACACAATTGAAATCTATCATAGAAAGTACAAAACTCTAACTTTTATAGATTCAAGCATCATTTCTAAGCTCATGACTTGCAATTTTGGTGCCTACTACTCTAACCAAACTAGGTTCTTGTAATTATATTACTATAGTCAAGATTTAGTAGCTAATTTAGAAAACAAATTTTAATCGTAGTGTTTAGTAAAAAAATCTTTTATTCAAAAGTAAACACACGATCCAATAAGGAAAAATAACCATTTAAACTTCGCTGGACATTTAGCAGGCACATAGTCTTAACAACATAGAGTAAAAGCATATGGTATCTACTCTTTCCCTAGAATATCTCCTTTCTTATTATAAATATCATCTCAATTGATGCTTTTGCATTCATTTTCTTTTTGTTTTGTACAATCACTTATTCTTTCTTCTTTATTCTTTTCTTTTTCTAAGTTCATGTATTGAACTTCTGCTTTTCCTCTCTTCTCATTATAGTAAGTTCATTGAGTCGGCACATCCCGGGCTCATCACCCAAGTGACCAAGTTTAAAAAGGACCCCTAAGGACTCTTCCTCACTCTAACATTCAAGTTCAGATGCTCTTGACTCAATTACCTGAGTTAGTGGAGTAAAGGTCATGGTTATTTCTTTCTTGTCTTTTGAATGCAATACAAGTTTAAGACTTTTTTTTTTATAAAGGATCACTAAGTAAAGAGTTTCTTCTACCTCTTTCACTAAGTGTTGAATAGTTCTAAAAAAAAAAACCCAAAGGATTATATACAAGCTAACTTTTTCCTAGAAGTAAACTTGTTTATTTTTCATAGAAGGACTCGACCTACTCTCAAATTTCAAATTCTAAAGCTAAATGCAAGATAAGTTTGCTCCTTAAAGATTTCACTACTTAATTTTAACTAAGTATTCTAATTACAACAGTAGGTGAGTAAGATACCTAAGCAAGTCAATTTACATTTTTCACAGATGCTATCAACAATTTTCTATACAATCTCAAGATTTCATGAAAAATTTTGAAAAAAAAATGGTCCCAAATTGCCATATACTACTTTTAGGACAAAAATTCAAAATATGGGGTTCAATAATTCAAGTTCAAATGTCCTAGATATTCAATTAAAACAATAATTCATATATCAATAGACATATATACTTCACTTCATTTCATTCTCCACATCTCATTATCCCTTCTCTCACACTTAAATTGAATAATATCCCACTGTTTCTCATTCAACTCAAAGATAGTAAAGAAATAAAGATAAGAGATATGAGGGAAAATTGGTACTTCCTCGGTTTTGAAAATTCACTGTGTTTTGGGTTCCAACAAGTTTTGAAAATTCAGCAATAGAGAAGATTTTCATATTTAATTCCATCTTGTAAGTCCATGCTTTTTAGCTATAATCTTATAGTTCCTGCACCAAGAAGAGAAGAGACATCATAATAGCAAAAGAGAGAATAACAAGACTGAAAGAAAAAGACTCAAAACAAAAGTAAAACAAAAAGACTCTCATGGTGGGTTACCTCTCACCCAGCGCTTTGTTTATAGTCTTTAGCTAGACTTTCACTCTTAAGCTCATCTTGGATCATAAAGACCCAAGTCTTTCTCATTTTCCTCCAAAGTTCTCCCATCGTAAAAGTGCTTCTATTGGTAGCCCTTGACCTGAAATGGTTCCTGACCATCTTTCTTTATCTCTATCACTCCATAAGAAAAAACCTTAGTTACAACAAATGGCCTTGACCACTGATTTGTTGAAAATGTATAGATATAAAATAAGAGCGAATTCTCCAGCAAGTGCACTGGTACTAATCAAGTAATATAATGATGAGTTGAGTATCATTCCCATAAGAATCAATTAACTACTAAACTAGTATTAGTTCTACTAATATTCAAGCAATTGATTTGAACAGAAATTTCTGTTTAGCAACTAAATTATATAAATTCTAATTATAGCTAGAATCAAAGAGTGTTTTTGAAAGATATATAGTAATTGAGTGTACGAAAATAGAATCCACCCTAATCGTGGTAATCAAACTACAATCATGTTATATTGATAATTACACTTGTGGATATTCATAAGAAATTATCAAAGATCTAATACCTTCTTAAAGTTTTAAAATCTTTTCAACCACAAAATAACATGGTAGCTTCTACTACTCAAATTATCAATAGAATCAAATTTACAAATATGAATCTTCCAATTCTATAATTGACTAATGTCCTAAATCAATTTCCCCTAATCCCTTACTAAGAAATTAACCTAAAACATTGCATGAATCTCATAGATAATTTCTAAATTAGATTAAATCACGTCGCTTCCACAATTGTTCTTTAATCGTAATTCATGAATTCCTTATAACCCTAATTTCCCTTCCGTGTTATCATGATTCTTATAAACCTAATTCCAATTAGAAACAAGATTAACAATAGGAATTCAATATGAATATTCCATAATTCTAACAGTCACATAACACAATTTCAATTATCATATTAGCATTCTTAGGGTTTCGTCAAATTCCCACAGAGAAAATTTAACACATCATTAATATAGATTCACAAATCAGATAAGATTTTGCAAATGATATCATGATAAATAATAAACTTAGACAAATGAATTGCATATAACAAAGATTATATAAGATATCACCAATTCAAATGACAAGATCTTCAATTGCAAAATCAATCCTTTCCAAGCATATACAAGGCTTCACAATCACTTTACTTTAATTCCTGAACAACTCTCTCACAGTGGATCTTAATCTAAAATTGAGCTTTGATGGATTATGTCTTCTTCTATATCTTCTTTTGCAAGGAAATCGTCATCATTTTATAAGACAAATCTTGCAAAATGTGAGTCGTTTCATTTTACACCTACAGTTACAAATCGTATGTGTCACGCCCCGGAGGGTACCCAAAAAGTGGCAGTCCACCGTACATAATATTAAAGCTAATGAGTGACAATCTTAGTCATGCAGGAGCTTCGATATCACGTACAAGGCGTGCTTCCAAGATAGTAGGAGACTCAAAGGGGTATTAAGTTTAAGCAGATAATAAAAGCATGCAAGAACTTATAAAGGTAAACATGTAATAATCATTAAGATAAAATTCTTACAACTTCTTAGGGGTGTTCCCCCATACTTAAAGTCTTACTAATCTAAGCCATCTTAAAAACATACATGAATATAACATAAGTCTACTATAAAAATTTCTCTTAGAAGTCTATATCCAAAACTAAATATGTAAACTTCTTCCAAAAACTCCTAATAGCTTTAGCTTATACCTAATAAAAGGGGCTCTTTGGCGCCAACCACAAGTAATCAAACTGTAACAAAAAGCTATAGGGGTATAAGCAAAACTAGCTTAGTGAGATAACTCTCTTCTTCAAAGCATTTCCATAAAACATACAAGTATTTTAGACAATCATATAGGAATGCATCAATCACATGAACAAACAAAATACACACGATTAACCGGAAACCATGTGTAGCATGGATTTTATGCCCTCCATGTCGACGATTAGGTAGTTACTGGCCCATACGATACGACCATCAATAATTGCAGACTTACCGGCTCCTACTTACCCATGTAGACTTTCTGGCTCTTACTAGCCCATGTAGACTTTCCGGCTCCTACTAGACACCATTACAACTCCTCGTTTCCCCACACGAAGAATAGTAGCGATAAATAAATGTGACTCATAATATGGTATGCATGAATTTGTTCTTGATATTGGTTTATTCAATTATTATCGATTTCAAATTAAAGGTGACCAAAACAATATTCATCATACCATTGCAAGAAAACATAAATTATTCATCAGTTCCTCTTTCGATATACGTAGCTTTTATTCAACAACCACATCATTCAATCATAAATCCAAATCACACAACATTTATTCATTTATCTTTTTTCCTTACTCTCTAGTGCTACTACTTATAAACACAATCAAGAAAACGTAATTAGTGAGGGATTAACTCACTCTATATCGTTCGCTCCTAGTCGAAATAATCTTCAGGGAAAGCGATATCGGTTCCTTCTTCACCTAAACAAGATGAAATACCCAAAATGAGTCTTTTATAGAATTTCTACTTTAAAGATTCTAAGTTTATTTCAAAATTGCGGTAAAAATAGGATTGAAAGAAGTTCCAATTTAAAATAACCATAACTTGCTCATTTTAACTAGGAATTTCATATATTATATGTAAAGACCCGATCCTCTAAATCCTGAGACTTAGAGTACCGAATCCCCAACCACATATAACGTTTGCACATTATATGTAAGGTTGTCCTAAAACTAACAGTTTATGAAAATTGTTTGATCAAAGTCACTAAACTTTATAAAGAGATTTTAATCAAAACATGATTGCTAACAAAAGCAATCTATGCATACATTTACATCGTAGCAATATTGTTTAGTGTCAATACATGACACTACAAAATTTACATATTTTCTCAAAACATGAGGACCCTAAAGGATCTTAGGTCATTACAAAAGGAATTTGGCTTAACTAATAAGCCATCTATACATAACTTCTCCATAGCAAAAAGTCTTCCAAAAGTCCAGGGTGATCGAATCCTATTCGTCCCACTCATCTAAAAATCTTTCGAAATCGGACCCATAGCCCAAGTCATCGTAATACTCGTCTCCAATACCTACAAAGCAGCAAAAGTGAGCCAGAGGCCCAGTACACAATAACCAATGCATAACAAGTCATCCAATTCATGTAATGCATCATAGAATAAGTGGTTATCTTTATTACATTTTCTTTCACAAATCAACAAGAGGGTATTCAAACCCCGGTCACACTTCGGGAATCCAAGGATCCTGAGTAACAGCAGCTGCTCAGGGGGTTGATATAAGCAGTCCGAATACTTATATCTCCTATACTTATTTCATGAAGATAATAGCTTCATCTAGGGTTTAAAAGCCGTTGCTCGACTCTACTTAAACTTAGTCCATAACATGAACCTAGTTCACAAGTTCCCATAAACTTTGAACTAAATCATGGTATTTCCCCCTGAGTTTAAGCAAACGTTACACAGATACAATTCCCCCTATCGGCTACCCACTTAACCAAAAGAATCGCTATTGCATCATAGCGTACCATTGCATCATGGTAAAGTCATTGCATCATGACTTGGTTAAGCGCCTAGCTAACATGCCATTGCATCATGACAGGTTTGCTGCTCCTCGGACCAGATTAAATAGCGTAATAAACATTCAATTCATTCAAATGTTAAGTTAAATCAATTTAGGTCAAATTAGAGATGTCTGGTCCTAGCAAACATCAGACAAGTTATTGCGTACCTGAACCAGTTAGTATAGAACTAGGATCTCTCGGTGATGAACTAACCGAAGAATCCTTAACTATAATAGAATGTCACAATAATCAATAAATCAACAAGTATGGATTTCATTATCACAATTATACACATATTAAATCCATATCACAATTAATCAAGGAAATTCAAATAATTGAATATAAAGTCACAAATAAGCATTTAAACATCCTATTATATCTTAAATCTCTTAATAAAAACTCAATTGCTCAAATAACAAACTTCGAAAAATTTTGGAAAAAGTTTTTGAATTTCAAAAGCACAGGGGATAGGCCGGCAGCCAAAGCCGGCGGCTTTGGGCCGGTGCTCAATGTTCTGAAAATCACACTACCAGCGCTGGCAGTGTACAAGGGTACGCCGTCAGCCTTTGTATCCTACGCCGGTGGCCTTGAGCCGGCGTAGAATCCAAAACCAAAATTTTCAAAAACGTCCAGAGAGGTTTAAGCCGTCCGCTTACCCAGATACACAGGCAGCTTTGACACTTACGCCGGCGGCCTTGATTCCCAGCGGCCGGCGTACAACATGAACGAAAGAACGCCGGCTGACTTCCTTAGTAAAAGCCGGCGGCTTTCATCCAGCCTTAAAAATTCTGAATCCAACGCTGCCTCTAAGCCGGCGGCGTTGAATTCCCAGGTGCCGGCGTACGTTCTAAAAACAGGTTTAAACGAAAATTCAAATCCCCTGTTTTTCCACTTTGTAAAATTCTATGTCAAAACACTTCAAAACTTTCCTTAACTACACTTCCAACTTCATATACTCACTCCTACATATACTACTCAATCCTATCAACTCAAAAACAAGAATTCAACACAATTAAACACTTCAACTCCACATCAAACCAATCTAGGTTTCTCTACACAATTCCTTTTCACTTACTCCCCACACTTCATATCACTTCAACCATGCATGCACAAACTCACATACTCCTATAACTCATTCATAACTCATACAAAACATAAACAAACAATTTGACCAACATTGAACTCAATTCATCCAATAACCCTACAACTACTACAAGAAAGGAAAACAAAACAATGATCACAATTAAATCCACTCACATGTAAATGCTTTGGCTTTGGAGAGAGCTTGTTTTCCAAAGCTTGCTATTGCCCTTAATTTAAGCTTGAAATTGGAAATGGAGAGGGAAATGGAAGAAGAAAAGAAAAGGAAGAAGAAAAGAAAAAAATTCGGATAAAATTTTGAGCTGTCCCAAAAAATAGTCAAATTAACTTAATTTTGACTTTAACACATTCCAAATTTACCCCTTAATGCCTATATTAATTTAGGTTGCATTTGGCTTTAATTTGGATCTCATTTGGCTTACATTTAGGGCATAAATGCTACTTAATTACTAGAAACTCAATCAACTAACTTAAGTGAAATTATAGTTGATTTATTAATCTAACTTAACTTAACATCTTAATGTGCAAAAGACAACATTAATAATTTCATTACACACACATTAATGCATATAGAACAAAATATTAATATCAACATATATATATGCATAATCATATATCTTAAACTATTAACAACATAACCATGCTCATTCAATTCAACATTTTAAAATAAATACTTAAACACATGGAATTTGAATAAAATTGAAATCTAGGTCATTTCATTATATGTCGTTTTCTACCTACTCGAAAAAGATCCATCCATTTATAAGGTTACTTTTACTATAAAAGGTCATTTAGGTCACAATTTAGAAGGGTACAGATCTAACACGAAAGTTCTTTCCTTGAAAAACAACAGTTTCTATTCCTTCATTTACTAAGGTTTTGATTAAGTAAAACTCAAATATGTATATACTTGAAAAGAATTCTATATGTATATAAATAAACTCATAATTTATGCATGATATTATAGGTATTGTCTTATTTAATTAATTTTCTTAAAACAACCTTTTCTAGTGTTTTGGAAAATTTGGATTTGTTAGACTTTACTTAATGTGGTTGAAATAACTTATAAATTTTTGGATGACCAAAAGCTAATATATTATATTTTGATTCTTTAGTTTATCCAAAAGTGAGTTGAAATTAAAGTTTGGTCTTTTGAGGTTATCTACAAAATTTATTCCTTGGAATTATAAAAAATAGAGTTTCCAAAAGTTTTCTTTAGTAGTATTTAATGAGATTATTCTTTGAAAATTTATTTTCATTTTCCTTGCAAGTGGTTTTTTTCTTGAAAATTTATTTAGCTTTTAGTTAAGAAAGTTGGTAAAAATAGTATCAAGTTATTATCGATATATCAAGACTTCTTTTGTTATTTGAAAAAGAAATATCTTTAGACTTTGAAGAAACTTCTTTTATTAATAGTTTGAAGTTTCATGATGAGTTTACATAAGCTTTTAAAAGAGCTTTATTTGAAAATATTTTTCTAAGTCTTTGAAGAAACGTTGATCAAATTTTATTCTTTTACCAAAAAGATTCATTTTTATTTGGACAACAACTTATTAGCCATGTATGAATATGATCATGTAGTTTATAAAAGCTAAAATATACAAGATAAGATAATAAAGAATATAAGAAATAAATAAGCATATTAATAATAATTGTTAAGTATTTGGAGTCTTAGCTTCTTCAAGGATTCCCAGAACTAAGAAGAGACTAGTCCCAAAAGAAAAAGAAAATTGTTTTGACTTAATGAGGACAAGTCTAAGATTAGAAAAACTAGTTGTACAACAACTTGAAGGTAAATAAATTACAAGGGCAAATAAATAAATTACAATAACAATGAGCGTATATGCTTTAAAAGATATGTATGTATAACTACATAAATATATTTAGTTAGATATAGATACGAACAACATAAAGGAAAAAAATTTATGAACAAGAACAAAGTATGAACATATTGTTGCTTTCTTAACCTCCATGAGTTTAGAAAACACACTTTATACTCATACTAAGCAAATGAACATATGGAAAGCTTAAAGAAGTATTACTTATAAGAGAAGAAAAACTAAAGAAACTTAAAGAGAACTTTTGGAGAGATTTGAGAAAGTAATGGTAGTGTATGAAAGGTGTGAATAAAATGGAAGAAAGATGTGGTATTTATAGGAAAAAGTGGAGGGTAATTGTGTTAATTAAAATAAATGAAAAATAAACAAATTGAGGGATAAAGGAAGGGGGCCAGCGCAATTTTGAGTGGGAGAGAGAGAAATATTTAATTTTTTTGTATTTTTGTTAATGAAAAGTAAGATGTGAGAGATGTAAGGTTATGTTGGAAATGAAAATTGTAAGAAAATAGGCGTATGGTTGTAAGAATAGATTGTAAAAAAAAGTAGAGATAGATTAATAGTGTAATGTAAAGTAGATATGACAAATAAAATACCGGTAGTAAGAAAATACACATATAATTGCGATATCTGATATTTTTAGCTATCGAAAAATTATAAAACTGATATTTTTTAAAACCTTATATATTCACGAGTCTAATGGTATATTCGGAATATTTTTACTATTCTGAGCCCCGGGACACGCTTTTCGAAAATTGTATCCGATTAGGCTCACAACGAAGTGCGGTTTAACTAATCTGATATTCTTAAGCTTTCTCATGTTATTAAGAACTATTCTACATATTAATCTCTTACTTACTCACTTAGGGTTACGAACACGGGTTTGCATGACTTAAACGAGTGCATCTGACTAGGGTTTTCGGTTGATCTTCTAATTAGGGTTTAAGCTTTACTGATCATAAAACTTTGGGGGTTTACAGTACATCGGTAGTTACGATTTCTACACCACAGCATTCAAGGTGGAGTAGGAACCAAAACAAAGCTACATAGGCAGTGTTAGAGACGGCGTTAAAGATTTGCATTTTGTGGACACTCAGCACCGATCCAATGCTAGTAGCATTCATTCTTTATTTATTGGCATAAGATTAAATTGCAGAAGCCAACTAAATTCTTCTTCAACACTGGCGACATTCATGCCAGTGCTTAAGATTTTGATTCTATGCTCGTGCAAGACCACCTCCAGGCCGGCAGTGTTGAAATCAATTTTGCCGATGTTAAAGTTTTTGGCACCGATCATGTTCAAGGCTGGACAAACGCCGGTTGGGTAGAAACAATGCTTAGAATTTTGCTACTTATCTCTTTCAAAGCCAGCCCTAAGCCGACAGCTTAATGTTCCTGTGTTGCTGGTGTACGCTCTGTTCTTGGACAATTTCTTGCTCAAATTCCTTATAATTCATAACTTTGCTTTCCATATTCATGTGAGACATGAAACATCAAATTAAACATGTCCAAATACCATTTCTTGCAATTCCATAAATGCACCAATTGCTCAACGAAAATTGTGTAAAATATGACTTTATCAATCACCTAGACCATAGCTTCCCAGGAAATAGCTTCAAACGAGAGTTATACAATAATACCTTTTGCCCTTCCTTGAACTCTCGATAAAGAATTTGCCTATCATGCCACATTTTGGTTCTCTCCTTATAAATGCGAGCATTCTCAAAAGCTTCATGCCTAAACTCTTCTGGCTCATTCAATTAGAGTAACCTGTGGATCCTAGCAGCTTGCCTATCAAAATTTAAGAACTTTACTACCCAATATGTTTGTTCCAACTCTACAGAGAGATAACAAGCTTTTCCATATAGCATGCGATATGGGGACTTACCAATTGGGTTCTTGTAAGCAGTTCAGTAGACCTAAAGTGCATCATCAAGCTTTAGTGACTAATCCTTCCTTGATGAATTTACTGTTTTCTCTAAGATTTGCTTAAGCTCTTTATTAGATAGCTCTACCTAACCACTTGTTTGAGGATGATAAGGTGTGGCCACTTTATGTCTCACTCCATACTTTGCAAGCAAGCTGTAAGATTGTTTATTGCAAAAGTAAGTATCCGCATCACTTATAATCGCTCGTGGTGTTGCAAACCTAGTGAAGATGCTCTTTTTTCACATTTTGAGTATTCCTCGTGCATCATAAGTTAGAAGAGCCACAGCTTCTACCTACTTAGATACATAGTCAATAGCAGCAAAGATGTACTTATTATTGAAGGATGATGGAAATGGTCCCATGAAATCAATCCCCCAAACATAAAAAATCTCAATCACTAGGATACTATGTTGTGGCATCTCATGTCTCCTAAAAATGTTTCCTATACGTTGGCAATTCAGCACAAAATTACGACAATCCTTGAACAAAGTAGGCCAGTATAATCCACATTGAAGTACTTTGGCTATAGCTCTTTCAACACCAAAAATGACCACCAGCTTCTTGATTATGGAAATGGTGAAGTATGTTAGTGATCTTAGATGTAAGTACACATCGCCTAATTACTTGGTTTGCATAACTTTTAAAAAGGTATAGCTCATCCCAGAAACATTACTTAACCTCAGACAAAAACTTTCTTTTTCAGTGTTGAGAGATCTTGTATGGCTTATCAAGAAAGGTCTCATTGATAGGTAACTCATCTTTCTCATATATAATCCTTGAAAGATGGTCAGCAACAACATTTTCAATCCCTTTCTTATCTCTAATCTTAATATCAAATTCCTATAGCAACAAGATCTACCTTATAAGCCTAGGCATAGCATTTGATTTCGCTAACAAATACTTAAATTCTAGATTGTCAGTGTATACTATAACCTTGGAACCTATGAGGTATGATCTAAATTTGTCACAAGAAAATACTATATCTAGCAATTCCTTTTCTGTGGTAGCATAGTTGCGTTGTGCATCATTCATCATCTTTCTAGCATAGTATATTACTTGGAAAACTCGATTCCTTTACTGACTAAGCACTGCACCAACTGCTATGTCACTAGCATCACATATAAGTTCAAATAGAAACTCCCAATACAATGCCACAATTATAGGTGTTGTGGTCAATTTTTTTTTTTTTCAAAAACTCAAATGCCTGAAGACATGACTCATCAAATGAAAACAAAGCATCCTTCTCTAACAAAGTGCAAAGAGGTCTTGCAATCTTGGAAACGTCAAACCTCCTATAAAACCTAACATGTCCAAGAAATCTTATGGCCAAGCACGATACCCTTTCACACCATGAAGTGACACTTCTCCCTATTTAAAACTAAATGAGTGTCCTTACATCTCTTAAGCACAGAAGACAAGCTCTCCAAACATTTATCAAATGAAGCTCCATATACAAAGAAGTCATCCATGAAGATTCAAAGAATTTCTCAATCATATTAGAGAACAATGCCATCATGCATCTCTGGAATGTCCCTAGTGCATTGCAAAGACTGAAAGGCATATGCCTAAATGCAAAAGTGTCATATGGACAGGTGAATATAGTCTTCTCATGATCCTCTAGGGCAATGGGAATCTGATTATAGCTCAAATATCCATCCAAGAAGTAATAATACTCATGTCATGCCAGCTTCTCAAGCATTTGGTCAATGAAGGATAGAGGAAAATGATCTTTTCGGGTGGCATCATTTAATTTGCAATAATCAATGCATACCCTCCATCCACTCACGGTCCAGGTGGTATCAGTTCATTCTTTTTATTCTTTACAGCAGTCATACCCCGCTTTTTAGATACCACTTGAATAGGACTGACCCACTTGCTATCGGAAATAGGATAAATGATCCCAACATACAAAAGCTTCAATACATCCTTTTTGACAACTTCTTTCAGAGTAAGATTGAGTCTCTCTTTGGTTGGACTGTAGGCTTGCATTCGACTTCCATAAGAATTCTATGTAGGCATATCGATGGATGGATTCCTTAAATGTTTGCAATGGTCCATCTAATAGCCTTCTTATGTCTATTAAGCACCTCAATCAACTTACTTTCTTGCTCAGATGATAAATCCATGGAAATGATTAATGAGAGTGTCTCTTTTTCACCCAAAAAATATGTATTTGAGGTGATTAGGAAGTTGTTTCAACTCAAGTGTAGGGGGCTCTTTTATGGATGGGATCAATGTCTCAATGCTAGCTTCTAACTGCTCAAATGTAGGTGGCCTCAACCAAGCTCCTGCATCTCTATCCACCGGTGAACTCTCAATCACATCTTCCTCAATAGTCTCATGATCATCAATCAAGTCATTGTCAAGCATCTCTAGCAATTCATCCTCTTCCAAAATTTTATCTTCAACTATTCCATGTCGCATATCCAGCTCATCCTCATCATCATTCCAATCCTGTGATAGCACATACTTGGAATATCCACTCATCTCAAATGCGTCCTCTTTGAATTCTTGAACTAGCTTATCAATCATATCCACATGGAAGCAAGTATCACTACCAGTTGGGTGCCTAAAAGCTCTAAAAATATAAAAAATGACTTGCTCATTCATCACCTTAAGTGTCAACTTTCCTTGCGCCACATCTATCAAAACTTGACCGGCAACCAAGAAGGGTCTCCCTAAAATCAAGGGTATCAACTAGTCTTCTCATATCAAGAATAATAAAGTCTATTGGAAAAATGAACTTGTCCACTTTGACCAACACATCTTCCACTATCCCTCTTGGATGCTTAATGCTTCTATCGGCTAGCTGTAAAGATACCATACATTCTTCTAGCCCCAACTTCTTGAAAATTGACAAAGGCATAAGATTAACGCTTGCTTCAGGATCACACAAAGCCTTATCAAAGTATGATTCACCAATGATACATAGGATAGTAAAGTTGCCCGGGTCTTTCAATCTTAGTGACACCTTGTTTTGAAGAATAATTGTATACTCATGGGTTAACATAACCATCTCATGTTCAGCTAGTTTCCTTTTCTTTATGAGGATTTTCTTTCATGAACTTTGCATAGGATAGGATGGCATTTGCTCAAGTGCATCCATGAATGGGATATTAATATGCAACTTCTTAAAAACCTGCAAAAACTTTTCAAATTGATGATCTAATTGTTGCTGCTTTAACCTCCTACGGAATGGAACAAGTGGAACATATGGCTTCACTTCAGGCTTCTTTTTCTCTACATCCTCCACCTCTCTTTTCCTCTTATCAAGGCTAGATGATGGCACATCCACCTTGCTTTCTCTTGTAATTTCAGCTTTTTCCATTCCTTTCAATCTCTTTCTCATCACTTGATTTACTTTTCTTCATAACCTCTTTCTTACCCATCTCTTCACTTTTCTTGTCATCATTCTTATTCAACTCTTTTCCACTCCTTGGAGTAATTGCCTTCACTTTCTCTTTAGGATTCTTTTCAATGGCACTTGGAAGAGTGCCTTGAGGACGGTTCTTTGATGCTTCTGACAATTGATGTCATGCCCCAAAAGGCACTATAAACTCGACAATCTGTCACACTCAATATCAAAGCTTAAGTATGACAACCTTAGTCATCCTGAAAGCTTCGATACCGGCTGTAAGGCGGTCCTTCACGATCATAGAAGACTAAACTTTGAAACAAGTTGTTTAAAAAGATATTCATAATAGCAATTAGAATGAAAATCATAACATAAGCACCTTAAATATAAAGAGTCTTACAAATAACAAAGGGGCATTCCCCTATCAAAAGATTTAGTCTATCATAGTCTAACCAAAACTATTACATCAGAGGTTCACTAAGAAGTCTAGGTCTACTTCTAGTCTTTGACTTCATCCAAAAACTCTCAAATCCAAAAGGGTAGTACCTGGGAAAAGTATCCCCTGGGCATTAACCAAAGGTAAGGGTACTTACAGAAAATATCTAAGAGGGGATAAGCTTACTTGCTTAGTGAGAATTATTTCCAAAAACAAAGTACTCGAGCAAATCAATAATCAGATAAGTTATTTAAACAAGTATATAAGATGCAACAAACACATAATCAAACAATACATATGATTTTTTGGGAATCATAAGTTGAATGGATTTACCCCTCCATTCGGGGTTAGGTGTTCCAGGACATATAGACAATTATTCGCAAATAAAGTTTTTGTAGTTTTATGCAACCTACTACCAGCCGCTGAAATATAGTTAATTCAGGTGTCTACCTACCATTTTTATTCGGGTGGCCATTCGCCATAAAGTAAAGTTCCAGGCTCTACGAACCTCGTTGTTATGCCCTTATCTCACCAAGTGTATGGTAATGAATACAATGTGACTCACTACATGATATGTATGAATCAATTTAGTTAAGTACTCATGGCTTAATATTAGATATTTTAAGAGTGATAATAGAATTTGAGACATATCATTTCTATGCTAAATCAAACATTTATTATATATAATTCCTATCTCGATATACTTAACATAAATTCACCCAAGTATGTAAAGCACATGCACTTCCCGTTTTATCTTTTCCTAATTCTAGCGCCTCTATTCTATTAGCAAATTCATAAGTACAAAATGTAAGAAATAAACTCACTCGGCCATTGTAGCAAAAACTTCTAGTCGTAGTAGTCCTCGAGGTATGGAAACTTAGGCTCCACATCACCTAAACAAGATAAATACCCAAAATGAATATTTCTTAGAAGTTCTACTTAAACTTGCAGATTTTATTATACTAATTTCGTCAAAATTCGTATGGAGTGATATTCTAACTTAAAATGACTATAATTTGCTCATTTTAACTTAGAATTTTGCATATTATATACCATTTTCTACCTACTTGAAAAGATCTATCTATTTCTAAGGTTATTTTTATCATAAAAGGTCATTTAAGTTCCAAAAAGACACAGTACAGAACTGACGCGAAAATCCCAACCCTTAAAAACATAATTTTTCCAAACTTTTTATCAATAAAAAATCTCATAGCAATCATATAGATATTTATATAGTTAAAAAATCCTTTTAATACATATACAAATCATATTATACACATGATTCTAATGATGCTGTCTTAATCAATAATTTTCCATAAAACAACCTGTCTTATTGGTTAAAAAAGTGAAGTTTGACAATTTTATTTTAAGTTGTTGGAAATAAAACTAAAGATTTTTGAGTCATTAAGTGTGTGATATAATTATTTTTCCTTAACTCTTTAAAAGATGATTTAGATTCGAAAATTTTAGTCTTTCTAAGTTATCCACCAATTTTATTTCTTAAGTAGACTTTACTTGGTGAGTTGGTTTTAACTTGTTTTAAAAAACTTGTTTTGATCTTTGTACTTACTAAAATGTTAGTGAGGATCTTATAAATAAGTTTTTAAGAAAAATTCTCATAGCAAAGTATTATCAACATTAAGGTCCTAATGGTAGTTTGAAAAGAGAGTAAAGAATTTCTTAGTTAATTTTTGGAAAAGTCTTTGCATATCAACAACACTAAAATCTATAGTGATCTTTGTCTAAAATTCTTTGAAAGTTATTTTGTTGAAATAAAATTCTAGATTCTAATGGAACTTTTCCTAAGTGATAAAATTACATTCTTATAGTGAATTGAGCTTATTTTCTTTTACTTTAGAAAGAATTTTCTATTTTTTCTTAAAACAACAATAATCATTATCATGCATGAACATAAGTTTATAGCTAAGTAATATGACAAAAATTATAATAAGGAAGGTGGAAAATATAGAAATAAGCACATAATAAATATCAAATATTGGAAGTCTTAGCTTGATTCAAGGCTTTCGGACTAAGACATGCGCAAGTCCAAAAAGAAAAATAAAAGAAATAAGAAAATTTGTTTTGACTTGATGAGGACAAGTCTAAGACTAAAAAGACTAGTCTTAATATAAAAGCATGAAATAAATAAATAAATTGCAAGGCATACATAAATAAATAAATAATGGTTATGTTAGTGAGCTTATATGCTCTGAGGAATATATCTACATAAATATATTTAATATCATATAGAAGTTAAATTAGAACAATAATAACATTATAACAATATAACAACAATAAAATAACATAATAATAAATAAGAGTTTGTACATGAACATAGTGTTATTTTCATAACACTTATAGATTTAGGAAACATACATTATGGTCATTTAAGTTACATGATATGGTAAAGAAATATTGGTAAAAAATTTTACCAAAGGTAGAGATGTGGATAGTAGAAAAAGAGAGGTTGTTGTGGTATGGGAATAATGGAAATATGGGAAGATGAGAATAAATCGTGAAGAGAGGATCTGAGTAGTGATTTTAGGAGAGTTTTGTTATGGTAAATGAGTGTGTGAAAGAAATGGAGGGAGATGGGGTATTTATAGATGAATGAGGAAGGAAGTTGGTGTAAATTAAATAAAATGGAAAGAAAAAAAATAAATGTGTGTGTGAAGGGGGTGGTGCCAGTTGGAAGAATAAAGAGAGAGAGAGAGTTGATTTTTATTGTTTAGTAATTTTGTTAATAAAAAGTAATAATGTGTAAAGTATGATGTGAATAAAGTTATATGGGAAACGTGAACCGTGAGAGGTAGGTATGGTAGAGTATAAAAGTAGGTAGAAAAAAAAATAGAAATAAATGAATAGTAATGAAAGTGTAGAATAATATCATGAATAGTAGATAAAACAAATTAATACCGATAATAAAGAAAATACACGTAAATAGGCTATATCTAATATTTTTAGATACCGAAAAATTATAAAACAGATATTTTTAAAATCCTTATATTATTTCGAGTCGATGGTGCTACCTGAATATTTTTACCATTCGGTGCACCGAGACATGGTTTTCAATATTTGATCTCATTTGGATCCAAAACGAACTAAATTTTGGCGAATATGATATTTTTAAGCTATCATATATTATTACAGACTATAATCCACAATTATCTTAATTTTATTATTTAGGAGTTAAGAGCACGGGATTGGCGGATCTAAATTCACTAGGGTTTGTTATAAATTTGTTGACTTTAGGTGTTCCGGTTGACTTCCGATTCTATGGTCTAAGCATAAAACGTACCATAAAATCTAGGGGCTTACAATTGAGCTAGCTGATGTTGCAAGTCTTGAATGATAGCTTCTTGATTATTTAACTTATCCAACAACTTTTATAACAACTAATGGTGGTGTCATTTTTATCCTTCTCTTTTTGTGGAAATGATGGATATTGAATCATAGGCAGTGATGGTCTAGGAGCATTTGCATATCTCTATCTCATGTTTGGATGATCCTTCCAACCCGAATTGTACGTATTTGAATAGGGATTGTAATTCCCAGCTCCTCTCTCATACTTGTTCATGAAGTTTATTTTCTTCATGCTTACACTAGAACTAGGAACATAAGAATCTCCCATTAGATAATCTAAAAAGCTCATAAGAGGACCACCATGAGGCAAAACTTCCATGCTTGGCATATGACTTAGTCCTGCACTTGACATAGGTTACATTCTACTCATTTGATTTGTAAGTGATGCCACATGCGCTTGAAGTTTTTAAATTATATCTGACTCATACATGGTAGCCACTTGTCTTGCTCTATTCCTTTCACTATGCCAATTAAATGCATTTCTTGCCATTTCTTCAATAAGCTCATGAATTTCAGCAGCGCTTTTCTTCATCAAACTACCACCAGCTATAGCATCAATCACAATTTTCAATTGATCACCAAGAGAAGTATTGAACATCCTTACCAGTTCATATGAAGAAATCCCATGGTGAAGGCAATGCTTGAGGAGTTTCTTGAATCTTTCCTAAACTTCATAAAGTGCTTCACCCTTATACTAGGAGAAGGAAAAGATCTCATTTCTCGGTTGAATGGTCTTGTTAGGTGGAAAGAACTTTTCTAGAAACTTTTGTGCCACTTGATCCCAATTTGTCAGTCAATGTGGGGTAAAGAATTTAACCAACTCCTTGCCTTGTCCCTAAGAGAAAAAGGGAGTAACCGAAGGCATCGTTTGATACCCTATTACTCTTGATAGTAGCACAGCTTTGCAAGAAATTCATCAAGTGATCATGTGGATCTTCAAAACTTCTTCCACCAAATTGATTTACCTGCACCATTTGAATCAAAGTAGGCTTCAACTCGAAATTGTTTGCTTGTATTGATGGCCATGCGACGGATGGTGCAACTCCATCAGTTGTGGGCATAAAGTACTCCCACATCAGTCTATGAATTTGGTTTCCAATAGCTTGATGAGGAGGATTTTCATTTTCAACAACTTTAATTGGATCATTTCTATGCCCATTTGCTTGATTTCCATTACATCCATTTTCATTTCCATTGTGTCCCCGATTTCCATTACGTTGCTCATCTCTATGTGGATCATTCTCATTCCCATATCTTTCTATTGTTCTTGTATTCTCAAGATTAGCTCTTCTTTCTCTCATTTTTCAGTGAAATGTCCTATCAATCTTAGGATCAAAAAGCAATGTCAACTTTAGGACTTCTTCAACTTACATACAAGAACAAACAAATCAAAGCAAACTAATATTTTGAAACTTTTAGAATTTTTAAAATTTTTATGTGCTCTTCTAGATATTTTCTATACTTAGTTTAAGGGATCAATTACTAACCTAATATTAGCAACCGAAACTCCCCGACAATGGTGCCAAAATTTGATTGGGTGCTACTATGCTTTTTAATTTGAAATTCTATTTATAAGCACAAAATAACCGACGAGTAAACCAGGTGCATATGCAGTGAAGATTGTTGGTGAGACTAGGTCAATCCACAGGGAGCTAATGACTAATGACTAATTACTAGATATTCGAATGTTTTCCTAAGCTAAGTTATCAAAGATCAGATTGTAATTTAACTAAAAACTAAACTAATTAGCGAACTTGAACACTTTATGCTAAAAGTTAATCTAAATACTAATAGAGCAAGCAACCTATAGATCCAAGGTAGTATGGTAAGGAGAGTATATGGCTTGACTCTACTATTTATTGAATATATGATCTTATAATATATAATGAAATCGTTGTCTCTCTCTATCACAAGAGCACACTACACTTAAATGTCATTGTTGCGAAGCCTCATTGAAGAACCAAAAGGACATGATACTGTAGTACGGTTTTAGGATATATTCAAGTTAAAGTAAAAAATAGTATCTGAACTTTCACAAAAAGTTCAATAAAGTGCCTAAAGTTTGGTTTTGAACAATTTGGTACTTAAATTTTCATGGAAAGTCCAATCAAGTATCTAAAGTTTAGTTTTGAATAATTTGGTAATTGAAGCAAGTTTTCGCATATATTTTTCATACCTGATTGAACTTACTTCAGGTAAGAAAAATATATGTGAAAACTAGCTATAGGTATCAAATTATTCAAAACTAAACTTCAAGTAGGGAAAATGTACGCAAAAACTTGCTTCAAGTATCAAATTATTCAAAACTAAACTTTAGGTACTTGATTGAAATTTTTGCAAAAGTTTAGGTGCCATTTTTTATTTTATCCCAATAAATTCATATTTGAAACAAGTAGGGTTCTTTAGGGCAGTTAAGCTATCCTTTATATAGTTGAATTGTACATTCATTACAGTACTTGTTTAAAGATAGAGTGTTGAGACACATACATTCCATATACCTCATGGAGAGGTTAGGCTCACCTTTACAAGATGTCGCGATCCTATTTAGCCTACCAATAGACAGCTTTCTAGTTGTAGGACATACTAAGATATATTAAGCTTAGTCATGTTAAGATTTATTAGGTTATACCAAGTGCTACAGATTTTTTAGGACAAAGAGTTAAGACGTCTTGACTCAAACGTACATTTATAACTTTACTAGGAGATGCAAATGATATCTCCATCCAAAGTTATATGAGAGCATATATTCTTGAGCTGATAAATAGGATCCCATTTGTCGACGAGTCCTCTAACTTGGTGCATCTCATGTTTCTTCCATTATTAGAGGACTTCTATGTTGCATATGGATACAGTTAGAGATTAAGCTACCTTACATGGCTATACAAATACTTATGTCAAGCAGCAAAGGCTTCCACATTACAGATCCGCAGAGTAGCTATATTACTTTAGATATGGGCATAAACCAGATCCTCACATATCGCTCCACTGAGGCAGCACAAACTTGTCCCACCAACTAGATCGCTTTCCTAAACATGTCACGGAATCTTTGATTTATCTTAGATTTCGATACATATGATCTCACAGTATTGATGGGCATTAGATCATCATAAAGTTGGTGGGGTATTACACACTTTGTCACTTGAATTATTTAAATAATTATATTTGTATATTACAACTTAGTTATATTTCTATTTTGCGAATTTGTTAGATGTCATATACAGATGATGTACTTAATTTATTGTCACCTATATGCCAAGAAGATGATACACTTTTTCTCTAACCCTTTTTAAAAGCGTAAAAATTTACTGGCTAGTGCACCAAGTGTGTATGCAATAATAAAATTTCGATATCTATAGGGAATGAAAGCTAGCTATCAGTTGTGTTACTCCTAATAACTAGGAGATTTGATAACTCGAGTTTTTAAATTTACAAAGAAAAATGAAAATCTACAAATGATCAAAAAATTAATTGATATACTTGCTATTAATCGAAGATATGCTTGTAATTCCAAATTATTAATGGGTTCAGTGTTTTGTTTCCATTAAGCACCAAGTAGAAATCCTTTTTCGCAAAGCAAATAATTACCCTAGGTTAACCAATTGATTTTTCCCATTTCTAGAAAATTGACTAATCGAATAATCTTTTCTAACTTTTTAAACCCTAGTTGAATTAAAACTCATATCTCTATATGTTTTTTTAGTCCAAATTAGATATTCATGGACTTGATTAGAAAAGAATTTCTCAATTACAATCCAAATCTAACATGCATTCTAATAATGATCTAAAATACATTCTCGATGAATTGGCATTAACGACATGAATACAAGCATGAAATCAATCAAAAGCTATAAGCATAAACTAATTAATATGTAATATCAACTCGAAATTTCATTAATAATTGCAATAAGAACAAACCTTGAACAGTATCCATATCATGAACTAAAGAAAAAGAATAGAAGCATCTTGTCTTGGAATCCTATGGCTCTCGGTCTAGAAATCCTCAAGAGAAATAAAAGAGAAACTAAAAGAGAGATGCTACTCTAACTACTGCTTTCTCTCTATTCTCCTATTATGTTCTCATGCATATCTCCTTTTCAACTCTGATGTGCATGTTTATATTGTGTGGTGCCTTGGTGTTTTTTGTAGGCCATAGAACAAAAGAAACTATCTAATATCACTAAATGGGTTCTTAAAAGCATGGTGCAAAACTTTAAAAGAGAAAATAAAATAAAGTATTGCTCGGTTAAACTCGTGAAGGTCAGTTTTATGTGCAGTGTGATTAGTAGGAGTGCTGTAGCCAACTCGGTTGGTGGTTTCTTTAGACTTTAGACCTATTTTGGATTAAGAATGCCTTGGTACTACTATTCTTCAAGTTTGGGCTACCTCAATTCATACTCTTGACAAGAGTGTTTAGCATGCCTTTGTGTTTAACCATGGTTTAGCTCTCTATGCTCCATCTGACAGTTGCTTAGGTATTTGCTAAAGGATCATGAGCACTCAATAGCGACAATATAAGTGCTCTATTCCCGCTGTCTTTGCTCTAGTTCAAGGCTCGGCTTTACTATAAATTGAGTGCTTTGTTAGGCCATTCAATAGTATTGGCACTTTGTAAGCAAGGAAGCTTGATGATTTGTTGTTTTGCTATCATCACTCGGCTTTAGACATTGAACAACTTAGATTTGTAGCTCAAAGCATGTCTGGTATAACAATTTGGCTATTGAAATCCTAATTAGCCATTCATGTAGTATCTTGGATCGTCCTGAGTTATTGCCTTTTCAATTGCCTTTCATAGCTTTTATTGATCCTTGTGCTCCTGTAGGTCTCGATCAGTGCTTGAGCACTCAACATGTTTGTCATATGGTACAAGACAAACGCTTCATGTAAGATGCTTGGAAACTTCGGTCTCTGTAAGCTCGGCCAAAGTGAAGTTTGACAGCCCATATTTATGCATGAGAGTAAAAACATCAAAAGAAATAAAAGTGAAATAGGTTAGAGATCAAAAGCTGAGGAATTTGTTGTTGTTGTTGTTCTAGAGATGTCTATTTTGAGCACTCCAATAAAACTTCAAGGGGACTTTGCCAAAATTTGCTTATCAAGTTTTTAGCCATTGCATCTAAAATTCTAGCTACTCAATTGTGTCTTCGTTAGGTTAGTTGTTGCCCTTTGTTTGATTATCTTAAAGACCATGTAAAGCTCAGTGCTTTGTTGAATTGGTTTCTCTGTTCTCTATCAATTTGTTGCTACTTCTTGAACTACTATCCGTTGCTATTTCCAATGGGTTGATGATCTTGCTATGTTTAGTCAATGTGCAGAGCTCGAATGCTCTTTAGACATCACCTGGATGCTCCAAATCAACCGCATTATTCGGTTACTTATGAGTAGCTCAGACTTACAGAATAGCTCAATATATTACTGTAATTTAGCAACTTGATGGTTTGGGTTTTGGGAGCTCAGAACTTGCTTGAACTTTAGATCACATGAAATTTGCATTTAGCTAAGTACTTGACATTTTATTGTGCTTGTGCAAGTCAGAATTATTCTCTATTCTATAAGTACTTAACTATTGGAGCTATTTGGCATTTTTGCTCAAGCCTACAGTACATGGACACTCCACTCAGCTTGGTCGATTGATGTTATTAGGCATTTTCAACGATTGCAGCTGAAGTTCAGATCGGTGTAAGCTTGGAAGGTTTGATGGCTGCTATACATGCTCAGTTTCCCTTTCTTTTCCATTCTAAATTTAATTAAAGACACCTTTGTAGCCGTTATATTCCATTATATTAGCTATCATGCTTTTGTCAATTCTTTCTTACAACATTTGAGCAGTTTTTAGTTCTGATGCATTTACATTTGTCTTTTGAGCACCTTTTAGTTTAGAAGGTTGTAGAGAATATTACTAAAACTCTAATAGGGGGTTTCTCTAGCAATGAAGGCAGATTTTTCTATTTTAATCATGCTCTAAAACAAAAAGAAAAAAGAGATCTTCTCTTAACTTGGATTTTCACAACAATCAATCAACATCTGCTCTTATAAATGCATAGTTGCCAACTAAAATATATTTTTGTCCTTTTTTGATAGTTTTTTACATGGTTAAAAACAATTCATCGTTATTAGTGACATTCATCAGTTTGTAGCAAAATTTTTCCATAGAAGTGTCCATTCGTGCATGGGAATGTGCCATGATATAAATGTGTACAAAATACATATTTGTTAGAGGGATAATACTTGGAGGGGTCCAACAAATCCTACAACCCTGTTAAATGGAAAAACACCTCCATATTATAGATTTTAGGATTAAACCGAGGAGGACTGTAGCAAGAAATATGCTCCTTACATAAACCAGTGGCAAAATAGGAGAAAGAGCCTTGTTATCTTAGAAAATGATGACACGCTATCGACTATGGTCTCTTAGGACTACTGTCAGTGGTATAGGCAGTATATAGGGCAAGCGCTTTTAGGTTTTCTAGTGAGTTTTATATCTTAAGCGTTATATTTTATATGTATATACATATCATATTCGTGCTAACTTGTTCCTTTTTATTACCTTTAATTCGATAGTTAGATGCATTTTAGTGTATTTAGCAAGCAAATAACTTACAAGAAGCTCATCCCCTAACAATTGCAGGTAGCCATACATTAAAAGACTATGGAGAAGTTACATTTTTCTCTCTATATCAATGAGAGCAACAACTCGAGAGGCCCCCTACTAAAGCAAGAGGAAGAAGATGGGAGTCAATGACAAGGTTGGGGTAATAAGTTGGAGCCACCATTAAACCATTGATCTCCCAGTCCTTCGGCAAATCCTCTAGTAGATCCTCCTGCTCCAATAGATCTTCATATAGCTCCCATGGATCCTCTAGTATATTATCATGTAGCTCTAGCTAGTCATAGCTTTGATGGTCCTTCACTTGCATTAATGGACTATCTTACATTAGATTCAGCTTCATCGTCATGTATTGCACTCCATCTACTCCTACTAAACTATCATGTCCAACTTTATCAAATATGGAAGAGGGAGCATCACAAATAGAGTCAAGGAACCTTGATATAAAAAGTGGTAAATCACAAGAACAATGACTAGAAAGATATGGAAAAACATTTAGTAGAAAAAGAAAAAAAAATCCTTAGACTTTTTCATTTCATATTTTATATGATAAAGATAACTTATTCTATTGTAATGTAGATAAGTATTGTTATTTTTTATTAAAAATTTCCTTGTGAATGTTATTTTCCTAATTGTCATTTTGAGTTGAGAATTGATATGAGTTGATAATTATTGTGGGTTGTAATCTAAGTTTAAAATTGTTATAACCTAAGAATTCTTGTGGGTGGAGGACTGTTATGAGTTAAGAGTTATTATTGGGGGAGAATTATTGTAGGTTAAGGATATTGTGAAATTCACAGCTAGTATAATATTGTAAATATATGTTGTATAAACAGGTCATCATCAAGTATATTTGACGTACAAATATAACATGAGTTGTAAGAGACAAAATAATAATGTTTGCTAGTGAATACCACATCTTTGTATTACGATATACCTTTGTACTTGTGTTGCATCATATAAATGCGATATATATTGACACGTGAAAAAAAATATAACAATATATATCACATAAGTAACGTGTGATATATGTTGGTGTATAGTATCTTCGTATATTATGTTTTATACATACAATTTTTTGTGCTATATTTTGGTAGTTAAGTTTAATTAGACTTATTTAAAGAATTAATTTTAATAGGGATTTTAAAGATAAAATAAATTTTTGCAATTTTAAAACATCAATCTAATAATTAATATTCATCCACTTTTGTTTAAATAATTGATTTTATTAAAACCCTAAAAAATATACTATAACCAAATGTTCCATTGGATGATGCTTTCAATGATAACAATAAAAGAAAAATTGATAAAATTAATAATTAAATAAAAGACTCCTCTTCTTCGAAGCCAATCCCCTTTTGCTCGTGTCCAATAATAAGCCCATCTTTTTATTTGGTATAAAAAAAAAAGAATTAAATAAATTTAAATATAATAAAGATCCTCTTTTACCTATATGTGATTTTGCCCCCGTCAAAAAACCAACCATCCCAGTTTCACCATATTTACCAAAGCAATATAACCGTCCTTCGTACACATTCATAATAACAGTTGCGGGCAATAAACAATAACTCTTAATTTCTATTACATGTTCACAGAAGAATTATATAACAATCCTGTACAACCAATCTTAAAAAATAAATAAATAAAAAGCGACCTCTATGATTATAAAATCTTCTACTTCTTCTTTTTTTTTTTTTTCCTTCAAAAGTTTGAATAAAAAACTATTATCTCTATAATACTTATAATTTCTCTTTCAAACAATAATTACTGCTTCATCATTTTACTATTAAAAAAATATTCATAATTTGTGTAAAAAATTGTTATCCTAAGTAACCACAGTTATTATCTACCACTAACTACCTTAAATATATGATTATGCCTTCTTCTCTCTCTCTCTTTTACTCTCTTCATTTTTTTCAACACTTTTTTCATAACTTCTCATTTTTGCTGTTTTTCTTTATTTTTGTTTTATTTCTGTACATGCAATGCGGATTAGCTAGTATCATTAAAACAAAAGGAGTGGTTTGGTATCTTTAATGCTTGAGAATTTATTATATATATAATTATTTAATTATAAAAAACTATAACATTTTTTTAAAATAGTAACCTCTCTCTCCATAACTACGTAGCTCTTTCCATAATTAAAAAAAAAAAAATAGATTTATAATTTTCTTAAATTTATATAATTTTAAGATAATAAAAGATATTATTTGGTAATTAATTTTTTTTTAGTAAATTTCAGTAAAAAATAATTTATCATACATTTTGATGTGAATAATTTTTTTCCCTAGGCATCACGGGGCATCAACTGCTAGTTTATTTATTTATTGCCTTTTCTCTCCTTCCAATTGCTTAATGCCCGTAGAAACCCCTGAAGGGCTTCGAGTTGTGCAAAGCAAAGAAATCAAACACCAATGTCAGCTCCAGATATTGATTCTCCCAGTACAAGTACAGCCAGTAGCAGCAGTAGCAGTAGCAGCAAAACAAGAAGAAGAAGAGAGAGAGATGCACAACTAGTAGAGAAAGTGAGCTCAGCAGTTTCAGAGATAAAGAAAGCAAAGCACGTCGACCATGTCATTCTCTCTCTTCACTCCATCGCCGCCCTTCTCTTTCCTCTCGATTCTTCCCTTCTCGCCGGTCTCTCTCTCTCTCTCTCTCTCTGTGTTCCATTGTCATTTGGTTCATTTCTCTAATTTGTAGTTTTCTTGGTATTACAGGTGTTGTTGATGAACGCTACAAGGATCAGGTGCGTGTGTTTATGATAAATTCATGTCATTTCTTGCCAAATTGAAGGTTTTTTTTTTTTTTTTTTCCTTTTACTTTTTAGGTTGAAATTTGAGATTTCTATTGTTTCGTGAAGAAAGTTTTTCGAATTTTATTTAAAGATGTTTTCTTTTGTTGTTTTTTATGATAATGATTTTGACCTAATAGTGTAAAGTCATCCACCTAGTGATGATTTTTAGTTGTAGAAGTTGGCTAAAATCGGCACTCACAATGTACAATCACCAAGCTGATAGATAATTTCTGGATTATATAGTAGTTGAATTTGAGAAAGATATATATATATATATATATATTTTTTTTTTTTTTCTTATTGAATTCTACTTGAATATTGTCATTTTGATGAAAATTGCCCTTTTCTCCCATTAGCTATTGTTGACTTGTGTTGTTACAAAAGAAAATAAGGTGAACATGTGATTTGTTACATTACATTCGTGTGGATACAGATTTTAAGCACGGATGTCTGTTCTATTGAAGAGAGGGACGAACTATGGCAAGCCTTCTATCAGGGAGCTGCATTTCCTACTTTGGCTCGGGTTCTGTTATTTGGTAGTCACTGCACTTTGTTTCAACTTGTTACTTCTTGCTTCTCCTGTAAATTTGATTAAGTGAGCGGTCACTTATTTATCTGATTTCACCTTTTAGAGGAAAGAAAGTTGTAGGGCATTGTTTTGTAGGAATATTTAGTAAGTGGCTGATGGTGTTAATGTGAAAAAAGAATAATTAATTAAACAAAAATGATATTACAAATGTATTGAAAGAAATCGCTTTTCTCTATCCTAACAAAATCTTTGATGTTGGTAAAAAATGTTTCTGATAAACCTATGTACTTCCTATTCATTGAATGTTGAAAATATCTTTCATGGAAAAAACTTCCTTTATATCCTTTCGTCTGTTCTCTGTCCTATAGTGCAAATAAGTGAAGATTACATTCAAAGAAGTAGACAATGCTGTAATGGCATTGGTTTTGCCTTTTTGATGATAATTTAACTTTTATGGCATTTCTCTTTAGCTCTGGATTTTGGCCGTTGATGTATAGATTGATGAACCATAGAAACATGGGTAGAGTCCAGTTTTCCTTTTGGATGGACTTCAAACAAGTTTGGCTATCTGCACAAGGTTCCAATTTGAATATTAATTAGCTAGAAAAATTCACTTAAGATCACAACTCAAATTTAAGTTTAATAAAGACATCACCATGACTATTATACAGATCTGCATTTTTTCTTATTTGGGAGCAATAAGTATCCAATATGCTTGTCACTTTAGTGTATCATGAAGCTTTTTCTGAGGGTATTGTTGTCTACTGCAGATGTTTCATCCAATTGGTTGGCTTGCTTCCCCTTTACAGCACTTAAGCATGTCTACGATGTCTTTTTCACTGATGGACTTGCCATTGAGGTTGTTCAGACATTAATCCCCTGCCTGAACCAGAGCACTTCTGCTGGTCCAGATGCTAATGCTGTCATGTCCAATATCGAAAGGTATGTGATTAGACCATAATATCAGTGTCATTAGTCATGTTGCTTCCAAATTGACTTGTTGAATACAATATAAAAAAAAAAAAAAAAAAAAAAAAAACAAAGGCTTCTTTTGCCTTGTGGATTTACTTGTTGAAGCTCTGCATTGTATCAATCCAAAGAAGGAAACACATTTCAATCTGAAGATTAGTATAGTATCTTGATAGACTTGGAATGATCAACAGTATCTAATGATGTGTCACCAGTTGGTGGGTACCAATAAGGAAACATATAACCATCATATACTGTTTATCCTCACTGCTTTATGGTGGATCATCAAATTAACTATTCGGATTGTCCAAATATAAATGGTATAAATCTGTTTCACTTTGTTTTTCTTTCCAGTGTGGGGATAGGACATATTTTCATATTTTCTATGTTTGACAACAGGTTACTTGTGCTTTTCTTACTTGAACATGACGGAATCTGTCACCTAGCAAAAGAACTTGGCGGTTATCAATGTGATCATGGTAATAGTGGCAGATCAAACCAGTTATTTCTAGGGTGGCACAGCTCCTTGCATCTATTCCTGACAAAGGACAATTCCGAGCCTCATCACCTCTTTCTGCACAGTATCCTTTGTTTGCTTAATGCACAATAGTGTTGAGAGATTTTTTAATACAGGTGTATATTTGGTCTTTATTACACACATCAGATCTTTATTCTTGGTAATGACACTGTCCTTTGCCTTGCTCATGTATGTCTCATGTCAAATCCTTTAAACCTGCTTCAACATAGAAATTTTCCTTTACAAAATAATTACAGTAATTTCTTCAAGCAGGCTATTATGCAGCTCCTATCTGGAGCTGAAAGAAGAGACTTAAATACCATTGATGAAGGAAGAACCATCAACAGCAGTGACACGAATGGCACCATGTATTTTATTGGTGAAACATTTGCTCGCATTTGCCGTCGTGGATTTGTAGGTCTGTTAATGAATATTCAGTGTTGCATCTTTGATTTCATAATAGGCAAAGGTTCCCTTTTCTATTACATTTGATTTTCTTCTTGTGAAGAATGAATGGTATAAGATTGTATGTGCCAGGTAGATATCTTTCTTATAAAGGTCTCGTATGCTGTGTTTGTTGCAGTTTTCTATTGTAAATGGTTTTTACTTAGGCATTATAAGGCAGTTACACGGCGGGACTGGAAGATGTATTACAAATATAAGAATTTATGTTGATGAGTGGTATAAAAAGGTTTTTGTGCTGTTCATGCATATGCAATTCCATCATTTGTGTGGATAAAAGTGGTCAAAGAATTGTTTTCGTACTCAGATTACTAAACAGCAGCTGTGGATGCAGCCTTATATCCTTGGTGCTGCTCCAATCTTTGCTGCTTACTCAAATCAGTAGATATGTTATTCTAATGCATATTAATCTATGATTCAAGTTTCTTTGAAAATAGCTAATAAATATTTGTACAATCTTTTACTTCGATAGAGATCATAATGGAACAGTTAAAAGTTTTAAGTCAAATATAAGTGCCAGCTGATTTAATGTAGTACCTGTACTTCTGCATGTTGTAGATTGTTTTATTATTGCTAAACTCATAAATCATTAGAGCAAGTGACCTATTTTTGCCATGTTAAATTGCTATAACCTTTGTTTTATCTATTTGAAGCAGGCAGTTCTATCAGTCCTAACAATTTTTGTCATGCTGCTGATGTTCATTTTATGCAGATTTGCTGTCAAGTGAAATCACTCATCATGTCAGGAACATATTGTTATCCAATAGCACATCCCTTGCAGCAGATTTACTGGAGTCCAACCCTGAATCTCAGTTTTATATGAAGTTGATGGAAAATGTGAATGATTCATATGCTGTCGAAAGAATCTTAGAATCACTTCTACGTCAGCTAGCAACAGAACATACCAATGTTGTCGAAGCATATTGGATACTGTGGATATTGTTTCATAAGATATTTGATAGTCAGCCATCATTCAGGTGAACTGGATTTTTATTTGAAGCAGTCTCTTACCTATCTAAACCTTTCTGCACACCCACCTAAACCAAACAAAACTCCTTCCAATAATGCACGATCAAGTTAAAGAATGAGGAGAAAGAGAATACTGACATATTTATCCAGAAACGTGCAAGACTATTTTTTATAAAAGGCATTTGGCTCCCTCCTGGTTAAAGTTCACTCTTTACGATGTTTAATAGAAGCTAGATAGATGCTTTACTCATATAGTTGATTATGGGAAGCCTTTGCTCCAGTAGTCAAAATGAAGTCTGTTATAATTCTTGAGAAATATCAAGCATCATAACTAAGCATGTCTCCCAGCTTACAGCTGTTATAAGAAGGCATGCAATGATCCATCATATCCAGTTATTCTATCATCTGTGTAAATTCTTGAGCACTTCACATCTGCTATTTTTTTTATGTTGTATGTAAGTTTGCCATTAAGATAAACTTTCTGAAGTAAACACATCTTACTTTGTTCACCTTTCAAAGTATAGTTTGGTCTACTTTGAAGGAACCTAATTTTCAAAATATGATGAGGATAAGTTTTGAATAATCATGTCAGACAGTGCTGGAATGTTTTCCATCTTGAATCTTCTTCAGGCTGCTTATATGTCCCCTCACCCTTTTCCAGGACCTTGCTTGTCGACAAGTTTCTCCTCTGGAAGGTATTCCCAGTATGTTGCCTCAGGTGGATTTTTCAGTTTGCAGTTTTTAGAAGCCCACCTAATACTGAGTTATGCTACAGAGATCATCATAAGCATTGTCCATTAGATACAGTTGAAAACCTGTTGTCTGTATGGTCTAAGAAGGACTTCATACAGTCGGCCTCACTGGAGCAGCAAGCTTGTATCCTCTACATTTCACCAATCAGTTTACCCAAGAATTTCTGATGTTCTTAAATGATCTTTGATCTAAGTGTTTGTCTCATATGCGTAATTATGAGATTTGATTTTACACATGCATTTATAAACAAATATTCTTTCATCCTCATGTAATGGAGTCCATTTTAACTTCATTTTTTATTTTGATTGTGTTGGCCTCCTTAATTTGTTGGTCAGATATTACTGCAGCAATTGGCCTTTTACTGGAGAAGATGTCTAAGGAGCAGTTAGATGAGTCCAAGGATGCTATGCACTCCATTCTTCAAGGCGTTAGCAGTATGCTTTTCGTTTGCTTTTCCTTTGTTTCTCATGAAACACACACTTTCATTTTTTTAACAGAGTTGCCCTCATAATGATCTGCAGGTAGATTGGAGAATCCAGACCATTTAGTAAGGAAAATGGCTAGCAGTATTGCTTTTGTTTTCTCAAAAGCTATTGATCCAAAGAATCCTCTAGTTCTTGATGATTCCATTTCTGGAGAGACAATTGACTGGGAATTTGGGTTGATGTTTTCAAGCAACAAGAGGCTTTCCTCAAAATGCCAGGTGAAAGGTATTGATGGCGTGAATGCATCTTCCACTGCACTGGCAGCTGTGGACTATGACACAGGCAATGAGAGGTTTGACAGTAGCCTGAAGGACAAAAAGGAAAAACTATCTAAATCTATTATCATCGATCCAGACGAGATTGTTGATCCAGCTACCCTTGATGATGAAAGCTCTGATGTTGAGTACGAGAATGCTAGTGAGGGATCTGATGACTCGACTGACTCCTTGCAACCATACGACCTGATAGATGATGACACGGATTTGAAAAAGAGATTTTCTCAATTGGTTGATATTGTTGGTGCACTGAGAAAAACTGATGATGCTGATGGGGTGAGTTATTTAAGTTTACAACTTAGCTTTATGGTCATGAAAGAGTATCAGTTGTCTTTCTAGGAAGTTCCCTTCAGCGTTCTTTGTAGAAATGCTTAGCAAGATGGTATTAGTACACTTTCTCTCCACAACTTACTTGTGATTACCTGTTATCTTTAAAACTCAAAGCAATTTTTTCTATATTTTTTTTGTTGCAGGTAGAGCAGGCTCTTGGAATTGCTGAAAAGCTAGTGCGGGCATCACCTGATGAACTGAAACATGTAGCAGGTGATCTAGTTAGAACTCTTGTGCAAGTTCGATGTTCTGATGTGGCTGTAGAAGGTGAGGAAGATTCAGCAGAAGAGAAGAGGCAAAAGGCATTGGTCGCTTTGCTTGTCTCATCACCACTGGAATCTCTTGATACCATTCATAAATTACTCTACTCACCAAATGTTGATGTCAGCCAAAGGATAATGATGCTTGACATTATGACCGAAGCAGCGCAAGAACTTGCCGAGTCTAAAATCATGAAACCCAAGCATCTGGCTCAACCACTAATATCAATTGTTTCAGAGAATGGACCGTGGTTCCTGCCAAGCAGTGCAGGACCTCCTGGTGCTGGTATGTGGAAAGAGGCTTCAGGAACTGGTGCTCTACTTAATTTTTCAAATCTTCGCATGGATGATGTTCCCAATTGGTCAACTCACTATGAGAGAGAGCTACCTCCCAGACCTGGTCAACCTAAGAAAGGGAAGACACGCCGATGGAGCATCAGATCATCTAATCAATGGGGAAATCACATGGAAGTATCTCAGAACAAGTTTCCCATTTATGCAGCAGCTTTCATGCTTCCTGCCATGCAGGGATTTGACAAGAAAAGGCATGGTGTTGACTTGCTTGGAAGGGATTTTATTGTTCTTGGGAAACTCGTACATATGCTAGGCGTTTGCATGAGATGCACTTCGATGCACCCTGAAGTGACTGCATTGGCTCCACCCTTCTTAGATTTATTAAGATCCAGGTAATGGAACTGATCCATATGTGGAAGCCAACTCTGTTTTAGATGGTTGATGGTATGAGTTGTTTCCAATATGAATTTAAAGTTCATATGGAACATTTTATTACAGACGTATTTCAGGATATTTCTTTTCTCCTTCATCTGAAAAATGAACCCTGCTTCTGTGCAGAGAAGTTTGTCAACATGCTGAAGCTTATGTGAGAAGAGCTGTACTTTTTGCCGCTTCATGCTTATTGATGGCACTTCCTCCCTCATATGTGGCTTCCTCCTTGGTTGAAGGAAATGCTGAACTTTCTGAAGGTCTTGAATGGATTCGCACGTGGGCTATCCATGTTGTTGATTCTGACAGTGATAGAGATTGCTATACAGTAAGAAAGAGATATCTTGATCCCTATGTGCATATACAATTCACATTGACATTTTTTCACATCATGAAATGTATAGAGTATATAGCATGATGTAATCTTTTTGGGCCTAAGATGTGGCAAATAGGTGGATTTGAAAGTGTATGAATTTGGTAGAATCTGCCTGCTTCACAGCTGGGACAGTTTCACATTAGAGGTGCACTTTTTGGGAGTGGGGTTGGTCTTGATTCATGTCTCTTTTTTATTTTTTTTTGCGGGGCCAGATTTATCCTGTCTCATTACATGGTCAATTGTTAAGGCTTATTCTTTAATCTTTTTAGGGAAAAAATTGCACCTTTTGATTTGCTGTACAGGAGAATAATTGTTTATTTTATGAGCTGTGAAAATTCTACGAGAATAAAATTTGTAACTTGCTTTCTCTCAACTAGCTTATAGAGATTTACTTCTCAACTTTTGCAACCTTTTGTAATCAAGTTTGAGATTGCCATTGGGTGCATTTCTAATATGAGAAATTGCTTAGGTTCAAACTTTATGTGCACTTATTTGAGGGGATAGAGGCATCTATGGTTCTGTGTCTGCACGTTTAAGGGGATAGAGGCATCTATCGTTCTCTGTGTGTGTGTGTGAATAATAATGCCTCATATCCTAAAAGGATTTTACCATGAATCCATTGATTCTGTACAACTTATATAGACCCTTTCCTTTATGCAGTTGCAGGTAATTTTTTTATTTACCCGATGCATGCGTGCGTGTGTGCGTCAGAGAGAGAGAGCGAGAGGAGAGAGATCATGGCTGTTTTTGGCTGTGGCTGTGCTCTTTACTTAAGCAGAATCTCTTTCTCCAACCCTATTGATATATTGAATTTCTTGCTTCTTTCGTGAATTGGAGTGCTTTTCTCTTGTGAAATTCAATTTGCACTATTGTTGCAAATGGACACAACTTGTTTATCCCTTTTTATGTCTTCCATTTATCTTGAAGGGCATCTACTTTTGATCTCTCGAGTTTTTATTCCGTTCATTCCGCAGTTTAAATGGCATAGGTTTTCCTAATTTCCTGCATCTATCTGACAAAATCAATGTTTTGGTTTGGCAGATGGCTATGGCATGTCTCCAGTTACATGCTGAGATGGCCCTTCAAGCATCCCGAGCATTAGAGATGGTGGATAGTGGACACAAAGCAAAGAGTATAGGTCTTCCTTCAGATCTTACCAAGGGAATAATTAAAATTCCTGGTCCATACATGAACTACTAAGCCAACCCTCTTCTACAGCAACATTGTGCTTCAAGCTCTCGTGGTGGTGTCCTGTAGGCCTAGGTGTCTATTCTTTCAGTGTACGCAATCTGCTTTGTAAGTCTTGGCACAGGGCTGTGGAAATGGTGAACATACTTCTGTATTGAAATCCGAATGGAATTCCACAATTAAGCAAATGAGTTTCTCTCATCATTATGAAAAGAAGATGGGATTTTTCACAGAATCTACGTACATCCGAAAGCTGTGGGAGGTCCGAGCTGCGACAAGATTGGAGTTAGATGGCATTTGAAGAGCTAGCAATAGCAGTAGTACAGCATGCTTGTTCAAAAAGGTGGAGCTCTCGCCAGCTGATAGTTCTTTTTCCCTTTTTTTTTGGGCTCTGCCTGTAAATCAATATACTTTTTTTTTTTTATATAGTAATTTTTTGGAGTATATTCTTAGAAGTAACGTCAATATAGGGCACATACAAAACTCCAATATTCTGCCTCGGGCTTCTGAGCTTATTTGCTGTTTTACTTCGCCCCCAAAAAACTTGTTTACCGTCTTTTACGTTGTACCTGTAGACGCAAGCCGCCGGCCTTCTGGACACAAACTCTGCGTCCGCGTGATTGTCTCTCCGTGAAAATGATATATATATGACATTACGAGAGAGAAAGCAGTAACGGTGCATGATGGAGGAGATTATTTTGTTGAGCCAAAATTTGTAATTTCCACTCCAATGAAAACAAGGAGACGAGATCTCATTATTGGATGATCATTTGTATTACAAATTAATAGGTGTGTAAATGAGTCAGTTGATAAAAATCGAATCCGAGTTTGACCCTTTTTTAATGCAAATTCATGGACTCCACAAGGGCAAGGGCAGTTTAAAGCTAAATTAGAATTATTCTTAACCACCACATTACATGATCGAAACTGAAAAATGAGTTCTGGGTTAGGGCAGAGAATAGTCTGTGGATTATGGACCTCCACCACACAGGAATTGGCCAATGGTCATATATGTCTAAGTGTCAGGAATGTTTTGGAATAGAATGAATTGGAATGCAATAAGTTTAGGAATAATAAATCTATTCTTATGTTTAAAAGATTATATTGAGTAGAATGGCTAAAAGTGTAATTGTTTGGAATATCTTTAGTAACAAATATAAAATATTAATACATGATAAGATAAAAAAGTAATTACATTCGTGTAATTAATAAAAGTGGAATAGAATCACGATTCCATCTTCTCAAAGGCGGAATCAAATTCCTCTTCAAAGCCGGAGTCATCGATTATGAGAAATCGAGAATGGGCTTCTAAAAGCACTTTAAAACACTAGAAAAAAGAATGAAAATCAGAATCGCAATTTCATTTTAGCATATTCCTGCGTACCAAACCTGTCATTAGAGTTTAGAATAAAATGGATTTTGGAATCATTAATAAAATCCTATAGGTTTTAAGTCGAATTCTACAATAAAGCGAATTTTGGGATCATTAATAAAATCCTATATGGTTTTAAGTTGAATTTTAGAATGACTATAAAACCCGTTGTTTATATAAATATTAATTATATATATATAACCCAATATGATATTTTACATAAAATAAAAAGAAAATTAGGATTATAATGGTTATATATAAACTTAAAATCCTCACATGAGCGTTCATTCAATAAAATTATAATATTTTTATAAAGTTTCGGGTCCGGATTCGGGTAGCTATGGGGAGTGGGATTTTGGGACGGTGGATTCGGGTTTTGCAAATGCGGTCCCCTTTATCCCCAAGAAAAATGCATATGAAAGTTTGTCTCTGTCAGTCCTAGGAGCTACAACCTTTGATGGCTTCTTGTTTGTCCCCACCGTAATTTACCATTTACCAGACTCTCTCTTTCTCTGGATGTCTCTCTCTCTCTCTAGGTTTTTTTCATCTCTCTCTCTTCTTCCCTCAAAATCACCTCCCTCTCCCTCGCCACCTTCTCTCTCTCCTTCACAACTACATTTTCCTCTTCCTTCCAAACCCTGCCACCACTCCCAAGCTCTACTAGCCGACGTCCATCATATCCATGATGTACCCCACTCGGTGTGTGTGTCCTTCCTTGTTGCATGCCAACGTACTCTTCTTCAAATCGGCATACAACGTCCAGGTAGTCGTGGAGGACAACGAGCCGGAAGAAAGGTTGCTGAATCGTTTTAGGAGGGAAGTGTTCAAAGCGGGTGTGATTCAGGAGTGTAAGAGACGTCGCTTCTTTGAGAATAAACAGGATTATAAGAAGCGGAAAGCCCGCAATGCTGCTAAACGTAATCGTAAGAGGTACTCCCTCTCTTCCCCCTCTGGGTTGCATTGTACACTTCACTACCTTTGATTTGTAAACTATACCTCTGATTTACGATTGGATAACTTTTAGTACTTTTTTTGACTATATAAGATGTTTCAATTGATATGTTTTTCTTGTGGTCCTAATCTGAAATCATGGTGATCAAAAAGGCTTGTGCAGCTGTATGTTATTATATTTGGCGTTAAAGAAATGCAAAAATATTGTGTCTATGAGATTTGATATTCAATTAGGCCACTCAATTTGAATGTCCTGAGATTGTAGTGCTTTGAGGTGTAATTATAATAGGAACTAGTTAGTGTTTGGTTGCACCATTTCATAGTAGAAGACCGAAAGAGCTTGTTTGGTTTACATAATATACTTGGGACCAGACATAATTTTTTTTATGGGATTAGATAAAGGCTAGACAAAAGTAATCTCTGTTGGCAAGAATCTGTCTAGTGTACCATATATACCAAACATAGTACAATAAAATTGTTCTATCCAGTAATCCTTGTAATACTATTCTATCCATTTCTCTTTGTTTTGTTCTGTCCTTGCACTAACTACCTTATAGTTTTGGTATTTGTTATTTGTGCAAGAAATGCATCCTTTCTTTCAAATTTCTTTTAGTATGGATAATGTGTGAATCTTCTTAGCCCATATTATTAAATGCCTTAGTTCAGTTATGTTAGGATTCCATGTAATCAAAATCAGTGTTTCTCCTCATCAGATGAAAATCGTACAATTTGGCTTCTAGATTCATTTCAAACCGGTTGCTTTATTGTAAAAGAAATTAGGAGCATCTTCACAGCGCAATGGACAATGAATGGGGTATCTTACCTGGGCTCAAGTATACATCTTATGACAATTAGTTGATTATGATCAATTATAGAAATGGTGAAGGGATACGGTTTGGTAAGAATGCTCTGGATATTTCATGAATTGCAATTAGGGGCAGTATTACATTGAAGTCAACATATGCACTCTTATGTACACATACAACTCTTGAGTCTCATTGCTATTTGTTGGGGTTTGGTTATGTGGATTTTGTTTCGTCATTAGTCTCTATCATGATACACAAACACACAAAACGCATATTTCATGGAGGGATTTTGAATTTTCAACTGTCGATCATTTATCAAATAGATAGATACATAGCAAAATATTTACTTGCCAAGTTAAACTTTTGAGAAGAGCACTATCTCTTTCAACAAATCACTCTCTATCCCTTGTTCTTTAATTATATCTCACAATTTCTGTGCATCTATATGATGCACACACATGTATATAATGCACATATGCTACGAATCTGCAGCTTGAGAAATCTTGTGTCCTTTTGGATGCATCAAGCCGCAGGTTGAATTCTGAGTTGAACCTTCTCTAAGTCTACTCTTACGACATACATAATAGCTAAGTCTGCTTTTGTTTATGTAGTGATTGTGTGTTCTTTCCATAAATGTAAGAGTCTGATTTTTCCCAATCTTATCTTCCTCAGGCGTCCACAGGCGAAATCCACTAAGAAGTCAAAACAGGAAACTCCTAAGAAGGAAATTGAAGATGATGATGAAAATGACAACTGGGACCTCCCTGATGTGGACCTTCCCTACTGCTGATTGTTCTCTATGCATGCGCAAAATGATGAAACACTGCCTTGTCTATCATCAGAACTCATACGAACATTAGGATAGAAATTGCTAGCCCCCTTT
Organism: Combretum micranthum; assembly: GCA_024138025.1. Classification (NCBI taxonomy): domain Eukaryota; kingdom Viridiplantae; phylum Streptophyta; class Magnoliopsida; order Myrtales; family Combretaceae; genus Combretum; species Combretum micranthum. The sequence goes on from JAMXBD010000341.1 coordinate 275,979, forward strand.
TTTGATGTTGTGCCTGCAAGTTTCTTGCTATTAGTAGAGCTTGTACAGTGTCTATTTTGATAGGACTAAAAGTTTGGAGCCATTGTTCATTTTTTGGAGGTTGATTTTCATGAGTTGAGTGGTCATATGATGGCTTGCTATTGTTTTCAGAGAAACTCTATACCATAAAATTTTTAGGGGAAGTATTTGATAGACTGAAAATCCAGCACGAAAGTTTGTGTGACCCAATGATGTGGCCTTGTTCTGCTTTGTTTTTGGGAATGAAAATATGATTGAGTTCTTGCTGCTGTCCGATAAAGTCACCGGAGCAATTATCCCCTCACCTTTTTTAGCCTTCTATCTTGTTCATGAGATAGGAACATAGAGACCTTAGCCACCACTTTGTAGCGCAAATTGATGTGTGTATTGAAATCCTTTCTGCTAGTATTAGGATCTAATGAGCCTTATACTTGTTCTGCACGTATTAGAATGTTAAGTAGACATTGTGAGTGAACATCATCTGTTGTGTGATACCATGAATGGTGTCTAGCATTTCACAGAAGGTATTTTGATTTATGTTATATTAATTGCTTCATTAGGATTATCTTTCATTTATAATTGTTTGATCATAAAAAATTCAAGAGATGGTGAAAGGATATGGTTTGATAAGAACGCTCTTTGAATTCATGAATTCAACTGAGAATAATCATACATTGAATTTGCTATGTGCACAAATTAAATGCTGAAGGATACATCTTCTACTGCAACAACAACAGCACTTGCGCTTTGTTCCTACTAGGTGGGTTTGGCTATGGAGATCCTGCTTCACCATTACACTCTATGATGATACACGAAAATATACAAACTAGTATTTCAGGAAATCCGTTCCCATCCCTTTTCGTAATTTTTAATTATGTATATCTCATAATGTATTTTGCTATGCTACATAATTTTGAAGCCTGAGAAATCTTGTGTTGTTTTGGATGCATTCTGATATTCCATAATTCTTTGTTCTATCCATGTGTATTCTTAGGATGTTATGTTTGTGTTGTTTTGTAAGAAACTCATCAGATGGTTCAGATCTTGACATCATGACTTTTTAAGTTCAATTTAATATTCAATTAAATTTTTCATAGCTATTTTTTTACTATTTTTTAATACCGTTTGTTGTTGGCTCCTAATGCAAAAAGATAACCTATTATTGAAACTTTTACTATTTCTCTAAACACTTTGTAGTATTGATAGATTTTTTTTTTTTTTTTTTAATGTTGGTAAATAAAGCAAATAGAATTAGTGAGATAGTAAAAATAATCATAAAAAATAGTTAGTTATAAGATTAAACACTTTAAAATTTAGATATCAAATAAATTGGTTAGGTATAAAATTACACACTTTAAAATTTAGATATTGATGCGGAATTTAATTGCTAAATGTGACATTTTTCTCAAATTATAGTAAGTAAGAAAACCCTCTAAGCTAGAACGCTTACGGTCAACAACCCCAAGAGCAGGAAAATATCGGAGTGTGAGGTCTTGTGCTCCAAGTACTCGGCATGGGCCCTTTTGGCCTTGGGCTATGCCCCATGATTTAGTTTTGTCTAACTTTCTCTTTTAATTCTTTCATTGCAATTTTCAAACAAATTTACCATACTAAAACTCTACTCTTGTCAAATAAACACAGTTGGTGCAAGATTAATAAGAACATGCACTCAATAATGAGTTACAAACCACTTGATATTTCACTTACACAGGCCACTCGATATTCAGCAAGTCAATTACATGAACTTGTTAATATTCAAGGAATATCAAATGCACAAAAACTCAAACTAACCTAGCAACATGAATAATAAGACTTGAGACCTAATTACTAATATAAAAGAAAGCTGACTAAATACCACATAAAAGAGAATAGGATTGTTTAAAAGACTCAGTTGCCTAAACAGCTAAATATAATTAAAGAACTTAGCATAAAATAATAAAAAAAAGCAAACATTTCAAAATATCCTTTTGATTGGTATCTAACTAGTTTGGTTGCTCGTTCCTGGTTAGAGCATCCACATGTCCTTAACATGGGTTCTTAGATGAAAGACCTCGCTTTTTGAGGTCTTACAGATGTGTAGGGTTCCTTCAATTGTATTAAATCTTTGTAAAGAATCTCAAAAAATGAGTTCCTATATAATATTTTATTATTACTATGTAAAAGTAAGGTACTACGTAAATATAAATGAGATCCACAAAAGAATTAAAAAAGATGAAGGAACTAATGTAAAGAACTTTATAGATAAGATGATGAGGTTTTTCAAAAAATTTTTTTTTAAGATATTGATGCGATATGTTAAAGAGCTTATGAAGGAATTTTCGGATGACCCAGCATTTGCATTTGCTTTGCTCCTCCTACTTCGGTTTGTGACGTTTATCCTTGGAGGTCAATTCTCTATAATGCCTTTAAATTTACTCATTTTCAATCTTCCATATTCTACAACATATTTGGTGGAGGAAATTAACACTAGGAATTATATAAAATAAAGACGTAGTGTTTTCATCTTTTTGCTTTTTAACTTTAGTGTTTAACTTTTATTATTATTATTATTATTATTATATAGTGTATCTATTAACGAAAAAGTTAATAACTATTATTCTTTTATGCATTTAAATGTCTGCACTTTTAGTTTTTTATTACATGTTTGCCATCTATTATTTAGTTTTCTTACATTTAAATATCTATTCAATCAAATTTCAACTAGCTGGAACCCAACTAAGGCCCAACAAAACCTTATTTCAAAAGAGAGTTTTAATCAAAGTTTCCACTTCAAAGGAAATTACCATTACCAATTCCGAAGTCATTGCAATCATGACTAGAATCGAGCTTAATTACTTTGAAAAATTATAGTAAATGCTCCATTCTCCTCATGTTTGACACATATTTGAAATGGGTAGCGGTTATTTTTTTTTCAAGTAAGCCTCAAGTGCTATTATAATTCGGTCACATAGAGCCATTATAATATGCTAACGCAGGAAATCAAACTAAATACCTCAAGGATGGGGACATGAACTAGATGCCACTAAGTTATTAGGTCATTGACAAATGGGTAGCAGTTTTATCTTTTAAGCGAGACATTTAAACTTAACTTGAATATAATCTTCTTTCTAAATAAAAGGTCTTCTTTAGCTATAATTATGTATAAAGCCCTAGTCAAAATTTGAGCATCCATTCAACAATTATGTTTTTGAAGTATAAAAGATGAAAATCCTGTAATTCTTGAGAAAATTATAGTAGTAATATTTAAATTGTCTTTTTAATCCTTGATAGTACAACTTCTTTATTTTCTCTTTTCCAAAAGTTGTGAGGAGAACGAGTGACTGGATTTTTGTAGGCACTTAAAGTAAATGACAACCATCAAATGACTTGAGTGATTAAGGAATAAGATAGAGTAAACTTCTTTTATGGTTATCTTAAATGAGTTTACTATGAGTAAAGGTCAGTGGTGTTATGTGTGAGCCTAATATAGATAGACAACTCCCAACGATTATATCTTAAGCCTACTAAGTTAAATTCCCTCAAGTTATTTCAATCAATCAACCAGACTTACTAAGTTCTATTACTTTATTCACGAGTCAAGCTAAAAATAATATTAATATCTGTAATAAAATGTAAGTAATTATTCTATGTGTTTTTATTGTATGAGTGAGTAATTATCCTACACAGTCAAATTTTAATAAATACATGTAAACCTACGGTAATTGCAATTTAAATTTGTTGTATTTTTTATTGGTTTATTTGTTTTTTTTTTTGGTACATCTAATTGCTACCACACATAAAATCAATAATACATCATTTACTCTTGGTTATAATTAAAATTATGCATGCAAATCAAATATGATAATGAATTTATCTTCTTTTTTTTTTTCGAATTATCTTATTAGCACCCACATCACAAATACAACCTCTACAAGATGTGAATAATAAAACCTATGTTAATATAATAACATATTCTATTAAATACATATATAATGAGTGTTTACAATTAAGATTTTTTTAATATATATATTTACCAAAGAATTTTAAGATAACCTTGATATCCATCATTTTAATTTTATATTGATCAAAATTTTCAAGAAAAGCAAAATTAAATTTTGCCGCATATATGATTTTTTTTTCTTTTGGAACCACAAAGTATTTATTAAGCCAAAAATTAATAACTAAACATCTAAAAAATGTTAAAATAAAAACTGAGAAAAGATATTTTCGTTTTCTTTTCTAAGTATTTCTTTTATAAAAGAATATGAGTTCAACATATGTATACCATTTCTATACAAAATAATTACTAATATACAACTTGACTCAAACTAATTATCAATATACAACTCTTGAATCGCATTTAAGAAACATGACAACAAATTTAACACGTAAATTACAATTAAAAATCACAATATAATGTTCCAATATAGTCTTTATATCGCATTTGTAAAAAACGAGTTTCAGTATAATCACTATATCGCGACTATAAAAAGCGATGCGTATCGCGTTTTATAAACGCGATATTCCTCTATATATATTACGATTTAAAAAAGTAATATACGGTCTCATATCACTTTTTTAAAATATGATATACATACAGTACATATGATCTAGGTGCTGAAATTTGATAATTATTTTTATTTTAATCCTCAATCGATAATTAATTTTAATTGATGCTCTAAATAAGAAATTATTTTAAAGAATATAATATATTTAAAAAAAAATACTGCAGTCCGCACTTTAAACCCGTTGGCTCACTGCCTCCTTCCACAAGCAAAGTACTGCAGGAAATAAAGCCCCCAACTCGACCCCATAGGCGAACTCATCAACTCGCCTTGACTCGTCCCTCGACTCAGCATCCAGCCATGGAGAATCACGAAGGAACTCAACAGCCTCACCTGGTGTTAGCTCACAAGCTCTTTCTTCTGAAACACCCAGACGTTCAAGACATTGAGAAGGTCCGCCTTAAAGAAGAAGTCCTCGCATCCGTTAAAGCCGATGGTATCAACTCTTTCTCACAGAGTTACCTCACCCCGAGTATTGATTTTCACTCGCATTGTCTGAAAATTTTGGTTTTATTGGATGCAGACATGCTTTCGTTGTACGAAACCCTAGTGGAGGAGTCCGTGCTGGAAATGGATCGGGGTGTACTGGATTCGATGAAGGCACATATCGATGAAGAGCTTAAGAAGCTTGATGAAAAGTGAGTTGTTACGGTTTGATTTACTGTTTTGTTTGAAATAGCGAGGAATTGTATGATTTGGAAGTTTAGGATTAAGATCGATATCGGTGATTTTAGATTAGGGTTTGGGATTGTGAAAGCTTAATTGAGTTAGTTTTTGGGGCTCAGTTTTAGCTCCGTGCGCGCGTAATGGTTTACTAATGTTATGCAATGTTGTTTTTACTTGTGCCTTCAGAGACGACTAAAACTATTTGAATTTAAAATTTGTTAGTTCTGTTGCGTTCAGTTTTGCATTAGCATATTGGTAATGGAAATTGACTTTGAGCGTATTTAAAGTTCTTAGGTGAGTTAGTTGTGAATTGTGGTCTCATTCCATTCTCATTGAGTCAGAATGAACTTCCCATTGGCTGTTCCTTGGTTTGATTTTCCATTCACAATGATGTATCTTGATTAATATCTCAATTTTGCTCAGGGAATGTTGAAGTCAATTAAAGCCACAAGTTTGGACTTTTAGATATGCTCCATATCATTCTAATATATATTCTCGCATTATGGAAGGGTTGAAATAAAAGCCTCGTGTATATCTGCAAGTGTAAGCCCTTGGGTAAAGTGGCTATTCATCACATAATTTTGTGCCTTTTCAGTTCAACCTCATCGAGAGGAGGTTTTAAGTTTTTTATGCAAGAGTTGGGCCATAGACTACTTGGATTTTATTGACTGCTTTGAGAACTGATACATGAGGCTAAACCTTTCATGGGAACTTGGAGCCTTTCAATTTTTTAATGTTGGTTTTGTAATGCTTTGATCTGCATAGTTTTGGGTTTATATTGTTTGTTTCTCAATTGTGGTAATTTTATCTGTTTAATGCAAGCCTACATGATCTTTTGTTTCCTTTTTTATTATCAGAGCCTGCTGTTGCCACCAGACATGTATAGTATTTATCTTATGCACTTTTCTCAGAAGCCTTCGTAGATGTTTCATGGCTAATAGGGTAGATGGTATAGCAATGATTTGTTTTGAACTTGCCATTTGGAAGGGTAGGCAATTATGGTCAATGATGCAAGCATCAACCTTGTTGCCTTCTCTAGCTAGTGGGCTTATGTTGCAGACTTGCAGTAGGTTCCTCTAGATGCTTTTGGAGGTTATCTTTATATTATAAGAAATTTAAGTAGGACATTGGTTATTTCCAGATAAAGAAATTAAGGGCTGAGTAAAGCATGAGGATTCCATTGCAGGTTTTGTGGTTATTTTATGAGGGTTATACTTTACAGCGGAATGATCCAATTTTGTTTTTATCTAGACAGCTGAGTTTGTTTCAGAAATTGAAAACGCAGCCAGTGCCATTTTTTGAAAGGTTAAATGTTCCTTTTCCTTTCTTTCGATTATCATAGGATGCTATCTCCACAAGAAGTGTGAATTGGTTACTTTTTATGAACTTTCTCTTTGAAGCCTTGATAGATGCTTCATAACTAATTGAGGATGTATATTGATGGGAATGATTCTCTTTGAACTTTGTTATCGGATCGATTCTAACTTCTTTCTTTTATACTTATCTTGAAAATAAGGTTTGGGCTCGTTAGAAAGTACCCAACAATCTCATATCAATATAATAATTTTAGGGAAAACCAATCTGCCCTTCATTTTCTTATTTCTCCAATAAATACCTTGCACCAAGGTAGTTACATGGTGGTTACCCTATTTTCTCTTTCTATTACAACAGTACATGTACACTAACACATCATTCTAACATGCCACATGGCTTATTTCCCTTGACTACTAACATGCACACTTAACAAACACACACACAGAGACTTAACACAGAATACACAGCCAGACAACAAACAACAATTAAAAATAGCACACAAACACCACTTGACACTAACACTGTTTTCTACTACTTCCTACATTTATACACATGCTTATAAGGAATGACTTCCTTATTCATGTGTGTAACAAACTTGGCTTTCACAAGGTTTAGTTGTAAGGGCCTATGCTGCATTCGTCGATGTAGTCTCCCAAGTCTAGGTAACAGACCTGTGTTATCTGATCATTCCTCAGTGCAGTAGCATTTAGTAGATGCAGCTGCTGGAGATTATCTTGATTGTGAAAGAAATTTGTTAAGAGCAATCACGACATACATTGCAGTTTTGTTCTGTTGTATGGAGTCATTCTGTTCAACAAATACAGTACTATTGTGGTTTGAACAGTTCCAAATTGAAGGAATTATGCAGTTGTTTGTTTTGGAGAATAGAAGGTAAATGTCTGCTTCTGTTTTTCCATTGAATGCTCGATTTTGTGGTACCATTGAAAACAATTCTTGAAAGTTTCCGCAACTGCGCTTTGGGAACAATTTTGTTCCTGACTTTTCTGTGGATGATAGGCTTCTTTGGATACCTATTGCAAATGGTATTTTCTCTATTAAGAGTGCTTATAGTTTGCTTTATCCTCCTGCTACTTCTGTTCAATGGTCTTCAGTAGCGTGGGGCAAGAAATACTTCTTAGGTATTGTTTCATAGTATGGCTCGCCATTAATAAGAAATTGTATACACTTGACAAGTTGTCTGCTTGGGAAGTACTGCTTCTTCGTCTTGTTACTTTTATGATCACCTAGTCTTTTAGTGTTACCTTTCAGCCTCAATTTGGGCTTTTAAGTTACAGATATTTTATCCTATCCTCAAATCTTTTAAATCCTGGCAAGGTGTTGTGGAAGGCTTGAGTTGCTTCTCTACAAACCAACTGTCCACCAATGGAAGTCTGCTCATGCAGCCTCACATTACTGCATTTAAAGAGCCAAAAGCTCCTATCAACTTGGCAAACACATCCCATATGCTTCATCACTAGCAAGGCTTATCTTAAACTATGATTTTGTATTCAATAGGGCTGATCTGCCGTCGTTCTTTGTTTTTTGACAGCTTTGAGTAATATTTTCTACTTTTTGAGTTTTTATACATAGTAGGCCCTAATAAAAAAACAAAAAGAAAGAAAGTAATTGCTCTTAATCCTATTCTTATGATATCATTGTACAAGCTTTTCAGTTTCTGGTATTTCAAACAAGTAACTCTTTGGTTAAATGGAAGCGATCAAGTCCTTTCATTGCATTTTCTACTAAGAAAGCTTTGTCAGAAGCCAATTCCTTGGCTTAGTTGGTGCAGATTGGACATTAATGGATGGATAGATCTCAAAAGGTTCAAAGTGACCTGAGGAACCAATGGGGATTTTGCGTGGGGTTTGTGGGGGGTTTTTTTTTTTTTTCCTTTTTTTTTTGGTGGGGGAGAAGAGGAAAGGGGGGGGGGGGGGGGGGGGGGGGGGGGGGTGGGGCGTGGGTGGGTTGTGGGTTTGTGTGTGTGTTTGTTTGTGTGGGGTAGGGGTTGTTTTTTTTTTTTTTTTGTGTGGGGTGGTGGGGTGGGTGGGGTGGGTAGGTGGGTGGGTGTGTGGAGGGAGAAAAGAACATGGTCAGTGGTGTTGGAACAGTCATTACATCCATATTTAGTGCCTCTGAAGTGACAATTGTCTTGGCTCTAAGCCATGCTTGGTTCATCTCACCTGAAGGGAGGCTAAAGCTCAAATTAGGAAATTTGATCATAAAAAAGAAAAGGATTGGGGGGAAGGGTTAAAAAAATATATAATAGGTTGGAAGACTACTGTACTTTGTTAATCCATTTCATGGATAATTTCCTTTGTTTGACTTGAGGGAGCCAGTGCTCTAGTTGTGTGCGTATTAACCCTTCCTTTTACTGGATATTCAATATAAATGGATTATCTGCTAATAATTTTTAAAGGATATCAGGAGTTCATCTTATAACTTGAATAAATTGGTGGCTTGAAAGGATTATATCTCTAAAGAAGTTTCTCTGGTTGTGTTGTTATCTAGGATTGCTGATGCTGAAGAAAACTTAGGTGAAAGTGAAGTCAGAGAAGCTCATCTGGCAAAATCACTCTATTTCATTCGAATTGGCGATAAGGTAAGTGAAGGTTATTGATTTTAGGTGTCCAATTATCTCATATGTATCATCTTTGAGGAGCTAATTGCACTTTTTCTTCTCAATCTAGGAGAAATCATTGGAACAACTCAAGTTAACTGAAAGTAAGACAGTTGCTGTTGGACAGAAGATGGACTTGGTATTTTATACGTTGCAACTTGGTTTCTTTTACATGGATTTTGATCTTATAGCCAAAAGCATTGAGAAAGCAAAGAAGTGAGTGATCTCATTATTACGGCTCTTCTTGTTCAATGATTACTGAATTTGGCAGCTGATCTAATGTTGCTTGCTGGTTTACCCAGTTTATTTGAAGAGGGAGGTGATTGGGAAAGGAAGAATCGTTTGAAGGTGTACGAGGGCCTGTATTGCATGTCTACACGGAACTTTAAGAAGGCAGCAAATCTATTCCTTGATTCCATTTCTACCTTCACTACTTATGAGCTTTTCCCTTACGACACTTTCATATTTTACACTGTCCTCACAAGCATTATATCATTGGACAGAGTTTCCCTGAAGCAGAAGGTATCAAGTTCCTTAGTTGTGCACTGTTTGTTTCCTTTGTTGTGCTCTGCCTTTAAGCCGTCTTTGCTAATTTAATAATGGTTAAGTTATTCTATCATGATTTTTTACAGCAATTTCTGTTTGCTGTGTGACAGGTTGTGGATGCACCTGAAATATTGACGGTGATTGGAAAAGTGCCCTTCCTATCAGAGTTTTTGAACTCTTTGTACGAGTGTCAATACAAATCATTCTTCTCTGCATTCGGTGAGTTGTGATCTAAGGCATCATATTTTATTGTGCCTTAGAGGTTTACTATTAGATATTTTTTAGGTGAATTGCTGCTTTTACCAATTCGGGCTGACTAGATTGCCCTCAATTTTCTTTTATTAGCTGGCCTGGCTGAGCAAATTAAGCTGGATCGCTATCTGCATTCTCATTTCCGTTACTACATGAGAGAGGTCCGAACTGTTGTTTATTCTCAGTTTTTGGAGTCCTACAAAAGTGTTACTATTGAAGCAATGGCTAAAGCTTTTGGAGTATCAGTGGAGTTCATTGACATGTAAGCGATTAATTTTCCATTACTTGACAAGCTTTTTTCCAATGTATTGGATGTCTGTTGAGGGCTTTTGGGGTTCCCTGCGCAAAACCCAACCCCCCAACAAAAAGAAAAAAAAAAAAAAAAAAGGAAGTGTGAGAGAGAGAAATTCCCGATGTTTATTTTATCATGGGTGGCATTAATGTCGCTTTGTTTCTGTAACTAGGAAGAGATTTTTGGAACATGAATCTGAGATGTCTCACATTCTTGTAATTGTTTCAGGGAGCTTTCACGTTTTATTGCAGCGGGAAAACTTCACTGTAAGATTGACAAAGTTGCAGGGGTTCTTGAAACAAACCGGCCAGATGCTAAGAATGCACTCTACCAGGCAACTATCAAGCAAGGAGATTTCTTGTTGAATCGGATCCAGAAGCTATCTCGTGTTATTGATCTGTAAAATTATGGAATTTTATCTGGACAATGATAGTTTTTCAGTGATTCAAAAGAGAAGTCGACAAAGAAACATTTGCTTTTGGTTATATTGTACGGTTAAACTTCCTAGTTTGTCATTTATATACGATTCCATTTTTCCTATTCCTTCACTTGTTTCAATGTTTAGATTGTGGCATAATCTCTTAACATTTACTCATACGCAAAAGTCCAAAACTTTCAACTAAGCTTTTGGCGATGAAGTTGAAAATATGTGGAACATGGAGGTAATCCTCGGTGCATATCTCCCAACAACTCAAAATGTTGGTTGAATGGATAAATGGGGCATAAACTAGATTTCGTTCAATGTTGAGCCAATCCTTTATCTTCATTCTTTTCTGTGGGGAATCATCCATTCCCTACGGGTATAACTACAATGTCTCATTTCTATTCATTTGGTGGCTTGCCATGTGTCAGCTATGGGCACCATTGTCTTTCAAAACAGTAATAAGTGCACCATCAACTTTTGAATGGATGTTACTTTCTGAGGAGCACATTAAAGTCTTGTGAATAACTCGGTTGATGTGTGGTCGTTCTTTTTTTTGGTTACTATACATGATTTGGATCCAAGTCATACTCATATCTGTTCAAGGGAAAGGTACAGTTGCTTGTGTGGTGGTTAGAGAGTGAGTAGTTGAGCAGGTTGGTGAAGGTGAACTCAATTTCACTTGTCCTATAAAGCATTTGTGCTGTCATTGATTTGTTGGCTTATCAAGATTTCGTTTTCATGGCGAATTTACACTCATTAGCTTGCACAATCTAACAAAGCAGATATGCTTATGGTCCATTCAATATTAATTAAAAAAATTAAGCTTGCCTAATAAATTAATTGAAAAAGGACCTTCATTATGGGTATGTTTGTTCTTTGAAGTAAATATATCTGATTTTTTTTTTTTTTTTTACATTGTTTGAATTAACACATGCATTGCATTTGTTAAATATTGCAGTTGTAACCTCAAAAGGATTTGACATCATTTGTTTGACTATTGCAGATTTCGAATATATGTCAATCTTTGGTAGAAACCTATTGAGGTTTTTTCTTCTCTTCTTTTTTTTTTTGACTTCCAAATAAGTTTCTTTAAAAATAATATGACATGAAAATACGACGACCAAGAATGCAAGTGAGATTTGAAGCCGCATGTTTAACGACTAAGCTTAGATATAGAAAAAGGCATCATATCATTATTATTCAGGCATGAGTGATGACGATGATACCAATAAATAAGGTCGGTGCTCGCTGGGCCGTCAACGCATGGTGACTGGCTGGCGTTCATCATCAAATCCACACCACTCGTACAAAGTTAATCGAGTATTACTACGTACCTGGCTGTTAAAGCAGATTATGCATAATTTAATTATATCAACGTTTTTGTTTATATTATAATTAAGAAAATCCCAAGGTCTCGTGTGATGATTCGTAGTTCAAATCTATTCCAATAATGTTTAAATCTTTAATATTTTTATAATTAATTTAATAAGAGTATTATGAATGGATCGGCTCCATGACCTTAAAAGTTCTAAATATCGATAAATTTTAGATTTGTATACATTTTATAACCAGCTCCTATTAATCGTATTTGCATTTCATGTTAGGGTATCACACAAATGGCACCACAACATTTACTCTATACTTTGGAATCGATTCTTCGTTCTTCATACGTTGCATTTTTTAATAGGTAACTTCAACTTTGCACAAAAATTGAATTTTATACTTTAAAATGATAAATTTAATATTTAATCAAACCTTTTATAACTATTTAAAATACCGGCTTAACCAAGTTTATTTTACTTGCAGACATAGAAAAAATAACATATCATTCAAATTTTATTAGAACTCGTAATGAAGTCTATTACTGATAAATTACTTATTTTATGTTAAAAAATAAAGCAAATAAGGTTAATGGGTTGCTTAAAATAGCTATGAAAATTTTAATGGAGAATTAAATTGATTACTTTAAAATTCATATGTCAAATGGTAAAAAAAAAATGACAAAATTTAAATTGGAAATTTAAGATTTTCTCTTTCTTAACTTGGAATATCATTGCTAGTAGAGGCTGACTCATTTAACAAAGGTTCTTTCTTGACTCCTAATGGTGAAATGATCGATTCTTAGTAGATAAATAGTTTAGGTCATATGATTAATCCTTACTAATGTTAGGACGTTATTAATAGATCATCTATCCTATCTAGATATGAATATGATGTTGCTCTAGTAATCTCCTAAGAAAAAAGGTGAATGGTAACAAAGTGTCTTTGATAGCGATCAAAACCCAAAGCCACCACAAAATTTTTTATCGGAAAAAAAAAAAAAAACGTAGGATGTCATTCATTCAGTGCGTAGGACTAATGAGAGTGAAAATAACACTTGTCAAGCTGCCTGTCCTATTCTTCGTTGCAAAACGACGATATGGGTACGTAAGGACAACTTAAACCTCGTTTCATCGCTTCCCAAGGCGTCCCATGCCTCAATAATTTCTGTAAACATTGTATACATCTAACACAATACAAACGATATCTTGTGGCACACTTCCATGTATATTTTGCAACATTTAAAATGTATGGTAAAGTGATGATAATTCATAGCTTTTATCAAATTACTTTCATTTCAAAATTTCATTATGCACCATTATTCAATTTATATGGCATATTAACTGGAGAAAAATAAAAAATTACATGGCCTATTACTATGTTAAATTCAATTTCCTCTCCTATAGAATCAGAGTTAGGTAGATTGTAATAATTAGTCCAGATAATATATATACAAACACACACTTGACAATATATAACAGCGAATGAAATTTTAATTTATTGTCTATCGAATAAAGTGTCCAGAAAACTACCACAAATGCATAAAAATAATATAAATTATTTAGTTACGCATTTACATTTCATATCCTTTCCTTACTAAGTCTGTTGTCGTGAGAGCATCAGATGTTGTTGTGCCAAGAGATGGTACATATATAAATAACCTCAGGAAGATTCTATTGTTGTTTGTGTCGTTTATAGGATTGAGCCATGAATTATTGCGCAGTTTGGATCCATATTTAATTAAGATTTGATTATTAAAATAGTTATGGTATCATTTTTTTTTTTTATCTATTTTAGTGGTAGTTAGATGGTAGACTAGGGTTCTTAATTAAACTATGAAAACTTTCATAAACTTAATATGTGCATTTTTTGTTATTCATATGAAAAGCTAATTGATTTAAAAATTAATATTCATAATATATTTTCTTTTCCTTTTCTACGGGTACATGATACCATACAAACATCTCACTAAAAGTTAGAATTGTAAAAATATAACTTATATATATATATATATATATATATTCTAGAAATACTCCAAACACTTGTTCCAGGTGAAGGAAAAAAAAAAAACAATGTTGTGATTCTTGGATTAACCCTTAATTTAATCTCATTGAATCTAGCTTCTCCTTAGGAATGAACCAGTTTGGCTATAGTTTAAGCTTTGGTTCAATCAAGTTTTATCTATTAACTTTTACTTTTTAGTATATCCGGATCAAGCTCCAGATCAGGTTTGACAATATTAAAAAAGGGAAATCCAGTGTATCCCATAATGTGATGAATGGCACGATTTGTGGAAAATATTATATTTTATATTAAATTGCCTCAAAGCGGCTATTATCATATCCTATATAGCCACTTTAAGAAAAATATCAGGAAGCAACCAAAGCAATTATATAACTAAAAAAAAAAAAATTGAAAAATTACCTTTTTATACCCTTGCTCTAATTTGTGATAACGAATGTAAAGAGCTTCCTAAACATGGGCCCAGATTATCGTCATTATTATTATTCTATGTGTTTGAGAAGTTTCTCAAAGTGAGTAAATGTACAAGTAAAATAATTAAATGCTGTCGGTATATTTACTGCTTTTATTTCTACATGGAGTTATTAGGGTGCTTAGGTCATCATAATAATTATTTCATAAAAATTTTTATTAAATAAAACACTAAATAATCTTAATCATTCATAACTCAATTCTATTAATAACAATTTAATATTTTAAATAATTTTTTCTTAAAATCCTTTCATTGGAATAAAAAAATTATAAATAAAAATCATATTACAGCTCTATTCAATTACATAATAATAATGATTCTATTACAGTCTTATTTATTTAGCGAAGTAAACGAACAATTAATATTTAAGTATTAGGCAGCAGTCCAACGATATTACCACCTGTTTTCTAAATAGGATATACCGGGTTCGATTTTCCTTTCCATTATTATGTTGGTAGAAAAAATAATTAGGTAAGTAGTAGATAAATAAAAATTACATTTAGAACCATAAAAATATAAAAAGGCAACAGGAAAACTAATATATACGATTTATAATTTAATTTGTTACAATTTTATCAATATTTCCACGCTAGTAATCCATTCACGTATGATTGAAACTAAACTATTACTATCCGTTCACCCACTGATCGGTATGTAATATTCATATTACTCAAGGATGGTATAGACCATAATGACATTTTTGAATTATTGACTTTATATTTTAATGAGACTATCTTAAAAGAAAATTTTCAATTCCGGTATAAATTATTTATATATTTAAATAATAAATGATTATGTAATTTACTTGTAGGATTATTATTGATTGAACGTCGAAATAACTATTAATTAACATGAAGAATTGAAATCAGCCTAAACCACGAGTAACCTGTGAATCCGGTTACCAGTTAACCATTCCTCTGCCTTAAATCATCACTTTCAATGAGAATATTTAATAGTGGCCAAAAAAATGAGAATATTTAATATCAAATCATTGTTCATATATATTTAAATAATAAATAATTATTTAATGCACTCATAGAATTATCGGGAAAAGGAAATTAATATTTATATTTTAAAAAATCACAAAAATACCACTAAGATAAAAATAATTTTAATTTTAGGCAATATGACGAGATCTTTAAGAGATGAAGCCACAAATAGCGAAGTAAAAAACAATCATTATAAACAATTCAACCCTATCATAATCCATCAATAATAGTGTACCTAAACTCAATCCTTCACTATCAACGTAAACATAAGCTGGTAAATC
The DNA here is from genome assembly GCA_024138025.1 of Combretum micranthum. Classification (NCBI taxonomy): domain Eukaryota; kingdom Viridiplantae; phylum Streptophyta; class Magnoliopsida; order Myrtales; family Combretaceae; genus Combretum; species Combretum micranthum. The sequence continues at coordinate 291,736 of JAMXBD010000341.1, forward strand.
AAAATATAGAATGGATGCATTATTATTCAATTCTTTACATCAAATGTATACACAATGTTCCATACAACCATCATAAAACAAAAGTAAAAGAAATGATGAAATCTAATCTACTCTTGGGTACTCTGCCTCCCTCATCTCTGCCTGACAAATGTACGACGGAAGGGTTTGATCTAAGCCGTAGCCTGCGGTCCATCTTCACCACCAATGATGTGCTGGTGCAACAAGATAGAATTTGGATTGGATCCATTTGGGTGAGGCCTTCTCCCATATCATTTAACCGTGACTGTCACCTCTTATGTGGAGCCGGGAAGGTATGGACCTCTACACATGAGTTGTCTAGCATCGAGGTATCCAGCTATGAGCATATGATGGACTAGGCTCACTATGTTGAACATATGAAGGACGAGGCTCATCATGATATACATGCGGGGGCAAAGGCTCGTCTTTAATATCTGCAGCTCTATATCGACCTCACCCCCACTCCTGACCCCGTCCCTATCCACGTCCCTCCCCATGTGGTTTGCGTCTCTGTGTTAGATGAAGTTGTGATGCATCCTCATCACCAATCATGTCAGGTGCTGGTGGTGGTCTTACTACTATTGGATCATTGATATTGAGCCCCATGAACTCATCTACTACATGAATGACATCTCATGCAGTGGCATGCGAGGACCAGGTAAATGAAATTAGCCTGCAATTAACATTGAACATCTAAATTAGGAAATGACAAACACAATATACATCCATATATACCACGTATATTCATTTAACTTACCATATAACGTATAATAGCCCCTATACGATTGATCTAGCATCTGGTGATCTGATTGTGCCAATCATAGTAATCTTTAGATGTATCGCTGGGAATGTCTGACATGTCCAGAACTCAATTGCGCCTATGATCCCACTCTACATCATATTGAGGGAAGGGCAGGTTGTTGGAATCCCCTAGAAAACTCTAAACTGTCTGAGCACCCTGTGTGGGTAGTAGTGCTCGATAATGTCGAAGCATACTAAGGGAACCCCTGCTTACCATACATCTCTGCCCGATTAGCAGTACCCAGGCAAGTTATCCATTATCTCAAATATGGATCCTAACGACTTTCAGATGAGAAAAAACAAGCATTATATAAGCAAAACAACAAAAGTGTAAATAAAAAACCATACTTTTATTTACTAAAAACGCAATTACCTGGGGACCTATCATTTGTGGATCCCCTATACTAGAATAACACGTGTGGTGCATCGAGTGACATCAAAATAGCTCCCCACTAACTGATGAGAGGGTACCCCGAGGAAATTGACATGATGATGTATGGGGGTGATGTGTGGGAAGTGTTCCCAAGCCAAATTTATAGAACGACAAGAGGTCCTGTTATGCAACTCATGTTAATATGGGACGCCATGCAAAGCTGTGTATAGAGCCATGCCAGGCAAGTTGCTCTTCATACATACTGCCCAACTAACTCCAAGTCAACAAGCAGAGAGAAGTACATGGCATGAACAAGATTCGTTGATTTATCCCCAACTATAAACCCCCTTCAACAGCAATAAAATATAGGCTCTAGCATGGCATCGTATGATGATATCATCAGCATCATCGGGTAGTGCACTGGAGTGTTTATCCAGCCATGACATCTTCAAGCACACACCGTCTACCTCAGCCTTTGACTCTAGTCTAACTCCAAGTAAATGGTGGCATAAATCTGGCTAATCAACCCATGTCGTACTAGTAACTACACGCCCATCAACCAGGAGGCCTATGAGAATTGCAATATCCTCTAGCATAACTGTCCACTCTCTAGTCGGCATGTGGAACATATGCGTCTCCATGCACCACTTCTCAACTAAAGCGGTGATTAAGTGCCAATACAGCTAAATGAATGGTATATGTATGGCACCCATAAAGCCGACCTGCGACAAACAGGGAATTAGTCGCTTGTCTAGCCATGCAAGCATACCATCTTATTGCTTTAGCTTCACTTCTTTCTAATGATAATGTAATACAACATGCACCTACATTTGAAAAAAAAGGTTCATAACAAGTGTGCTTAAATTATTTTAAATCAACAATGTAAGAAAATGACATTACCTGTTTGATGAGGATCAATTTGCCATTAAGGCTAAAGAACATGATCATGCCTTTGGGGTTTCACAATCAATCCATCAAAAACCAATAAGACAATTGAAGGCTGGCAGCATCTTATACAAAGCTGGCGATATACTTTAGTGGCTGATAGAATCATGGGCATAGATGAAGACGTGGAAGCCTCGGATTTCCAATTACACTGGCTTAAGGCTAGCAGTGTTCACCTTCAATGCCAGTGGCGTTGGATCCTAGGCCGGCGGCATACTTGGCTAGCATTCGAGAAAAAATGCATAATTTAATTATTTCGTATTTCCTTTATTTCCTTGTAGGGTTTTGACATAAATACTCCTTTTTAATGAGTTTAGGGAAGCTTTTGAACATTTTGAAACCCTTGTGTTGAGATTTCTCTCAATTTCTCTTATCAATTATATCGTTGATTGTGGCGAGATTCCTTTATGTTATTGTCAATCTTTTAGATTGTGGCGAACAAACCACTTCTTCTTATTTCTACGTCATATCAAACGAGATAGAGTGTATTTCGATTTGATTCAGTACATCATATGCACTATCAATGTCGATCATATCCCTTTATTTTCTTTGCATCCAAAATTAAAAACCTTAAAAATATCACTTTTATTATATCTGATTCGATCCTCAATTGCGATCACTATGTCTAGCATTTTAGGCACATTATCTTTTTGGTATCGAAGCAAAGGTTCCACGTTTCTATGAATCTGAGTTTAGAAATTTCATTGACAGAGCACAGTTGCAACAATGGGGCGATTGATAAGCAAAGTTTTGATCTTTAATATTGTTTTTTAGTTATCTCGTGGATTGTGAATTGTTGCATGATATTTGTGGTTTGGAGGAACTAGGGTTTTTATTCTGTTTGTGTTGATTGAGAATTGAGGATGAGGAATTGTGAAGGTTCCCTTGATTATCAGTTGCAAAAACTCATTAATGCAATGAACAATCTTGATTCCATATTCAAGCGGAAGTATCCACAACAATTTAATGATATTGTAGAGGAGTAGGAAACTCAATCCATTGAGATTGATAATAATGATGATGCCGATTGGAATTTAGAATATAAATGATGTTTGGGTTGAGGGCATCTTCAATATCAATGTCCCAATGAATATGCTGTGAAGCTTGTTAATGGGGTTCCCAAAATTATTATGGAAGATGAACTTGAGAGCAAGGTGGATTAATAGAAAATTTTTATAGTTAAAGAGGAAGTTGGGGAAGAAAGAGATGAGATCCTTGAAGAATGTAAAGAGAATGATTTCATTGAAAAGACTAATGATCAAAATAGAGCAATATGTGGTGTAGAAGCCAAATCACAGTCCTTGGTGTTAAGAGAAGAACTTGATGAGACACAAGAGAGCCCCTCAATTGCCTAACTTCTTGCCTCTTCCACTCACACGAAGAGCTATAAATCATTCCAAGTCATATCATATTCTTGTTCCTTATTTGCATATGAGTTATTTTGATTTACTGCTGGGGTTGAGAAGCATCCATGAATATAATAATAATCTTTTTCCTGTGAAAGAGCTTGAGATATTTATTGAAATTTATTGGAATATTATTGATGATTACATATATTGGAGGAGTGTTGTGATTTTGTGTGGTAATGTTGTGGAAAGAATAGATGTATACAAGCAACAATCTATTGAGTGTAATCATGACAAAAGGATTGCAGATGCATTAGTGAAGCTTGAGAGCTTACCTCATACTATTTATCTTTATGTCATTATAGAGGAAAGAATTTATGTAAAGAAATTTATACATGGGATCCAGGAGGGTATGTTGATTGGGAATTCCTATTTAAGGGAAGATTTGCAGATAAAGCAATGGAGAAAGAATCTAAGTTGGGCATCATTGGAACTTTTTACTTAATTATTGTTGAGTTTTGTGAGTTTGTTTTTAATCTAGGTAGATGTATTTCCATCAAGATTTAAGGATAAAGCTTTAACAAGGCTGGGAGGATGGCGAGGATTAGTTTGCCATTGAGGCCAAAGAACATGATCATGCCTTTGGAGCCACACAATCAACACATAAAAAACCAACAAGAAAATTGAAGGCTGGCAGCATCTTATAAAAAGCTAGCGGTGTACTTTAGTGGCTCGTAGAATCACGGGTATGGATGAAGATGTGGAAGCATCGGATTTTCGAGTACACCGGCTTAAGGTCGGCGGTGTTCACCTTCAACGCCGGCGACGTTAGATCCTAGGCCGACGGCGTACCTGGCCAACGTTCAAACAAAAAAGCAAAATTTAATTATTACGTATTTCCTTTGTTTCGTTGTAGAGTCTTGATATAAATACTCCTTTGTAATTAGTTTAGGGCAACTTTTGAACATTTTGAAACCCTTGTATTGAGATTTCTCTCAATTTCTCTTATCAATCTTATTGTTGATTGTGGCGAGATTTTTTTTGTTCTTATCAATCTTTTAGATTGTGGCGAACAAACCACTTCTCCTTGTTTATGTGTAATATTAAACGAGATAGAGTGTATTTCGAGTTGATTTGGTGCGTCACATTCACTATCAACGTCGATCATATCCCTTTATTTTCTTTGCATCCAAAATTAAAAATCCTAAAAATATCATTTTTATTATATCTTATCCAATCCTCAATTGCGATCACTGTGTCTAGCATTTTAGGCACATCACTTGCTTATAGAGTTCGACGCATCCTCAATGATTGAAGGGTTGATCAATTGATTTTTGCAAGAACCAATGTCTCTTTGATGCTTGATGATCAAAATTAACCAAGAGCACGTGCCAATTTGATCAAAAACAGTACCGAAATGGAGTGAAATTTGGGATATGATTTATAGGTAATGGAGATTTGGGGTTTGTTCATGAGCAAAATGGGAAAGAAGAAGAAGAAGAAGTGGCCAAATATTGGACCCGTCAACCTCATTTTTTAAAGAGACAAGGTCATAAATATATGACTGATCTTTTCAAAAAAACGAGGTTGCTCTGCTATTTGCGTACACATATTACCAAAAATTAAAATTTTTTCTATTACAATAGTATTTTTATAATTTTTTAAAATAAATATTAATTTCCTTTTCTTAGAATTATCATTGATCAAAAGTTGGAATAGCTCTTAATTAACATAAAATAGAACTGAAATCAGCCGAAACCACGAGCAACCGGTGAATCCGGTTATCAGTTAACCATTCCTCCGCTTTATATCACTCCAAGCCTCTAGATGCTTAGTACTTAGCACCTTCCACAGCATCTTCCACTTTATCATCTTCTTCTTCTTGCACCTCTTCTTTTCTCTCTATTAACTTTCCATTGTTTGCGTGAGCTCTCTTCGACAAATTCCCGGTCAGAATCATGGGTAAGCATCATCTTCTCCTGAACTTTCTACTATCTTATCTTATTCTTCATGTATTATACATATGCTATATCTAGTATATGTATATATTTATATATTTGTTGACTGTTTGGCTTTAAAAACATGCTTATGTATATATATGATGATCTGACCCTTTGATTTTTCTGCTCTTGTGTCAACAGGCAAGGTCAAGATTGGAATCAACGGTAAATTAACGCTCCAAGTCTTGCTTCAACTGCTTTTACTTATTGTTGTTTATGTTTTTTGAAATATATGATGTCGTATTCACAAGTTTAAGATCATGAAAGAGCTGATTATGATTCTAAGGGTTGTTTGTTTCCCCTAATAAGAAAAGGACAAAGGAAAAAAGTTTCTCTATTTGTGTTTTAGTTAAAATTTTCATAATTATCAAAATACTATTACAGACTCTTGTGGTCTAGTAACATTAATACTGGCTTTCCGAGTAGGATAGACCAGTTTGAATCCTCGCTTCACATTTTATTCATCCAAAAAATATATTATTATCATTATTATAGTGACCATGAAATAAATGGTCACTAGTGGCTTTTAGCAGCAGAAAGCAATGGTGGCTTACCTTAAGAGAAAATCATTTTCCAGCTGGATTTTTCATAGTTGAAAACTACCAGCTAATTCAGCCTGTCCATTGCCATGTACTGCCAAGCTAGTAGAATCGCAGTTATTACTGCAATATCTTATAATTGCAAAACGTTGATTATAATAAATGCTAAAAATGTCTGGATGTGTTCGCAGCAAAACAAACACATCCTAGATTGTGTATGTATTTATATTTGTGGTGGTGTTTGAGACAGGTTTTGGTAGAATTGGACGCTTGGTAGCAAGAGTTGCTCTTCAAAGAAATGATGTTGAACTTGTTGCTGTTAATGATCCATTCATTTCTGTTGATTACATGGTATTCTTCAGCAACCATCTTGTCAAACTTTCCACTTTCGTAATTTTTGTTATTCAAATCTTGATTTAACACTATGCCATCAGATGTTTCAAAACTTATTTTAAGGTAAAAGTAAAAAAATTTGAATCTTTTTTATGGATAAAACACTTTTAATTTGAGTCAAGATACAAAACAAGTAAATTATGGACAATAAAAGTTCTGTTTCCTGTTCTTTTTTATTTATTTCTGATAACTTGATAACCTCCTTTTTTTCCAACTCACACTCATTTGTGGTTGTATGATCCAAAAACTGCCTTTCAAATGGGCAAATAGGCTTTTTTGGCAAAGGCTTTTAAAGATAAATCTTCTGCTGATTTTCCCGCCTTTGTGTCTTTTAAGTATATCTCTTCAGAAGCAAATGAGAAATAAATGACAAGGAGTTTCCAGCGAAGTTCAAACACAAGCCTGTTTTCGCTATTCAAGGTCCGAAAACAGTGTTTGTAATCACTTTTCAATCGAAAAGTTATTCCATGATGTCTTACAAGTTGCAAAATATATATAGAGAAGAGACCAAAAAGAAGTAAAATTTGAGCCTTCAAGTTCAATCTGAGGAATAATGGATGGGAAACTCTCTTGCTGTATTTTCTGTTTCAGAGTGGTTCAGTTTTGGTAAATTGATTAACATTCTTGTCTGGTACTTCTTGTTGCATGTTACAGACATACATGTTCAAGTATGACAGTGTGCACGGTCAATGGAAGCATCATGAGCTTAAAGTTAAGGATGAAAAGACCCTTCTTTTTGGCGAGAAGCCTGTTACAGTTTTTGGAATCAGGTGATTTGCTCATATATGAGTTATTCATATGTTTGTTTCATCTTATATTGATCTTGATTGATGGTGTCAGGAACCCTGAGGAGATTCCTTGGGCTGAGACCGGGGCTGAGTTCATTGTGGAGTCCACTGGTGTATTTACTGACAAGGATAAAGCAGCTGCTCACTTGAAGGTACATTAGGACATATCTGTAGAACTGCTATATCAGGAATTGTTCTACGTGATGTTTATAAGTAGGCCTCTTAGGTATGTCCAATGCTTTAATAAAGGAAACTTGTGGAGGGAAAATGCAATATTTCCTATATTACTGAACTATTTAATATATTCCCATATTGTTTAGCTTGAAAGCAAGCTAAAGAGAGTTACCGTGTGTTAGAAACCAAAGCTCACCTCAAAAGCTAGTGAAGAAGAAGATGAAAACACTAGGTATACAAGTACCACACAAAATTTTTGAGGTGATAATATGGGACTTTAACATCTGTCCTTGGTAGATACCTGTCACAAACAAAGCAAAGCCAGCTACTGGAAAGGTCATACGTGAAAGTCAGTGCCCACAATGCAAAAGGAATGTTAATCGATAGATATGAAACTATACGTATGTAATGTGCTGAAATTTTGACTGCAAACCATTATGGATCTAGAATTCATCATAGATAAATATAGCTTTTAGGACTTGATAAGAAATCATGCACTCAACTTATATGTTGCTTCATGAGCTCCTTTCATCTCACCTGACACCTAAGCAAATGCCATGCCTTCCAACTCTGCATCAAATTGACTAATTTTCACTCTAGGTTTCTGTGCAGAAGTTGTGGAATGATCTCTCATACAGATCTGTGAAATGAGTCTTGATTTTGCCTTTTTCTAGGCAAAACAACTCAGTTGCGTAGTTGATCTAGGTTTGTTATCCCACAAATTAATGCTAAGAGTCAAGAGGTTATAGGGAAGTGATCTGCTGTTTTCTGATTGAGATGCTTGATGTTGGCAATGAACTAAGGAGCATTTGTTGTTTATCTAGAAATGCAGCTGATTTGTGAAACTTGATGACTTCTCTATCTAGTTACTCACTTGTCAGCATAATAAAATGGAAGCTGTTTTGATTCTCAGGGTGGAGCAAAAAAGGTTGTCATTTCAGCTCCCAGCAAGGATGCACCAATGTTTGTTGTAGGTGTTAATGAAAAGGAGTACAAGCCTGATTTGCAGATTGTTTCCAATGCAAGCTGTACCACAAACTGCCTGGCTCCCCTTGCAAAGGTTCTTATTACCATCTTTTTTAAAATTTCTCTATCATTGGTCACTGAAACTGATGTTATACCTTTTATTGATCTCCAACCGCATATTGTAGGTTATTCATGAGAGATTTGGCATTGTTGAGGGTCTGATGACTACAGTGCACTCCATCACTGGTAAGTTCACGCCAGTAGATCTTATTATGATGACTAGGGCTTATTTTGTGACCATTTTTTATGTTTTTCCTTGCCTAGCTACACAGAAAACTGTTGATGGACCATCTATGAAGGACTGGAGGGGTGGAAGAGCTGCTTCATTTAATATCATTCCAAGCAGCACTGGTGCTGCCAAGGTAATTGGCCTATATTTTTAGATATCTACATGATTAATGTGCATGGTGCTGTTACTTCCTAGGGAACAAGGAATGTCCCTTAAGATTTAGAAAAAGATTTGAAAATGTATGTACTTGTCACTGTTACTTTTTACATGGTATAAAAGCTTATCATAGCCATCTCTTGAGGCTATGTACACAGTGAAATGTAGACCTCGATCAGTGCACAAGTGTTGTAGACAGGTTCCTATTTAGAGGTGGCCATTCTAGTTCTGTTCGTCATCTCCCCTCCCCCAAAATTAAAACAATAATAATAAAAAAATTTTGTCAGGTGTGAATCATTCAATATAGCATGATTTACCATCTCTTCTAGGATTGGTTTATATAACTCTTCTTGTCACATTGCTGAATGAATAAATTATAGAATTACTATTACTAAAGATGAAATAAATCTATAATATGATTTTCATTTATTAATTTTTTTTTATTTAAATGAGGGGAAGTTTTGGAAAAAAGAAAAACAATTCCAACATTGAATTGTTACTCACAGGTTTTAGTAATGGATGGATGGTTATTAAATATTTTTTATAGTAGGGATTCTTTATAAAACGCTATGATAGTCAACAAACAAAATGTTGTAATAGCTCTCCATAAATAATAAAGCTGTAATGAGATTACTATTATAGAATTATTACTGCAGCAAAGACATTTTGTCTCTTCCATTAGCTTATTGATCTCTTTGACTAACATTTGTTGTAAACTGTTATATTAGGCTGTTGGTAAAGTGCTGCCTGCATTGAATGGCAAATTGACTGGGATGGCTTTCCGTGTACCAACTGTTGATGTCTCAGTTGTTGACCTTACTGTCAGGCTGGAAAAGAGTGCCAGCTATGATCAAGTCAAAGCTGCCATCAAGTAAGAAGAGATTCTTTTTCAAACAATTCATCCAGAGAGAATGCCCTATCTGGTCTTAATTTTTCTTCCTAATACATAATGCTTTTGTTTTTGATAATTTGTAGGGAGGAATCAGAGGGTAGACTGAAGGGGATACTCGGATACACTGAGGATGATGTAGTTTCTACAGACTTTGTTGGTGACCCCAGGTTGATGCTTGTAGACATATTTGTTTGTTCTGAGCCAGTTTTTTTGGCTTTTTGAGAGGATTGTTGCAAAATAAGCAACTACATTCAATGTTTCTGATTGTTGTCCTACATCCTTCAGGTCAAGCATTTTCGACGCAAAGGCTGGGATTGCCTTGAATGAAAATTTTTTGAAGCTAATTGCTTGGTATGACAACGAAATAGGCTACAGGTAAATATTTTGTTCATTTTATATCCCACAGCCAGTACTCTATTTTTGAAAATTTTCTGAAGTCAACCTTAGAACAACTAAAATTTTGTTTGAATAGCAATTGATTTTTGTAGTTTCATCCTATAAAAATTAATATTCACAACTCACCTGCATTCTGGTGAAATCCGGGTTCTGATTGCTTGGGAGCAGATTCATAAAAAGATTGGTATCAATCCAATGATTCTCACACTAATGTGTCTTCTCTTTTGGCAGCACTCGTGTCGTTGATCTGATCATTCACATGGCATCTTGCTTATAAGGAAATTAAACAGACCAGGACAGTATCGGCCAAATGTATCAATAATGTTGGAGGAGAGGGAGCAGCAATAAGATGGTCTTCTAGACCTTTAGTCTTTAGATAAATTTGGGTGTGGTGGTTGTATCTTCCTCCCCAGCGTGGATGTTGTGTAGTTATGCAGAGTTTAGCATTTGTACTATTATGCGGCTTGGTTGGCCTGCCTTTGAGAACAATTAAGCCTGATGTATCTCCTCCTCCTGTGTTTTGTGTCTAATATATACATGCCAGTGGATAATTGTTACTTTCTTTCGATGTCTCTATGAAAGTGATAGCTAGAAGGAAGCTTGAGTTATTATATATCAAGATATATATTGATGGTGCTGTGTGCAAGCAAATTTTCCGAGAATCCGTTGTTAATCTCACCTTAAGGCAGCCTGGAGAATTCCTTCTGAGCCATATGATCCCATGCTGTCATCAACTTGATTAATTTTGGAATGAGCAGATTTGTCAACGACCAGTCTCTTATGAAAATACTGCTGTCGTGTTCTCTTTTCAGCAAATGCATTCAACTAAAAAATTGGTTATTAATAAAACATGGGTATTTCTATCCCTTCTTATACATATTATAATCTCCCTGTAATAAGCCAGGGAAAAAAATGAGAAGAAAAATTTTGCAGATGCATTAGGTTACTCCGAGCAAATTATAGACAATGCCGCTAGCAATTCCTCCGTTAGATTTCTGGCACAATTGAGACCGGCAGGCAAGAAAGTGGTGTCTGGCTGTCTGCACATGATGGAAAGAAATGCTGCAGATAATGATCCGGTTATCAGTATTGTCAGCATGTCATTTTGGGACACTTATATGCAAACATGCCAACATCAAAAGATCCAGAAAGACTAGAGATTAGACTGGAGTTTCATCTGTTCTTCTATTTGCATTATTAGAATCTAAATTTTCAAGCGCATAAAATGTAGTACAAAATTTCATCGGAAATTCCCAACTGGAATTAATAAACTTCAAAAAACTCATCAGGTACATTAACAATAAGGCATCAAAAGCTCCTCAAGAACTGACAATGCATTATGCTTTGCTGCCTCTTGTTTTGAGGGATATGCCAGAGCCAACCTCAAGCAGACAGCCCTAAGTCCGAATTCCTTTAACCTATAGCAACAAAGGTACATGTAACGAATCTGAAATCTAAAACAAGTTCCTTTCTATCATAAGTACTTCCATCTTGAAAACTTCTCTAATTGAATCTAGTTTAATGGCCCCTGGATCTGCTGGCCATTTATTGAGCTGCAGGAGCCGTCGAGGTCTGTGTTATATTTTCCTGTAAAACCTTGTTAAAGGGATAATCTCAGATGGAAACAAAAATTCAAGGCAAGGAACTCACTTTTACTATTCTTAACCACCATTGCTTACCTGTAACATCCCTGTCATCTTGCCACCATTATCACTTTCCACTGGCTTGGGAATAAAATTAGTGTTGATGTTTGAAGGAGGTTGCACGGATCTGAGGGGCTCAACAAAAAGAGGTTGGTCACTATCACTATCTTCATCGTCATCCATAGGACTGCTGCCAGATTCCTCAGCTGACTTGCTGTTCCCATTGTGTCCCTCCGCCTGTGAAGGAGTTTCAATTCTCTTAATGACTTCTGTCACCAAATTCTCAAAAGGTGTGCCAGGTATTCTCACCAATTTAGGAGCTGCCTCATGTGATGACTCTCCTGGTGCTTGCATGGTATTTTCATTTTTGTCGTGCCCTTGCATTGCCACATCTTTGTTTGAGTTTGATTCATTCGGTGGTTGAACACTTTGGAAGGCAGCAGGTGGCATATGTGTAGCAACAGATCCAGGTTGATTGGGTGGAAATATTCCATTAGTAGAAGCGACAGGCTGAAGTCCGACAGGAACCATTCCAGCCCTCGAAGTTGCTGGATGAACCATTTGCGCTGGCATGGAGGGCACCAATTTACCATGTGATACTGTAAAAATAGCCAGAATGAAATCAATTTGTCAGCAGTTCCATTCCATTCTTGCAAACAAGAACAAGAAGCACACACAGGAATGTTATTTTTAACCTGGAAGTGGAATTTCATTCCTTTTTATCATTTTAACATCCGGGGCAATGTCATTTTCGGCAGAAACAGGTACATAATGTCCTGGCTTGAACACCACACCTCTTAAAGCAGTCTCAGAGTTCCCAACCCTGACACTGAGCAAATAACCACCATCAAACACAGCTTCAATGACACCAGAAACAACTTGCCCTATCATGACATCTTTTACATTTTCAGTAGAAGCTGCCTGTGTAGCCTGGGTTCCATTCAAGCCTTTAAATAGGGGAGGGGTGTGAATATTCTCCACGCTATTTAGATTTTGATCTCTCGAAGTGCGAACAGTATCTCCAAGTTTTGCACTTTGATCCTCAGGACAGGATACTTTCGAGGGCGGCCACGTTTGCGCTTTTGTGGTGCACTTGCTGAAGCATCTGAGCTTATTCCTGGGGTAGCTTGGCTCATTGTATCAGCTTCACCTATTTTAAACATTCAAGGAAATGCCAAGTGATTGATCCTGGCTACACAGAGGAATGATTGACAATGCTGAGGCATATATTCCCCCTCTGAAAACGACGAAACTAAAACAAAGTGATGTACGATTGAAATTATAGAGAGCACATGCAGTTTGGCTTATTTCAACTTTTCCCAAGATAATTTTTTCATCAGCTTTTTATGACAGCCTGACTTACAACATTCAACAGATTCCAAACAGATAAAAAATAAAAAAGAATTCTCCCATTAATCCTCTCCTCCTCCCCAATTGGAGGAAATTACTGTTTGTTCGCCGATTAAAGAATCAAGTCCATCAAACTCCCTGCAAACTAGAGAAACCCGAGCCCCTCAACTGACCCTCACCGCCTTGTTGCGAATGCCCATAAAAAATTCATAAATTTACCAAATCTCTCCAACTACAAAACACCGAGTTTTGCAGCGGCATCATAAATAATGTACGAATTAATTCATCAATTATTGACCTACAATAAATACAAATCAAAGAAACCATGACATCCACCCAAGAATGAAATACAATATCCGGACAAGCAGCAAAACTAGTACCAACCCTGGTCCCGGTTTCCCAATTAGGTAGTGAAAACCGAATTTTCATTACAAGAACTGTCGATTTCAAGGTCCAATCAGCATTAACGGCGTAAAAAAACCTTAAAAAAACCCTCCTTTTCAAGAATTCTATAAACAACATAATAACGGAATTCACGACTAATAATCCAGGTATGCAATTCAATTCAATCCAACGCCAAAACATGAATATCTAATCATTCTCTGATGAAACAGCGTAAAAGAAAAACCAACCCAGATAATCAAATGATGAAAAGGACACAATCTTTAGGGTTTTCACTCAATCACAAGAAAACCCTAAAGCCCTAATCCTATTTGCAAAACACAATTTGTATAGATTAATCAACTAATTAATTAATTAATCATAAACCCTAAATTTTCAAAGATTTGGAAATACAATATAATAATATAAATTAGAAAACGTAGATAAGAAATATTGTAAAAAAAAAAAAAGTTAGGGATCGGAATGAATAAAATAAGTACCTTGCGAATTAATCGTGTGGGGAGTGGTGTGAATATTTGCAGTCCACTCAGTTTTTGCTTAAAACTATTACTGTAGAAAAACACACATTAAATATATATGTGTGTGTATGTATAATTAGCAGCTTATGCTTAAACATAAACCTAATATTTAAAAAAAATATATTTAAAGAGAACAAAACCTAGGTCTTTGTTTGTTTATTTATTTATTTCGAGGTTGTTGCGGAAAATAATGGAACAGTTCGGTTTTTGCAATGTTTTCGCTTGATCTCTTGGGTTTGATGAGACTCACCATGGCTGTGATGGCATACATTTTTCACAGTCAAATAAATCACTGCCATGTAGATTACATGTTTTTAACTCCACGTGACATGGTTTCATTGGAGGGTTATCTAGGAAATCCAGTAGATATAGGAGGTAAGCTAATCGATGCGGTGTTCTTTTTCTCCCTTAGAGCTCGAGTTATTTTATTTTCTAAACGTAGAAAATATTGATTAGTACAATGGATTATTTAAACTTCCAAAGCGTGTGGATATTGAAGTGCTACTTTCTGTGCAATTAGCTAATTGAAGTATTTGATAATTCTTATAATCGAAATGCTACTTTATTTTAATTGCATGTTTTATAAAATATAGGTTTCCTTCGTTACATTAACCTTTATAAGTTTACAATATAAGATATGGTATTGGATAAGAGTCCGTGGTAGTATTAGATAATTCCCATGATTTCTATCTAATGATTGCGAACAAAACAAATCCCTCACAAGTTATCCAATTTTGACTTGCTAAAAACTTCGCTTAGCTTATATTTGATAGGTAAACAAATCAAGTTAAGGTTTATATTTAAACTCATGAATCAACTCATTTAAACTCATGATTCCAATTTTACTTGTGAGGTGTATATATACGCATTCATTTTACTTGAATTTTAAATTTAGCTTAACTTAAACTTGATTAGCAAACGAGCTAAATTTAAGCTCAATATTGGGCTTACTTATCTAAATAAGCCAAGCTTATGCATATATTTCAACTTTGATTAGAAAAAAAAAATTGACTTAATTCGAACTCAATATGTCACATCCCGAATTAGAGTTCAAGGCATACCCAGTTTAGTCGTACATAAAACTAAAGCATTATGGATAATACTAAAGCATTACAGACAAGACTATCTAAAAAGATATCGTTTATTCATATTGTTTGCTCTCAAATCTTAAATTAAGAAAACAATTGAGTAGAAAATGGAAATATACTTTTACAAACATTTTTCAAAAGCTAATCTTATGAGTACATATTCATACATATATACAACTTCGTACCAGACATTGGTACTTCAAAAGTATTTGAGTATCTAGTTTCTACAAAAACATGAAACATAAAGTAAATGAATATATTTAATTTACAACATAAAGTCTTAGATAAGCTTTTAAAAAAATACAAGTCTAATGAACAAAATAAAGTCTTAAATAAAATATAACATCATATATCCAAAGAACTTAGTTGTCCTACTCATTTAGAAACTCCTCAAAAACCATGCCATACACCAGGTGGTCAGAAGAGTCATCATCTATGTCATCAACACCTAAAAGAGAAAAAAAAATGTGAGTCGAAGCCTAGTACTACAATAATACATGCACACAAATAGTGAACACACATTCCTAACTTAATGGAACGCAATAATCCATAAATTATATCTTAAATTCAAGTGAAACAAACAACAACAAAGTACTCACACTTCGAACAACACGCCATGAGAATCTAAGGGTCCTAAATAGCAGCAATTGATTAGAGGGTTGATATAAGTAGCTTAAATACTTATATATCCTATAAGGCTTCTATAATAATAATAGTATCGTTTAGGGTTCATAGCTATTACGTATCCTTATTTATCATAATCTATAATATCATTTGGTTCAACTGGTCGCATAATTATGAACTAAATCATATTACTTCTCTTTAAGTATAAGTAAATGTTACACCGATATCATTTACCCTATCAGTTACCCACCAAGCCACCTATAAATTATCATTAGTAATGATACAGGGTAATTTAAGTACCTAACTATCGTGAAGGCATCACTTGGCAAAGTTGTCTCTCTTTGGATTGGATTCAACAACCAAACACAAACAACGTTCATTTATTGGGTCATCTTTAAGTATTAGTCCATTATAATGTCTATCCTAATACACAACACATGTATTAGTGCGTACTTGTTTAAAATGGTATATCTTGCAAAGGATCAGAAATTGGGCCCAAAAAAGTAGAGGAATCTATTCCAAAGAAATTATTTCACATGAGATTCAAATATCCATGTATCTATCAAATCATATTCAATTATTTCTTTAATCAAGTTCAGGTATTATATGACTTAATATATATTTGATCAAGATTCAATTCAATTTATTTTTTATTATTATTTTATTTGATATTTTAGTAGAGGAACCATCATGTCCGTTTATAGGGGCTGTGATCATCATTACACCCTCAGTAACGCTTGTGATTGAGGGAAAGAAAAAGATCAGAGATGATCACGCCTGTGTTCATTTGCAATATTCAAATCCGTAACGATCACGGGTATCATCACACTCGTAATGAATGCCTTGTGCTTATTTTGATGTTTTTCTTTTGTCCATTTTTCTTCGATTTAACCTGTTTAACTAATTCACTTAAGTCATAACCATAGCAAATCATCTTAATGTCATCATATAAACTAGTACTCTTGATTCTACAACACTTTTATACACATTAGTATATCATATTGATAAATGTCAGGAGACTCTGATTGTTATGATGATTTAGGGGTTTTTGATCAATAATTTAAATGATAATCACATAGATGTGGTATTTAATAGGTTAATTTGTCAATTTCAAGTTAACATAGAACTCATCATGAAGAAAACAAGTGAATTCAACAAGAAAAAGGATAAACGTGAAGGATTATGGAACTAAACGAGACCGTACAAAGGACTGTATCAATTTTGAAGAGAAATTAGTAAAAAACATGTAATAACCAAAATTTCTACAGCTCGAATATAATAATTATTAAGAAAATAATGCAAAATTTCTAAGAAATTTTAACGAAAGTCACAGACAACACTCTTAATTTTTCATGAACTAAGAATATTAAAATATAAATAAGTTAATAACCGTTTAAAAGAAATCCTTTCATAACTTCTCGATAAAATTTTATAAATATAAAAAGGATAAAATTAAAAAAATATAAATGAACTAAAATAAGATTTAATTAGATAAAGGTAATAATCAAAGTTATAATATATAACATTCCAAATAATTAAAAGAGATCTATGATAGGTAAATAAATAATTATAAAGGAATGGTACTAAATCTAAATACTTAAATCTTATGATGTTTTATACAAATAAAAATATTACATGAAACACTAAATAGACATAATAAGAAAAACAATATAAACATATAATGCATGTAATAAACAAATCAGAAATATGAAAATAACTGCCAAATGATATCAAGTTTCAACACACTTCAAACAATGGAAAATAACAAGAAATTTCAAACAGACCTGAAGATGAATACAAAAATATTATATATAAACTCAATGAATAATAGATTATTAAATAATTCAAAATTACAATGGAAGTGAACACAAATATCAAATTTTAATCTAAATTAATTGGAATAACACAATGAAAACATAAACGAACAAATATAATCTTAAAATGAATAAAAGCTTTTGAATTATAAAATTCTAAAATTAATATAATGCCAACTACCGATGGATGATTAATCTTAAAGTTTGTTTAGAATGTAATTTGATGATTAAGCTTAGATAGTTTACTTGAAATAAGTAACTGAAATTATTGGTTACAAATGGGTAGACTAACGTAAACAAATTAGTAAATAGATTTAACTGAAATTGAGATTTCCAAATGCTCCTTTCCAATCTTTTGTCTATTTCAATTATTCATTTCACGAACCAAAATTCTAAAATCTTTTTAGTTATCAAATTTGAACTCTATTTCATTCAAATTATATATTTACTTTGCTTGTTTTTCTAACAAATTAAATTTCACTATTATCTCTTCCAATTTTAATTTGAAAACCCATTTCTTTTAATCTACAAATGATATAAAATTTCATAAATTCAAATACTTAGATTTATAGAGTTATCAAATATAGCCCATTAACTCTAAATTCTATACATTCAATCCCTATGAATTTTAGTTCGTCTACTTGTGTAAAAATATCAATTTCTAAGCCTGAACTCAAACTAGATACCAAGTTTTTACAAAATTAATTTTTAAACTGGATTTCCAATTCAGGTTAGCGGTTTAACTTTTATATTAAAAAATTTTACTTAAATTATTGTTAATACTTAAGATAATGATATGAGAAACATAAATCAAAACCTTTATTATTAATCTTTCCGAAAACCATCTAATATATAATCTTTTGTCCATCTTGTCTTCTTCAACAAGCTGTCTTGCTCTTCTCTTTTCTTTCTCTTTTTCCATTCATTTCTTTTCCTTTCCTTTTTCCTCTTCTTTCTCTTCTTTTCTTTTCTCTCAATTTTCACCCCTAAATCTTAACTTTCAATTAGATCAAAAGGAGATGTAGGAGATGAAACAAGAGTAGTTGATGAGAAGCACGCATGAAGGGAGTTACAACCATTGTTGTCAAAACCGGCCGGTTCAACCCGATTAGATCGAAACTTGCACTAATGCCGAGTTGAGTCTCTTTTATAACTTGTTTTTGCATCGAACCGGCGAGACTCGGATTGACTCGATCAAACCAGTTGACCCGGATTGGTTAACCCATGCCCAAAAAAAATAAATTAAAAAAAACCTAGAAATTCAAATATTTATTTATACATTATTATAAATTTATAAAATATAATCATTACATCATGTTTATTTAATAATTAATTGATGAATTTGATCCAAATATAGATTTAATTGAGTGATCTCATATAATATTGGTCTTTTATAATTAAATCATCCCTTATATTTTGACGTTTTCATGATCTCGATTAGACCTCCCATTGACCCCTGAAGCCCTAGCTTATTTGAGTCAAACCCCAGTTCGGTTCTAACTACATTGGTTACAACAACCATGGAGTAGTAGCAGTAGTGAAGAGTAAGAAAGTTAAATGCATCAAACATGTAAGTATGTTTGTTTTCTTTATTTTGTTTGTTGTAAGTGCTAGTATATGATGGATGAAAGATATACATAGGGTTTTCATTAAAGTTGATGGGCTTGTGAATGTTTATGTATAGAGTTGAGAAGTGAATGATATGATCCAGATGATATATGATGCTAAAAATATGTTTAGAAATGTTGTGAGTTATGGTTTTAGACTTGTATGATGTTACTAAGATTTGGATCCATACGGGGCGTAACAAAGGGTGTGGTAGCCATTGTCCCCTCTGTTGAACCCATATGGGGCTTGGCAAGGGGCCTGGTGGTCACCATCACCCTTGACACGCTTCATATGGAACAAGAGGGCATTTTGTCTTTCTTTTTCTTGTCGTCTTGATTTAAATTGATTATAACTTTCTTATCTGAACTTAGATTAAGATGATTTAAAATGCTATGGAAAGCTTAAAAAGAGAACTATAACTTTCATTTTTCAAGTTTTTAGAAATTCTAAAAATAACAAGGCCTAAATTTTATTTGTTTCAAACTATCACATATCCAAAGCTAATGAACTTAGTTAATAATCTAAGCTCCTTTTGGCTTAATAAATTTAAATAAACTAGAATCAACTAGATTGATTAAGCCTAATCAACTTGGCTAAGATTAAGTTAACATAGACTTAAGTTGCTATGAATCTTAGATATAAAATGAATTAGTAGTATATCTAGGCTCAACTTGACTCAATGAACTTTTAAGCTAAAATGAACTAGATTGATTAAGTTTAATCAATTCGGTTAAGTTAAGTTAATAGACTTAACACTTGTAAATGGCTTAGAGATAGTATATTGTAATGTGATGGGTCAAACCATGTTTAGTAAAGGGAATATGTTGTTTCAATGTATGTTTGCTAAAATGAGTTTGATATAAATGAACAATTATTTTAATTGTTTATATGAGTTAATTTCACAAATAGATACTCGCTTTTGATCTAATCTCTGAAATAGTCTTAGCCAACCTTCTATTTCTATTTAAATTTTAATACGAAGGATGATGATGATTTGATGCTGATGATAATGATGATGATGATTGGATGATCGATGGGGATGATGCTTTGGTTTTCCTAAGGAATTGTTAAGACATAGCTTGGATGATAGGTGGGCAACATTAACTGTACCACATTGTTTATGTTTGCAATTTAATTGCATTTTTACTAATATAAATATAATTAGCTATGTATGGGGAATTGGGTATTCGTGTGTTGCTTGGTGATTGTTTTGGTTGATAATTCACTAATTTAAAAGAGATCACACCTTGTTTGTAATCTCTAAATTGCAATTATTGATGATTGTTTGTTAATTGATTGGTCACTTTAATAAATGGACCTAATGCTAACTGACTCGTTAAATTAAAAAATCATATATTTCACGACATCATACTTGCATTAGCATTTATGAAGTATGCACGTCACATATTATCATTCCCATTGTATGGTAATGCTTGGGGAAATCTAGTGAATCCGGTGAGAGTCACCACAAGGTTGCCAGTTCCATAAGAACTAAGTAGGCTTGAAGGACATCACCTGATGAGGGCTAGCATGGAATGATAATACTTATGAGGTTTTTAAGGTTCTAAGGTGAAATGGTGAATGTTTTAATGGTATGAGTACTTGGGACAAAATGAGTTTCAAAATGAAGTCCTCCCTCCTTAATTCTTTCTAAGGAGAAGTTAGAGGTTTTGTTTCACTAAAATGATTTTCAAAGGAAATTCTCCCTTCTTAGTTATATCTAAAGAGCAGTTAGAGGTTGTTTTGATAGTAAATATGTAATGACAAGAAATTTGAGAAAAGAAATCCCCCTTCCTTAGTTTTTAGATTCTCTTGGGCATGACACTAGGCTAGTCCTTCAATCCCTAAGAGAGAGTGTAAATTTCCATTAGTTTGGATTATGGTCATCCAAACTGTGCATATCATATGATTGAGTGTTACATTGCATATATTTGTTAAGAAAACTTGGTTGAAATTTGTTTGATGTGTGGTTTGGTTATGTTATTCACTAAGCTATGATTTAGCTTACACTCCTATTGTTTTTGTGCAAGAATAGCCAAGATATCAAGAATGGGCCAAGACTGTGTGGAGAAGATTCCTTGAAGAAAGAAGGCCAGTTAGATATAAGGGATAGATAGATTGTTTTGTATTAAGATTTTGTTTTATGCAACATAAGTTTAGATTATGGACTAGATTAGTTGTTTAATAGTTTAAAGTTTGTAAAATGTAGATGATCTATCCTATTTTATCATTTGGTGGGGAATACTGGTTCTTTGCGCTTCTAGTGGACTGTTGAAGTCAGATTTCCGTTATATATCACAAATGTGATTACATGTTAGAAGTTTGTAAAGTAATGATTCAAGTAGAGTCTTATAAACTCTGACTTCCAAGACGGTTATCATATTACAGGTACACACATGATATGATGACTTCAAGTTTATCCTTAGAGGCACCTTTCTAGGGTTGTGACAAAACACCCTCTCAAATGGGCCTGTATGAAGGGTTGTTTGGTTCCAAGATGAGAAAAAAAGAAAAAAAAAACAAACACCACCCTAAATGGGCTGTTTCAACCCAGGAACTTTACACAAAAGGTTAAACACTCCTCCAAATGGGTTGTTTAAATGTCCACGACTTTTCCTATTCTTCTTATCTTTTAGGGTTTTCATAAATCATTTTTTCATGCACTTAGCATGCACCTATATAATTATATTTATATTTTAGCATACATGTTCATATATCATTAATTTATTAATATCATCAAAAGTTTTATTTATTTAGCACAAATGTCATCAAGAACATATGTTTAAAACAATCAATAAAAAGAATAAATTATACTTACTTGTTTGATAACAACTACCACTAACCCTTCACTTTTCCTATTTCCTTAGCTTGATAAGACGTCCTTTGTCACGCCCCAAAGGGTACACTAAACGCGACAGTCCACCACACTCAATATTTAAACTCAAGTAAGACAACCTTAGTCTCTCCATGAGTTTGAACATCGGGTGTAAGGCTCACGTTTAAAATATAGGGAACCACACTTTGCTTCGAAATAGTTTAAGGAGACATACATAGCAACAATAATGAGAATCATAACAGTTATACTTAGATTTAATCTATTACATGATCTAAGGGGCATACCCCCGTCAAAATATGAAGAGTTCTTAAGCTCTCAAAAGTTTCTTATAACATCCTTCAAATACCAATTTAGGATATTCACATAGAAGTCTATGCCTACGTCTAGTTTCCGGCTTCATAAAAAAAAAACTCCTCAGAGTTCAAAAGCTGTACTTGATGATAGTGGCTTCTCAAAGATAGCCATAAATATTCATACTGCAACATGAAACTATTGGGGTATAAGCTTACGAGCTTAGTGAGATTCGTTTCCAAACATTTAGTACTCAACAATAGTATATAACAAACAAGTTATTAACATCCATATGAAATGCACAAGCACATGAGCATACAAGCATATGACTTTCCGGGGGCTATATGTGAATAGATTTATGCCCTCCATTCGAGGTTAGGGTAGTCCATAAGTCATGCAACCATAACCCCGATCTCCTTCTCTTAGTTATACAACCTCTATTGTTTCATTTGTGGTAGTTTTAAGTGCCTACCCCACTTCTGTTAACTTAAGCGATCTTCCATCCTTAATGTTAACACAGGTCCTCACGCCTTCCGATAATATACATTTGTCCCACTAAAGGTATATCATCTAATGCAATGTGACTCAGTACGTGATTTGCATGTACAGTTTATTCATATAACCGTGGCATGTTAATTAGGTAGGTTAAGAGCGATCATAGAGAATTTCAGACAATTCAAGTCTATACTAGCTCATACAACATTTTTACAATAAGTCTTGTCTCGATATACTTAACATTCATTTAACCAAGATTAGATCACAAGTCATCTCAATTTTATCTTTCCCTAATTCTAATGCCACTACGATTATAAGCACATACATGAGCACAACTATTTAAGAAATAAACTGACTTTGCCATGACGCGGAAATCCACTTAATCGTAATTGTCCTCGGGAAGGTCTAGTCCATCTCCCAAGTCTCCTAATCAAAAGAAATAACCCTAATGAGTATTTTTATGGAGTTTGAATGAACTTATAAATTCTATTCTACCAAGTTCGTCAAAATTCATTTAAGAGGAAATTTCAACTTAAAACGGCCATAACTTGGTCATTTTAACTCGGAATTTCGCATATTATATACCAATTTCTACCTATTCAACGAGAGCTATCTATTTCTAGAGTTATTTTCAACAAATGAGGTCGATTGATCCATGAACAGTAGGGTACAGAATACTACATGAATTTCCCATTCCGCAATTCTACTTCTAACCTCAAAACAAACATCATCTTAAAGTTTTGATAGATACTTAGCTATCAATATATCTTGTAGAACTCTATTATATACGTATCTAACTCAATATCATGCATGATTCATGAGTGTTGGAAAATTCTAATTTCTCTTGTACTTAGATAATGTCAAATAAGAAGTATATGACATTACTTTCCTAATTTTATTTTTACGAGTGCATCATGTATTTATGCAACACCTACAAGCTATTGTCATGGAGGTTATGATTTGACTATTTATATGTATATTCTTAATGATATCGTATCAAGAATTCTTTTTGAAAAACTTTTACTTTGCAAAACGTTTGAAATTTACTAGACTTAAGAAATGTGGTTTCCTTTCTTGAAAAACTACATTTGCTTTCATCAAAACTTAGCCTTGATGACCTATATAGCCATCACTTTCATTATTTTAGTAAAAATCTTCATTTTAGGGTTAGAAAATAGATGTTTAAATAAGTGGTTTGCCTAATACGAATGTTACAAAATTTTAAAGAATGAAAACATTGTTTCACCTATTCTTGGAAACCATTTATTGTTCTAAGATTATATTTTGATAAACTTCTCTTATTCTTGTCAAAATTGGGTCTTTATTACATGTATCCCCTAGGACTTCCATTTTTCTATAAAAATATCATTTTGGCACTTGGAAATAGGTATTTAAATAATAATTATTTTTAAATCCGAATTTTAAAAAATTCATTTGAGTTTGTTTTCTTTGTAAAACTCATTTAGTCTTTCAAAAACCATTTTCTAATCAAACCTACCCCTTAAGGCTTCCATTTCTTTAATAAAAATCTTGTTTTGAAGTTGAAAAATGGGTGTTTACATTTCAAGCTTCTTTTATTACGAATTTAAAACTTAGTTTTTAGATTGAAATATAACTTTCGTAAACTTGCCTTTGTTTTGAAAATATTCCTTAGTAGATATAAGGTTTTCTCATCAAGATCATTCATTTATGATATCTATTCCCTAAGCCCTTCATTTTAAATGAAAAATACACATTTTGAAGTTGAAAAATAGGTTTTCTAAATATGGTCCCTTTTTTATCCGAATTTTCAAAAGTTATTTTTGTTGAAACTAACATAGATCTTGAGCTTTCTAACATTTTCCTACTACCATCAAGCTATTACAAGCTATTTAAGAACATAAAACAAAAGTCTAATGCATGTATGAACTTAAAACAACCAGATCTAGTTTACCATTCTGATCACAAATGCATGAACACTATGATGGTTACGTAAACATGAATAGATGATGAATATATGCACAATCATTATTAATAATATCATAACTTAATAATAAAACAAGATAATAGCAAAATAACTCAAATAATAAGATCTAAAACATTGTGATGGCAAGGATCTTATGTTCAAGTGTTTCCACGTCCCTAGCTTGAAGCACATTGGGATTTTATGTGAAATCACACATGAATGAACTTACCATTACATGTTTTTAAGATACTAAGGTATAGATCTATTATCTATTGGTTGTGTGGAGTAAGAAAATTGACAGAAAATTTCAAAGTGTGGGTGTATAGAGGGAGGGGAAGTTTACGGTTTGAAGAAGAGAGGAAGAGGGAGTTTTGCAACAAATTTCTTAAAGTAAGAAAGAAGAAAGAAGGAAAATTAAATGAAGTGAGCATAAGGAGGTATATATAGGGAAATGAATTAGGGTTTGTTTTGGATTAAACAAGAGAAAATAAAACAAATTGGAGAGAGAGAAAAATGGGGAGGGGCGCCAGTTCTATAGAAGAAGAGAGAGAGAGGTGTTGTGTTGTGTAAGTTTTAGAATTAATTAAAGTAATTTAAATGATAAAAGTTATATTGGAAAAGTAAATTGTAAGAAAATGATGAAATTATAAGAGTAGGGTGTAAGGATATAAGAAATAGGTTATGGGTAGTTGTACTTATGAATAGTGTAGAAGAATTCAAAAAATAGATTTGACATTTAAAGTACCGGTCGTAATGAATATACAATAAAAAGGTTATAACTGTAACTTTCATAACCCGAAAAATTTTATAACTGATATATTTGAAAATCTTATGAAATTATGAGTCTATCGATACTAATATTGTATATAATATTCTGAGCCTCGGGACATATTTTTCGAAGCATGTACCCGATCGAATTCAAAATAGATTGAAAATTCACTAATCTTATCTTTTTAAAGCATCCTAGTGTTATTACGAACCAACTACACCCTTACTCATAATTCGATTCCTTGGTTTAGGGATACGGGATTGCCGGATCTAAGCTACTAGGGTTTCCTAGGAATTTGTTGACTTTGGTTTTCCGGTTGACTTTCCGGTTTAGGGTTTGAACTTGATATTACCCTAAAATTTAGGGGTTCACATGAATTACTATATTCCACTTAGGGTTCTCGGGTGATTTTTCAGTTTAAATCTTTGTCAATTTGGAAATTGGAGGTTCATGTTTACACAACATATTTAGTTTGAGAATTTTATTTTAAATTTTATTCTTTGTAAGTATTTAATATCTCTTAACGTTTTCAAAATTATTAAATTGGGTTTTATTTCCGAAAGTTAATCATTATTTACTTTTTAATAATTTGTTTTTGGATTCCATATTACCCGATTTTTATAAGCAGAGTTACGTATAGAATTTATCATACGTAGTGGTTTTGGATTTGAAAATTATTGAGTTCCTATTTTATTTTTAAGGATTCGCATTTTCTCAAGATTCAAGAAATTTCTAGATTCGTTCGTGATTTAAAGCTAGTAGATGTTCGGTTTTAATTTGGAGTCATTTTTAGAGTTTACTGTCGAAGGTTATTTTAGAATTATTTACTGAAATTTTCCGGGGCTTATATCCTTAGCTTAATTTCCACTTCAATTTGTCTTCTACCTTAATTCTTCACTTGAGATCCTATATGTTGTGATTTGGAGAGGGTTTTGATGTTGGAAGTTTGGGAGTATTGGAAGAGAAAAAGAAAGTGAATTTGAAGAAGAAGAAAGAAAATAGCAGCTAAAACAATGAAGGAAGGAAAAAGAAGATAAGGGTTTTTTTTTTTTTTTAAATTATAGGCTTAAAATTTAGGATTTGGCCTGAAATGATAATGGGCTTAAGAATCTTAAATTTAATTTAAAAATTCAATTAGTAAAAAATTATTTAAGTGATAAAATTTCTTGGAATGAAGAGAGATGAAATTTCTTGCTACTTTAGGTTTTGAAATTTAGAAATCTAAGTTTACAGTAAAAGATTTGAAGTAAGGTGGATTATCAAACAAATTGAAATGAAAGTTAAATTATTGAATTCTATTGCCAATTTATTCCTTGTACAAATTTTATCATATTCACATATATCTAACCATATACTAATATTTATTTAGTGCTACTAAACTATTTTTAACCAATTTCTATATTAAATCCATATTAAAGTTCAAAATTATTCATCTATACTAATTTTCCAATACTATCTAATTAATTTAAGCATGGATATTTGGGGTATTTCACAATATTTTTAAATTGGTCGAATCTGAGTGTTAAAAAGTTCAACTTTACTTGTTCGCAAACCTATTGTTACCTTTATTATAAATAGATCCTTTAGTGGTTGCAAGATGGTCTAAGCTTAATAAACTTTTGTAAAAGCCTATAAATATGCCCAATAAGGGTGTAAGCTAATCAATATTGAAACTGGCTTGATTATCCCAATTCTGAGCTTATTTAGTAAGATCTTCTTTTAACATCCTCGTATTAATGGGTTCGACTTGAGAAACCTTATTATTAGTCTAAAGAGTTGCTTTTATGACAATTGTTGACAATGGAATATAGGTCGGGATCCATTCGACCCACTACCGCTCTAACATGCACTGGAGGGCCCAAAAAAGGCCCAAAAGATCATCTAAACTACTAGCTCACAAAGAACCCATGGTCAGCTATGCCTCAAAGCCACATCCCAACGAAGGGTAACCGAGCTCGTGACTACCTTGACCATAAGGAAAGCTCGAGAGCTCGACTTTGGACCTTAGCTTCGAAAGACCTTCATGCATCATCGTCCCAACCTGGGACCTAAGGGGATAGTCACTAGCCTAGGTGCACTCCATGCAGCTACAACTCCTTTACCTCAAGCATCCCTTTTACCTCGGTGCCAAGTTAGCTACAAGATGAAGATTCACCCTAATAGAAAGGATTCAATGGACCCCACTCTAGTATGACCATGAACTATAAATAACCCCTCAGATAATATTTTTCTAAGTGAATATTCTTTTGATAGAGAGAGACTCACAGACTAATTTAAGTATTGGAGTAGCTATGCTGGGTAACCCCCTAATGGACCTCTTATCGCTTTTCTATGTTTACAAGGAATCAATCTCTACCGGTGGAATTGCTCAAGCAACAACATTAAAATTAGTTAAAAGTCCAATTAATCAACACAGTCTCTATGTTGAAATAACAAGAAATCGAATTGTTTCAAAAACTTATGAGATTAGTTAAAATTAGTTTGTTGGATCAACTAATAGTTTATATTGTGTAGTAAATTTAAATTTCACTTATATATAAACATGGTATTTAAATACATCTAACTCTATTGTTTCCCCTTCCATTATAATAACCTCTCTATACAACTTATTATTTGAATATAGAAGTAAGAGTTAAGGATGATAATCTTAAAAGGGGTGGAAATAAATAGATAAAAAATTCTAAATATGAAAACTTGGTTATTAAAATACACCATTCAAATCATGTATATAATACACCTCTATCTAATAAATACACCGAAAAATCATATTCATAATATGCACAATCCAATTAATTAGGGTCATCGGGCATGATTCTCATCCTATATGACAAGAGTATAGAAATGGGAGCAAAACACCTAAATTAAGGCTCTTCTATTCAAATTATTAATGCTCGTTACATAAAAAAACATATACAGTAGATTAGACAACAATAAACTTGTAAATAAAAGAAATGAGATTATTTGATGTTTAATTATCATTTGAAAGGAAAAAAATACATAAATACAACTTGGATAAAAATAATTACATAATTATCATCGCTATATTTCATATTAAACATGCGATATATGATTTTTTGTGTAACATGTGATGCACGTATAATTATTCAACACATATCGCATGACCAACATGCAATATACATCTATTTTCAAAAGTTTGCCAGAGTATTTCACCATATCACATGTTAAAAATACAATACTTGTGCAAATCCTTGTATTGTATCTTTAATATGCAATATAGTAATGGTAATTTTGTATTTTCTTCTCTAATTTATATTTTTATAATTTTTTTCCTCAATTATAAGCATGTTTCTCATCCTAAAAGCAAATGTTAAAGTCTAAAATGTGCTATTGCCGTCCACATTCCTAGTTAGGTATTTGTCCATATGCCCTTTTGGGTCTTTGGTTTTGTGCTCTATGCGATACTTATCATTTAGATGGTAAATCAGGTAAGATTTGAATGTTTTGGATTCTCTGTTTGGATTCTAGTAGATGTCATCTAGATGGTAAATCAGGTAAGATTTGAATGTTTTGGATTCTCTGTTTGGATTCTAGTAGATGTCATCTAGATGATTTGGAGTGCCATTTATTTCCTACAAGATTCACTGTTGGTATTTGGATAATAAGCCATAGGGACCAAGGCTAGTTGTTAAAATTCTGTCCTTGTCCAAGATCAATCCAAACCAAATAAACTTAAGTCCATTTTAGAAGTCTGATCAAACTAGACTTCCCCACAGGTTCGAAACCGGAACTGGTGAACTAGGAATTTTTTTTTTAACAATCCAACAACTAACATGAATTGGACATGAAAAAAATTAGGAGAAAAAAAGTGTTCCAAATAAAAATATAAAAGCGCAAAAAACAAAAAGGGGACTCCAAGTTTATATATTCTTCTTAAAACAATATGATGTATTCTTCTTGGTTTTATCAATTTGGAAACATCCTATGACAATAGATTTCATCTCAAATTTTAAAACTAAAATCAAATTAATATATATATATATATATATAAATAATGAATTATGGAAAGATATGAATATCGTTCACATGTATCCACAGGAACACCTTCAATTTTTTTACTAAATATTTGTCTCACCTTTGCAAGAATTTGAGTTTGTACAATACTCTAATAATACTCATTACCAAACGTCATGACATAATAAAAAACACCGAAGACCAATTTCCTTTGCCTTTTTCCCCTCCTTTTTTGTTGGAAATAAAGTTAAAAAGATATTACGTTAAACTTTTACACACCAAGACCATCAAAGCTAAACTAAATACTTTAAAAAATATTCCAAAAGTATGCTTGGATCCTCCCCAAGTAAAACTCGTGCAACCAAATCACAAAAATTTGAAACATCATCGTTATTTGTTCGTTCAAAAAACAAGCATTTCATAAGTACGCTTTCTTTCATGAAAGTAAAAAAGAGAAAGTCCAACTTTTTAGATGTAGGAAAATCTTTCAATTTTATTCTTCTTCCTTTTTTTTTTTTCTCTTTTTTGAGTCAAGTTCAAATTTATTTTGTTGATTAAATTACATTAATATTCTTGAAATTTTTCAAAATTGTATAAAACTTTTTACTTTTTCAAAAGTTAACACCTGAATATCTTAGAACTCATTTCTCAGTTTTTAAGGATTCTAAATACTAAACTTTTATAAAATAGAAAATATCCATATAATTTATCGTGAATAATACATTTACATTTCAATAAGCTCATGTGCAGACTTTTTAAAAATATAAGGTCCTACAATTTAAATAAATAAAATAAAAACTTTCGAGAGTGTTTACGCAATTCAACTTGTCTTGTTTTTCGTTGTTGAAGTCCCATTTCATCTCTTGTTTCTTCAAATCTTTCGCGTTTTCTATGTTTCTTCTGGTACTGTTTTCATATTGAAACAATCTTTTTGTTAGCCATGGTGGTAGTCTTCTAGAGTTTTAATCATAACCCATTACGGTACGGTAGATTACATTTAATAAGAGCAAATATTGCAAGCACACTAGGAGTTAAGAAAAACGATAACAAAAGTCAAACTAAGGTTTATTTATTACATACATTTTTTGGATTTACCTCAAAGCTGCTCTGGTGTAGAGCCGGCCGTGCTTCTGCTAAATGTGTTGTTGTCGCTAAAATATTCATCTTCTTTACTAGTTGTGTATATCATACCTTGCAGCCACCTTTCCGTTCTGTTCCAATCATCAGTGCAAGCGAGAGCTTCTACGACAACTAGAGTTTCTTGACCTACGCTTATCTAATATAAGGTCGACAGTGCTGAAAGCTTGTTCCATTGCAACTGTTGAAGTTGGTGCCGCTAAAACTGTTTTGCGATTCTAGAAAGCATAGGATATGTCTTTAAATGCCCCTTCCACCACTCCAATATGTCAAATTCTCGTGCTTCCATGTTGTCTCCAAACCCCACAAGATTGTCATATACTTGTCGATTTCTGAATCAGTATCCGTCTCACCAACTCCTCTATGCTTTTTCGTAAGTTTGCTCATGAATGATAAGCGAGGAGGTGAAACGCCTATTGATGATTGATATGACATTGATGTGAGGGATGGACTCACCGAGACTTGGCCACCATAAATAAATGAAAACTGTGAATACAACTTTGAAAGAATGTTACTTACATCACGGATTACTTGAGCCAAAATCACAGTATATGCATTATGAGTATTTGATAGCTTGTTCACATATTCATAATACAAATTTAAATAACCAGCAAGTCCATCGCTCTTACAACGAGGATTAAGCAGCATAGAAATAAGATAAATCCTCCGAATTTCACGATACTAATCTAACCACTTCTTGCACATATCAATCACACAAGCCTGTAAGAATAGATCATGCATAACTCCATGCAAGGTGCCAACAATGTTAACTATCTCAACCAAAAATAAATGCATACTTGGACGGTACACTTGCGAGAAGGTTTTCGTACAGTCATAAAAAATTTCGAGGGCCTATAATAACCTATTGCATACACTCCAATCGTTAAGATGCAATGGTATACTTGGTATGTGTATCATGGTAAAATTACACAATACATCTTTATAGTTAAGTGTGCTATTTAGAAGTTCGTATGTGGAATTTCACTTATGCTGGACATCTTCTTATTAAATTTTCTTGGTTTTATTCCATTTTCTCTACAGAATTTATGCCAAGCTTTATGTACCTGAGGGTAATCTACCATGTAGTCGATTACCTGTTTGATGTGTGAGTATTTGAGATCTAGGGTGCTCATTCTTTCCTTCACGGATAGATTTGGGATGTGACATGTACATCTAATATGAAGAAACGTGCCTCTTAAAGTTAGTTGACATAAATCTTGTAGTTCTGGTACGCTTGCTGTATTTGTCGAAGCGTTATTGAATCCAATGGAAAAGATTTTTTTTTTTTCAATTTTATTCCCCTAAGATAGTGTTTATAACTGTATAGATATTTTGTGTAGTATGTCATCCATCCATTTTCCGAATTGCAATTAATTGTTTATGCATAACCCATTTCTTATCTACCTAACGACATGTCACTCCCATGTATGAGTGTTCCTGCCAACTATCAGACCAAATGTCTGAGCATATGGACACATATGTATTAAGAGAGTAAAACTTATAAGTGAGCTCCCGCTTACCCTCATGATATAACTTCAATGTTTCATGGCACATCGTTGTGGCACTGTATTTTCGTGCATTCGGATTGAGGCATTCTTAAGCTACATAATTAAGGTTACGATGTTCAGCAGCTGTAAAAGATAAGTATATACATGCAATCATTTAGGCTAGCCCTTTCTTGTACCTCTCATCTGCGAAAAGGAACAGAGCAGCACGATCGCTAGTTTATGACCGAGCAATTTATTGCTATAACGGGTCTACACCATATTCAGATGGATGACGTGATTGCATATGTTTTGTCAAAGTCCCGTACCTATCTCCGGTCTTCCAAGTATAACTCCTACTATAGTAATTGCAATATGCCCGTCCCTTCCCGTCTGGTCTTGTGCCTTTTTTAGAAAATGTTTAGAAAAATATCCGATTTTAATAGCCACGAAGGCTTGCTTTGATTGTTTCCATCATTGAACCGGGGACCGTCGTTGCCTTCACCTTCCTCTTCCATTTTCGGTGGTGAATTTCTTGCAGTTCTGGGTCTTATGAGTCTATTTCTACATTTATATCGTACATAGGTGTTACGTGCTCAAAACCTAGTGGGGCAGGAACTGGAAGGACTTCATCCGGAAGCAAGTCACTGGCTTGTAACTCATTTATATCCTAGAACTGTCGGTTCTAGAACCATTGGTGATGGTTCCGGTTTCCGATTTGAAACCAAATTGTGCCCATATCTAGATCAAACAACATACGTGTATCAAAATTAGTTAAATGATGTCAAAGAATGCAAATTTTGAAGAAAAGGCTTCATTTTAGCGATAATTCACGTTATATGTATAATACATGTGGCGATTGATTACTAATCATACGATAAATTTAGATAACTAATCGTGAGTATATTGTCAGGTTTTTATAATTTAACACTATGAGCACTAAGTCATGTGATATTGAGCTGATTTGTTTCTCTCTCTCTTTTAAATTATATACACAATGCCAAATAAAAAAGTTTTAATGAATAATATAATACAACATGTGATGTATAAGTAGTAAGTATTATCATTTATTTAAAAAACTAATCACTATCTTCATCTCTTCTACATGTTAAATTATGATTGGCCTACGTGCGTAAATTCTTATATGGTCGACTTTATTTGTAGCTATTATGGTTGTATAAACTTTATTGTTTATAAGTAGGAGCATATCACCTTTTTCTCCCACCAAAAACCAAGGCCAAAATGCAAATTCTACAAACCCGTAGTCCCTCCTTCTTCACTTTTCCTAAACCCCTAAACCCTTCCACGTCAAAGCCTTATCCATTTCCACTTCCACCCCACAACACTCGCTCTTTCTTCTTCCGCTCTCAAACCCTAATTCCCAAATGCTTGCCCTCCGACGAATTCCCCGTCGACGAGACCTTCCTCCAGAACATCCGCCCCAAAGAGAAAGAGACCGAGGACGAAGCCCGCCGCCGAAACTGGATCGAGCGCGGCTGGGCTCCTTGGGAAGAAATCTTCACCCCTGAAGCTAAATTCGCCCGGTTGTCCCTCAACGAAGGCGAAGAAGTCCCTCTCCAGAACCCCGAAGCCATCGAGGCCTTCAAGATGCTCAATGCTAGTTACCGCACTAAGAAGATCAAAGAGATGGGTCTCACCGAAGACGAGTGGTACCAGAAGCAGTTCGAGATTAAGGGAGAGATTCCCGAGCCCTTGAATACGCTGTGGGCGGGGCCGTTGGTGGTTAGACAGGTGGCGCCGAGGGATTGGCCCCCGCGTGGGTGGGAGGTGGATAAGGAGGAATTGAGGTTTATTCGGGAAGGACATCGGTTGATGGCGGAGAGAGTGGATATTGATGATCTGGAGAGAAATGTGAGGACCAATACGGATGACATGTGTTTGGAAAGGTATAAGATGTTCCTGAAGCAATATAACGAGTGGGTCGAGGCGAATAAGGATAGATTGGAGGAAGAATCTTACGAGGTAATTTACGGGTTGGTTCCAGATTGAAATTTCTATACTAGATGAAACCTTTTGCTATTTGTTTACTTCATGAATAAAACTATAATAGAATTATTTTTATTAAGGAATTCAATAAAGGTGCAACAGATAATTAATTTCAATATTGAATTGCTAATGAATTGCTATTCGATGTTCTTTTAATAAGGATTACTTATTGGAATTGCTGTTATGAGAAAATAAATGTAGTAATAGTTC
The DNA here is from genome assembly GCA_024138025.1 of Combretum micranthum. Lineage (NCBI taxonomy): Eukaryota > Viridiplantae > Streptophyta > Magnoliopsida > Myrtales > Combretaceae > Combretum > Combretum micranthum. The sequence continues at coordinate 326,005 of JAMXBD010000341.1, forward strand.
TTTGATTAATAAAATTACTATTATAATAAAGGAAGGAGCAATTACCAAACCTGTTGGAAGTGCTTTGACGGGTTGAGATCTGTGTTCCATAGTAGTATATGTTATGCAACTAACCCTGACTAACTAACTAACATATGTTCTTGGTGATGTTTGAGAGTAATATATCTGCTAACCATATGTTTCATCTCATACATGACTTGTGATAGGGTTAGACTGCATTGCTCTGCAAAAATATGAACTTTCCGTTGGTTGGTTGGTGTGGTAAAATCAAATTCTTTCCTTTTGCGTCGAAAAACTTATATTTAGTTTGATGGTGAATTCAGTCGGGTGCGATGCTGATTGAAGCTGCATAAAGCTGGCTGACTCATGTGATATGTACATAACCCTGGGCACTTGGGAAACTAATGTGCTTTTCCCTGTGATACAGCATGACCAAGATTACCATCCTGGACGGAGGAAAAGAGGCAAAGATTACAAAGAGGGCATGGTAGACGCCTCCCATTACTTCACTCTCTATGAATTCCTTTATTTTTGTTTTTCAATTTTTAGATTTTATCTAGAGCTTATGGTGAAATTCATTTATTTTATATGCAGCTAGAGCTCCCGTTCTTTTACCCAGGACAAGTAAGTTATTTTCTTCTCAATCGAGGTGCTGCAGTTTGTATTTCAATTTCTTGTGCCGAGAGAATCTTAGCTACCATGGATTGCTGCTTAAACTCACATCACAGATGTGTTACACATCATTTTATGAGCCAGTTACATATTCAATCTGATATTGATTTTTCATTAATTCCTGTTATTTAATACTGGCTTTGTTGCATTATTTTCAAGTATCATCATAATCATCCATCATTCTGCAATAAAATGTCTTATGATTTGGATGGAATAATTATGCAGATCTGTCAAGGAAAAGTTACTACTCTACACCTTTATCAGGGGGCTTTTGTTGACATTGGAGGAGTATATGAAGGGTAAGTCGTTGCTAATACAGAATGCGCGAATCATTTGTTGTTTTCTGTATATCTTCAAACTGCTATCAAATAGCAATTGGTTATACTTATGGTGCATAGATTGTATTCTGCATTTTACAAATTCCCTGGAGAAAACTCATTTCTTCCAGGATCTACACGAAATTACAAATGGGGGGAAATTGGATTAGAACATCATTCTTATGTCCGCATCATCATTGTCTGTGCTCCTATGACTTCTATTTTTTAAATTAAGAGGCTCTACAGAAATATAAGCTGTCATTGTAGGATTCCATTTCCTATTGCCAGTACTAACATGGATACCTGCATTTATAATCTAATTCTTAGTTCAAGATCCCTCTTCCTAACTGGAGGGGCATTGCTTGTGCACCTGTACCTGTGTACTGGATTCAAGAAATAGAAACATTCTTGCACACGGTGTAAGTACCTGGCTTTAGTGTTGATGCTACATCTTCCAAGAGAATAGCTCGCAAAGTATACTTTTTTTTTTTTTTATCAAAAGAATAAATGATTACATCAATATCTAATCTTTGGGTAAAGGGAAATTGAAGAGGGAGAAACTTTTCTCATCTCTCCCTAAGAAATCACCTTAAACCAACATAAGAAACTAGGAAACCAACACCTCAAACACTCTTAGCTCCCTCCATTCTCCCTTTCTCATCTAATTTCAGTCAACTTTTGCTCCATATTATTCTAAAATTATTAGTGTTCTATGGCCATCTTTGACAAGAGGCAGTGCTCCTTCCTCACAACCTAGGGCTGGGTCTCATACCCCAGGCGACCACTTCCCACCACCAAACTTCATCCAAAGGCAGGTTAGATCTAGTAAAGTAGTGGGCACAATAGCTAATATTGATGTTTCCTCTTAGAGAGAGAAGAGGCAGGGGTGGGGGAAGGGGGTGTGTGTGAGAGTGGAGAAAGGAAACTTTTCGCTCTCTGGTCTTCAAGGCTCTTCACCAAACTTCATCCCAAAGCAGGTTAGATCTAGTATTGATGGTTGCAACATTGAGCTTTGTGTTCTTGAAGAGGATTAGCCTTTTGTGATTTGCAGGCTGGCCTCTAACCCTTTTTATGGATGCTGGATGATATACTTGTGGAAAAAAGTTTCAAATGAAAACCACAGAGCTCCTTCTTCTGTGAAATCAAAATCTTTTACAGATGCTTCTGCTCCTTCTTCGTCAGCACTGGAGTTCAAATTATATATTTTTTTTCCTTTGATTGCAAATGATTCAAGGGCTAGTGTAAGGTTACCAGCTTCATAGCTGAAAAAAGGGGCAAAGTATTGTGAATCTACTTTAGTGTGCTCTCTTAGCTAGTGCATTCTTTTTACCATTGTCCAAGATACTACTTTAAATGTATGGAGAACTATGGAATTTTCGATGTTTTGAGCAATATGGAAGGCTTCTTCAATTTTAGATTTTTGGCCAACTTGGACCTTGACTGAATCGAGGTATTTTGCCTAGAGATTGGTTGGCAAGTTGAACTATTTCACCGTGTATTGTCCTAATATATAATTGAGTGGCATTAGAGCAAATCTTGTGTTAGGGAGCTCTTGGACAAGGTATATTATGAAAAATCATGGACATAGCCATATTGAGTGCTTCTTAGATGCAGATTGGTGTATTTAAGATAGTTAGGAGATCCATTACATGCTATTGTCTCATGGAAGATTAAGAATTATTTTCTAATGAGTTTCAGGGTTATCTCGTTAATTGATGCCTAAATTAGAGATCTTAGGTTCTTTATAATGTGCCCTAATCATAAGATTGTTGGTTTCTCTCCACAACGGGTCTAAAAAATCAATTGCAATTGCTCTTCTTACAATTTGACTATGGGATTAAATGTAAATCTATAAGATTAAGCTTGATTATAATAATTAATATGTTTTTCTAATAGATTTCTCAATAGGTGTATATATATATATATATATATATATATATATATCTGTATATGAATAAATCATCCAGAAATGATTTTTTCTTCTTTTGTTTACATTTGTTTACAACTACCATCTCAAAAAATTCAATACACCACTATTACCACAGCTAACATCATGCTACCATCAGCACCACTATACCACCACCACTGTGGCAACCGGTGTGATTGCTGCATTATTAACATATCTACTGTATCACACCATTGTCACCATTGTAATCCTTGCATCGCCACCACCTTAAACCATTTCTATCATTGATGATTAAACGCTTTGCTAGAACCACCATAACAATGCTATGGTGGCAAGGAGTTGACAGTAGTGGTGGGCACTATACTAAATGTTGGGGTGGTGTAATGGTAGTGGCAGTGGCAACAATGGTGAGATGGTGATGGAATGGTAAGATTTCAAATTGCTATCATAGTGTATTACTTCTGGCCTATGCCTAACATGTATCATAGAATTGAAAAAAAAAAATCATAGATTGTACTTAGTGCACCAAAACCAAATGTAGTATAGGAAACCTGTGTCATATTGCTTATGGCCTTGTATTTACGAAAAATGAAATGTTAGCCCAATACCCAATATAGTATATGCTATAATGGTCTTCCTCAAATGATTATCTAGATGATGCTTAGTCACTCTCTCCATACATCAGCAACTATCATCCCTTCTCTTTTTTCATAGCAACTAGTTAAGTTCTTTGTGATTGTTTATTTTTAATATATATATTTTCCAATAATCTGCAGGTGGGTACCTATTAAAGGCAATGACTGGTATTGGATCCGTCATCACATAAAAGTTGGCATGAATGTTGTTGTTGAAATCATGGTGAGTGTCAAAAGTTCTTTCAGTTGAATTTTGCTTTGGCAGTAGTGATGCAGTAGATTTATATTTCAAACTTCATTCTTAGATCTCTTATGCTTTTTGGTTGGGGCTGTTAAAAGGAAGAAAATGGATCCACGTATGAGCAAATAAATTGACGAGAAAATTAAGACAAAAAAAAAAAAAGAGAATAAGATAAAACAGCTACACAAACACAACCAATTGATTAAGAATTTGTAGCTAATTTATACTTATGTTTGTATTAAAGAGGATTCTTCTCCATCTTGAAGGTCCTTCAATTGTATGGTGAATCAGCAGGTTGGAGCTTTATGTTAAGTGCACAAATGCAATAATAGCAACTTGTGGATCCTGAATCAAGTTTCTTTCAATTGTCAAGTTCGTGTTTGTCCGACTTTGTAATATGAAACTAACTCTAACATGTGGTCAGATAACAATAAGGAATCTCTTTATAACTCTGATAGGGAGAACTCATTTGGCTTGCTTTTTCAGTTTCAATCTTTAGGAATTTTTTCCTTTGCACTTGGGCCAACAACTAAGTGCAAACCCATGTATATCTTTCTTGTGAGCAATTATAATTTCAATTTTCTTATGTATCTTGATGTATAAATGTGGTCATGTTGGTGTTAAACATTTCCTTTTTCTACTCTAATCTGCAGCAGTAAATGCTTTGTTTCATCATTATTAATGGACAAAGTAATCTCATTTAATTTGCAGGCAAAGAGAGACCCTTACCGATTTCGATTTCCTCTTGAAATGCGATTCCTCTATCCTAATATAGATCACTTGATGTATGCAGTTTCTGATACACACCTCTTAATCAACCATGATATCCATTTATAACTTTGAAGCTCTTTGTGGAAGCTAACATAATTAATTGTTTTAATTTGTACCTGCAGATTTAATAGATTTGACTTTCCACCTATATTTCATCGTGATGAGGACACCAATCCAGATGAAGTACGGGTATGTGCCACTGTATTATTCCTTTAATGTTTTTGGATGGGTTTAGAAAGTTTGTAATAAATGTGAGGAAATAAAGTTATAGGTCTAGTCAGCACAAATGAAGAAGACACATAGCAAACTCTAAGGAAAGCCAAGAAAGTCCTAGAGACTGCAAAAAGCTATAAATCAAAATTAGAAACTTAAGTACTCCAGACAAAATATCGTTTTTACATTGATATAGGAGAGAATTCATCTAGCTAAGGCAGAAGCTTCACTCACACTGTTTTCAAGTCAAACTGCTTTCATGCCCACCAAATGCAATGTAGAGGTACTGCAAGCTCCGCATGTCATGAAGTGATTGTTAAGGCATTCAAGGAGGATGTTGAAATTAGGTCAGAAGTGGTGCCTTGCCAAGAGTAAAAATCAAGGAGCGGGAGAGTTCAAAGTATACTTCGTTCCACACTTAGAGGAGAAGGGCTAGTGGAAACAAGAAGGAAGGGACCCCAAAAAGTGGTTTTATCCGAAGTATATAGTTGAATATTCTAGGTCAATTATAACATAAAGCATGATCAGTAATAGATTTCTTCCACTAGACTACCTTTCTTTCTTGGCCCACCCTTTGTAGGAGGGATCTAAGTTTCTCTCAAGTGCTCCTAAGAGAAAACTCTCTTGGATGAGAGGAAGACCAGAGCAATCTGTCTAGATGGGAAGGTTTAGGTCTTAATTATCGGGAATGGAATAAATTTCCTAAGAAGCTCTTTGCAGTCCATTAGTTGAGTTAATCCATTCATCTTCCTAGCACTAAATCATATGTAGGTAGCCAAATGAGTCTTGATATCGTTGCAGCACCTTATCATTGTTTCTTCCCACTATACTCACATTCCATACCTCTTTAACTACTTTTGCTCAAGTAGACTCGATTGGTTGTACATATATACTTATCTCCACTAAAGTGTGTCCCATTTTTGTTGGGCATAATCTCATCTCATCGAGTGGGGCTCTTGTTCCAATGTTAGCCACTAATAAAGCTTCGGGGTTAAGAGAATATTGTCTGTAATTTATCTTCTGGGTATAAAAGCAGATTGTTCATACCCTGGGACTCCTTTTATTCCAAATGCAAGAATCTTCAGAGATTTTTTTATAGATGACATTATAGCAAGCAATTTGTCCAAGGTCATTCAATTTGTAGGATCAGCTACTTTAGAAACCTCACTGTGTTTGATAAACTTTTAAAGGTGGAAGACTATGAATTCTAAGGAAAGAAAAAGAAATGAAAGGAGATGAAATGGGAAGAAGCTTTTATATATGTTTGGATATGGAAAATGGGAATGGAAGGAAATGAAAAGAAACAACATAATTAAAATGACTTAAATATCCAAACATGTTTTTGTTTCCTTCTCTTTTTAAGAGTATTTTACTCATTCTAAGAGATTTCTTTCCATTTTTCTTACTTTCATCCCACTTTTGGAGAGAAACACAAGGCACTTATATTTCCTTTCATTTCGATTGAGTTTATCTCATTTTCACCTTACTAAAACTATCCAAACATACACATTCATCCCATTTCCCTTCATTTCACTAGGTTTCATCAGATTTCTATCTTTTCCAAACGCAGAGAAAGTATTGCAAGTATTGTTTAGTTTCGTAAAGGCCAGACAGCAGCAGTTCCTTAATTGTTAAAGTCTTATTGTCAGATATCTGCCTGATATCAAGCATCTTATGTGAACTAATCCTTTTGTTGAGAAATAATTGTTGGTGTATCTTCTGTGTCAATAATTTATTAATTTAATAAAAGAAGATACAAAACTAATGTAGTAAAAATAGTCATTTTACATCTATATTTATATCTTTTTGGGTATGTTATATGAAGCATACAGCAGGTGGTCAATATGATAACTCGCGGCTTTAGAGCTTTCTCTCTGGGCTAATATGTCTAAATATATATGGAAGGTGCTACAGAGCCACAACATAAGTGGCGTGGCACAATGTGATTTGACTTTGCCAGGAATGCTATAGTATTATGGCTCAGCTTCCCAAATAACACTACATGCTAAGAGAAGTGTCATTCAGGTGTGGCAGCTCAAGTACTTGTTTGCAACTTTATATGTTGTTTGGCATGGAATATAAGAAAGGATATGGAAGAAAAGAATTATGGGAGTATTTGATTTCTTCCAATGTATATGGATGATACATTTGTGTTGTTTGTGTCATTCTATGCATTGCTTAAACAACTAATGTCATGTGGTAAGTATACAATTAATGCCATGTATGCTTTTGATTAACACAAGACACTAACAAAAAGGATTAAAAAGAAAAAAAGGAATAAAATGCTCCTAGCATATGAAAAACAAGAATTTTTTTCCCCTTTCCTGTAAATTTTACAGGTTGAAAAGTAGCGTCTAACAGTTGAACCTAAAAAATGTCCAGAGCTACCAACAATAAGTTGAGCAGATCTTTTTAAATCCAGTTTCCTCAAAATAAACTCCCTTTTTATAGTATTTAGTGAATAATCCATGAGGGTTTGCAATTATCCAGTAAAACAATTTTTGGACATAATTAAAGTGAGTGAGATTCTTGATTCAAAATGAGGAAAGAGAGTTGTGATCTAGATATTTTCTCCATGTGGTCATATCTGTGAACATCAAATCCATTCTTCGCTAATTTTAGATTGATCTTTGCAAGGCAAAGCTATTGTATTATGGCTAATCACCCAAGTAAACCATACATGCTAGAGTAGTAGTGTCTTTTGGATGTTGCATCTCAAGCGTCTGTTTATAATATAGTAACCTTTTTTTTGTTTAAATTATTTATAATATATTAGCATCAAGTATTTCAAACCTAGACGATGGAAAAAGCTACCAACAAGCAATTCCCATTTTAATAGTATGTGATGAGTAAATGTGGGTTTGCAATTGTCCAGTGATTTTTTTTTTGAATACAATGGAGGTCGAGTGAGTTCTAAACTCAAGCTAGGAGGAATGTAGATCTTTCATGTCATTGGATTCATAAACATATCGTTGTTGCTTAATGCTTAAACTGACATTATTTCTGTTGCAGCGCGAATGTGGGCGGCCTCCTGATCCTAGAAGGGAACCAGAATCAAAACCTGAAGAAGAACCTCTATTGTCAAATCACCCTTACGTTGACAAGGTTTTTTCTTTTCTTTGTTTTTTTTTTTTTTTGACAAATGATTTTCTGGGAAAACGATATTCCTGGATTTCTTATACTTTTTCAGATAACATTTCACATGTCATCGGGTGCATCGTGTGTTTTTTTTTTTTTTTTTTTTTGGTTGGGGTGGTGGGGTGTTAATAAAAAACCTCTGCAAGCCTAAGTTTCTTAGTTATGGTAACTAAAATTTGCACTAGACCAGTGTTAATTTGAAATCACCTTATGTACTTCTTTGCCGAGTGAAGTTTGCCTTTTGACTTGTGTTCCTTCTAAATCTTATTCTTGTCATGACAATGGTTTTGCATGAGATCTAACATCTCAAGATCTTTAATGGATTATTAAATGCATAATACATAAATTTTTCTTCTATGCAGTTGTGGCAGATACATAATGCTGAGCAAATGATTATAGATGATTTCAAGACCAATCCTGATAAATACAAAAATAAAAAGCTCTCGGAGTTGGAAGATGATGAAGATTTTGATGAAGAAAAAAGTGTTGAGTATACCAAAGTTTATTACAAGAAAAGCTTGTTGCCAAAAATGATTTTGGTCGGTTTCTTTCCTTTCCTTTTCCCTGATAGTCAATTTAGTCCAAGTCATAACATTCTTATTTGGTGTGTACTATATTGCAGAAGACAAGTGTCAAAGAATTAGACTTGGAGGCTGCTTTGGCTGAGCGTGAGGTAACATTTTACTTTAATGCCTGTCTCATGTTGCATGGCCATTGCACTTATTCAAATAAATCTTGAGTATCTTTGCATCATATTAGCTTCTGTTCATCTTATGATGCAGTACCATGAGAGAAAAAGAGAGGAAGCAATAGCAAGAGGAGAAAAATACAAAATCCACAAATTGAGACGAAACATTGAAATGGATGAGTATGACTTTATGCAATGGCGTCGATCATTTGAAGAAAGGGAAGCATTGCTCAGGGATATCAGCTGGTAATTTTACTTGCTATATTCATGCATAACTTAGGTATTACTCAAAAAATATAGGTGATTGCTTTGATCTTGCCATACCATGCTTTTGTTAAAGATACAGACAAGTTAGTTAAGTTCATTGTTTCTATCTTCTTGGTTGTGGGAGTTGCTTAGTGCACAATGTGAGGTCATAGTTTGTCAGTGATACGGATTTCAATGCTACTTAACAAAACTTTAATCAATATTATTACCTGTTTCCTAGTCGAAAAGCTCTTGGGCTGCCACTGGAAGAGCCGGGAAGATATGTTGATGCCAAGTATTTTAAAGATCAATATGATCCATCAGACCCACTGTATAGATATGATTATTGGGGGGAACCCAAGAACTCAGAAAAAAGTAAGGAGGAAAGGATGACAGATGCGCACAATAAATCCATTGTTGGAAAGGGAGTTGTCTGGTATGAAACGTCTTATGAAGATGCCATCAAACAGAAGATGCAAAGAGAAGCCACTCAAAAGCAAGCTGTACAAACAGAAGTCAAGGAGAGCACTGATCACGATGACAAGGACAAGGATGACGACGACAACAATGATAGTGATGATGACTTAATTTTAAGCTTACTTAGCGACTCTAGTGCTACTCTCTCCAACCAACCTCTTGTAAATGGGACCGAGTCTTCTCGACTGTCTGATGAAGGCATGTTTGAGGACTAACGTTCAGCTCTATATGCAACATTTTTGTAATTTGTAAAGGAGAGAATTAAGGGCTCTAAAATATCTGATTGAAAAGGTTTTTTTGCGGAGGCACTAAGAGTGGCGGCTTAAGTGTGGGAAAGTGAAAATAGCGCTGCTAGGGTTATCGGAACAGAGCACTCCAGGGTCGGGGTGATATGCTTTCTGCTACCAGGGATATTGTTAAACAGCCAGCGTCTGCTTGTCTGACGTTATATCAAGCCAGCTATATGAAAAGATAATATATTGCAGTATCATCAGATTTTATCAATTTTATGACAGCAGTTGTCAAAGGGTGACCACTCTACAAAATGAGTTGCGAATCCACTAAACCGTCTATGCATAAAAAAGTAGATTTAAACCTGCTACAAGAATGAAACATGGTATTTTTTTTTTTTTTACAGATAATCTGTATCTTTCATCTGTATTTATATTTATATTGATATCGAAACGATATTTATAAACATATCTGACTCGTATATATTTTATATTTTTTTTATCTATTTAATCATTTTATAAAAACTGTTAAACTTTATTTTTATCTGTATCTATTTTTTTCATAAATAATTTATAAAAAAATTTAATAAAATTGTATATCTACCGAGAAAAGCTGGCTAGACAGATATTATCAATTTTATGACAGGCAATAGTCAGCATCTAATCCATCTACATGGAGAGAGACACTGGACCATGAACCAATTAACTTCTCAAAAGGGAAATCCAGCAACGATGTAAGCGCTTAGTGGGCATTCAACTACAAGAGGAAAGTCCGCATAACCGTACTTATCTACTCCCTATTTTCACTGTTTTCCCATAAAAATGTCGAAACACTAATGTTGAGACAACCCCAAATCAATGTGATTTGATTTTTGAATTTATTAGACCCAACATGACTGCATGAGTGTTATTTATTTATTTATTTTTTTGTTTCCTCCGAATATCCTCAGTGAGACACTACGAACAAAACCAAACCAACTAAAAAAATTCAGTCGGGTGGGCAAGTAGGAGCACAAAAAGGCTTTAGATAGGATTTACAGGAACGAATAATAGAATAGCAATCCTAATTTCTAATTCTATGTTTTTAACAGTTATACATTACATTGCACAGCCCTCAAAAATCATTAGCTTTTGCACCGTCTCACCTCAACTCATATCTTGATTTAGATTGGCTGAGAGGATCTTTCTCTCCAATGCAATCGATCGAATTCTTCAATTTCAATGCACTTGCTGTATTGCCCAAGGCCATAAAGCAAAACAACCTTTGGGGATGTCCCTCGGTGATCAGCATCTTCAATAGACTTCGGCAACAGAGATGGCACCAATTGCCCCTTGGCTGGTGCACTCAGAATTCATTAGTGCATCTATACGGCCATTATTAAAGCCATAAATGTTTGGTTCTTGATATATAGCCACTTATGAGTTCTTCCACTTAAGGGAACCAAGAGAAATTAATGATCAATCAATTTCACCCTCCTCTACATCACTTGTGGGCTTTGGAACACTTTGGGGAGGTCCATTTTCATCCTCCTCATCTTCATCATCCATCTTCATAAACAATCCTAACTGTTCTAAAGGGTTACCACTGCCCTGCAGTTTGAAACTACCCAGCTTATTTTCTGAACGGTCAGGGCTTGACTCCTCTGAGAAGATCGGTACCGGTTCACCATTAGCTGTCCGGAGCATTTCTAAATCCTCCATGTAATTACTATTAATCTCAACCGTCTTTTCCATCTGCAAATTCACAGATTTTTTAGACGTCCCAAAATTGTATTGTATAAGTTTTAAGGCAGGAACACATCATATATCACCTTTTGTAAAGCCTGACGAGAAAGTTCCCTCTCCAGTTCCCTTTTCTTCTTGGCTTCAGCTGCAGCTTTTGCCTCAGCTTCCTTCTGAGCTTCTTGTGCTGCCCTTGCTTCAGCTTGCAATCTAGCTTTCTCTGATGACAAAAAAATTATAATCAACAGTCTCCCAAAAGCTTAGAAGTAATGAGTTATGCCTACGTGCCAAGGCAAATTAAATATTAGGGCATAAATAGAAACCTTCTCTCGCCCGTCTTTCCAGTTCCTCCCTCTGTCTTTGCAACCTTTCAGGATCCTGCTTGTCTCCCTGTTTTCCCAAAACAAAAGTTGCGGTGTAAGTATACCATAAACTTATGCTATGTTTGGATTTGATGGAAACCTACGGAAAGTTGTGGAATGTAAAGGAAATCAGCAGAAATCAACCGAAAACTCTCGTTTGGTTTGGCTGTGATGGAAATCAAAGGAAAATGGCAGAAATAAAAGGAAACCTTTCACCTTTTGCTCCATTCATTTTCTCTCCGTTAATTGGCAGAAACCGGTGAAAATTTTCAACGGTACATGGAATTGTCTTTTTTCTCCCCGTAAGTCCCATAAATGAGAATTTAAAATCAGATCTAGGGGATAATTCGGTCAATCACTAACTCTATTTATTTTCTTTTCGTTCTGTTTCCTTTATAAGTTACCAAACATAAAACAAACTTTCTACTCATTTCTATTTCAATCATTTCCACTTCCACTCTTTTCTTTTTGCACATTTCCGCTGATGTCTACTTTTAAAAAAATTGCCAGTCTTAAAGAAACAAAGATTGAAATATGCAAGGACAGACATTATATAAGAATTCAAGACCCATGTCTAACCTTTCCAATCGTCTTTTCTTGAGCCTTCAATATTGTTTCTAAAAACCTATCCCTCAACAGAGCAGCACGATAAAGCTTCTCAGGGGAGACTTGCCTCTTAGATGGAGCATTCTCCTCTATAATGTCACAGCATGACGGGTGAGATCACACCCCCCAAAACAAACAGCACAGATTTTATCTTCATGATTTTTCATGCTTACCCTCATCATGAACATCCGCTTCTGCCCTAGGCTGGGAATTCTGCTCATCATGATTCTCCCTAAGAAATGCTCCTGGACCAGGCACTGAGAAGGAAAAACCAGCATAAATGAAATCCAAAAAGAGGACTATGGAACTCAACGGTAAATTCCAACACACCACAACATAAACAGTCACATAACTCACCATTTTCACCGTCAGGATTGCCAATAGCATTCTCAGGAACCTCATTTTCAGCACGAGATAAGGTTTCCTGTTAATAAGTAAAGTACCATGTCATTCATAGAAGCAAATTGAAGCAATTAATCAGAGAAATTGGCTACACGTTACCAACCACTTTAGTAGCTTTAGCAGCATCAGACTCACTACCAGATGAATTAGCAGAATCAGAATCTAGAAAAAAGAAGATGAACAAAGCATGAACGCAGTACTCCTTGAGATCAATATATATATATATATATATATAGCTAATTGCACACCATATTTAAGAACTTGAAGAAAAGTTGAAATAAAACAAGATGTAGCTAGTTGGTCCTCTGCCCAGAGCAACATTATGATAACTACAACCAAGCACTCCACACAAGAACAAAAGAAGGATAAATGCTCTACAGTGTCCCTTTTTTGTTTAACTATTTTTTTCCCCTTTAGGTCTATGATTTGCATTATTTTGTTCTGTGGTTTGAATTTTTGAAAATGTAATGATGCCAAAAGAAGGTTTATGCCATCTTCACACTCAAGCACTACCACATGTCATCCATTTGTCATCCACGGGCATTCCACATTGGCTATTTTAAAATAAATTATATAAAAAAGAACATAGAACATCACATGATTGATACAATATGGTTTCAGATATACATGAATGGCTCATTTTTTATGAACCTAGACCTTAAAAAAGGAAGAAAACAAAAAAGATAAAAGATAAAAAGGAGAGAGAAGGAAGCCCAAGCTTGAGGTTAGTGGTGTGAATAAATCAAATAAATAATTTAACTCAACAACAATTGAGTTGAGTTGAGCTCAAGATCTAGCTCGATCAAGCAGTTTCAATCGAGCTCAAGCTTGGTAAAATTTGCCTCAACTAACTCACAATTCTAAAAGAGCTTAAATTGAACTTAAAATCAGTCAAGTTTGAGTAAAATTTGAATAATGTTATTTTATTAATTGAAAAAAAAAAAATTGCTTGTATAAAAAAATCATTTAACTCAAACAAGCTTAATTAAATCAAACTCGAGCTTGTTGATTGCTAGTTTGTGCTAAAGCTGAAGTTGAACTCAATATAGCCAACTTGACTCTAACTCATTACACCCTTGTCCCTAACTGTGGTGCGATTCTCTCTAAGGCAAAACAGCACTCTTAGCTTTGCACCACACCGAAATTAATATTAGAGGTGCAGAACTCCTTATTGGAAAAATGGCTTATATTTTCTGCATGATTTAAGACATTATTCTCTTCCCAAGATGAGTTCAAATCACATCTGCCACAGAATTTCTAAAAACAGAAAACTGTAACTGAATAACATGCTGGAATTTGCTGGATCTACAAAAAAATTCGCTGAAGATTCTGGAAACTGTTATTGTGAAAGGAATCCATGATACTGTCAGCATGAATTTGGAAAGTGGACTTTTCCTAGGCTATAATCCATACCAGTTCATTGAAACAAAATAATATATATATATATATATATATATTTACGGATGCAATCACACCTTGTTTTGTCTCTCAGATTGAATAAAACAGTGACAAGGGCCAAAGCCAACATTTTGTGAAGAAATCAAATCAACCAAGATTAACAAGAAGAAATCCCTGAAAATGGAGTACTTACTAACATTTCATCAGAGCATGACAGCATAAACTTGCCAAACAAGCACTGAGACTTTTTATCTCTTGGCAAAATTTCAGTAATTTGTCATCAAAACAGATCAAATAAATCTGCAAGCCTCGATCTCAAGTTACAGACAATTCAACTAACCAACACTCCCCCCCATAAACATTATAAAGCTTATAGAAAAAGACTCATAAAATATTCAAAGGTACCATCGAATTGAGGCTGCTGCTAGATTTTGGCAAATGCCAGGAATAATTGCTCTTTCCAAACTCATCATAATCAATATTACTGATATCTATATAACAATATGTAACATGAAATATATGTTTGACATACTCACACAAAGATATATCAATAAAAAGATGTTTGACATCAAATAAAAACCACCCAGTTTCACATCTTAAAGAAGAGCCATAAAAATCAATAAACAACGATTTTTTAAGAATTTTAGCCCAAAAGAAAGCAGATTAAAAAAAAAAAAACCCACAATTTATCTTAATGGAAACCCAGAGGCGAACAACTGAAGAACGTGATATACATAAATATAATTACAATTACCAAGTGTCCTTCAACATAAAAACAAATAAAGAATGAATTTCTATAGAAGCACAAACCGCTAGAAGAAGAGCCTGATTCACTACTGGAGCTGCTTGAACTACTGCATTTACTGTTCCTATTGGTTGCATCCTTCTCTATCTCTACTGGAGGAAAGCCTGTTACAGGTGGATCATTCCCACCAATTATATCCACATCCTCGTCAACCGGTTCATTACCTAATATACAACAACTCTTAACGTTTTAATGAAAATCTAGCACTATGATAGGACAGATATTCAAACATAAACTTCAACGAAATCCTACCTCTGCCTGGTGGTGCCGTTGAAGTGCTAACACCAGACTCATTATGAATCTGTATAAAATAAAAATCACCATTTAGATTAAATAACACTATGGTCAGGGGTCAGAGAATGCAGGAAAAGAGAAATTCAAAGGAGAAGTGCAGACCTCCATCTCACAAGGTTCATCCTTTTTCTTTTTCCTTTCTTTCTCCAGCAAATAATCATCCACAAGCTTCCTTAAAGTGAAGAGTGTATCGTGACTAAGTGTATCAATGTCAATCTCAATCTCATCCTCACCGGTTTGGTCAGCACCAGAACCTTGCTCCTTGAGAAAATCAACTATTGTCTCTGGTAATTCTCCTAACAAAGCCTCCAAGTCAGCACTTAGCTTAACCTTAAGCTTCTCCACATCAGGAACGGCATGCTTATCTGACTGTGGTGATAGGGGTGCCGGTGGTGCCTCATTTGGATTAGGCATTACTTTCGTTTTCTTTAAAGGGGGCATTTCAATCTCAATTTCAGGTTCTCTATAAGCATTGGCACAGGAAGATATAGAATCCATTGTGGGAATCTTCTTTTCAATAGGTTTCCACCTTGTTTCAAAAAATTTTCTTAGTGTATCGGCCATGATATGAACATCATTGCCAGGTGGATTATAAGTCATGGCATTAGAGAAAGTAAGCCTTACATCTGCTGCGAATTGCAACAGGCTTGAATATGCACCGGACATCAGGTTTCTTTTCACCGTGCCCAAATCCATAGGATGCTTAATGACAGTAAAGTAATCTGGAATATTCAACTCCTCCACGTCAACTGGGGTGTTGAACACCCAACCATATTGGTGGGACATCAGTCGATTCAACAGCGTCTCACACTGTTTCATCAGCACAGCAGTTGAAGAACTAGCCGGTGCAGCTGTATTTGCAGAGTCTGGTCGATCAAATGAGGTTTTCTTAGATTTAGCATTGTTGCGTATGGCAGCAGCCCCTCCACGCTTCTTCCCATTCTGTGGCGTGGTATAGTTAGTCCCAGGAAAATTACTGACCGCAGGCTTCCTCTGTCCCTCACTGTAACTCTTAACATCACTAGGAGGAGACATTGGGACAACATCATTAAAACTCAAAGAGGCAACTCTCCTCTGAAGTTCCCGAACTTGCTCCAATTCCTTCTTCAATCTTGCTTTCAGCTCTTTCCTCCCGAACC
The DNA here is from genome assembly GCA_024138025.1 of Combretum micranthum. Lineage (NCBI taxonomy): Eukaryota > Viridiplantae > Streptophyta > Magnoliopsida > Myrtales > Combretaceae > Combretum > Combretum micranthum. The sequence goes on from JAMXBD010000341.1 coordinate 342,267, forward strand.
TCGACATACTCGCCAGAGGCAGCCTTTCAGTTGGGACTCCAAAAGCACCACAGCCTCCTACATTCAAACTAATGCATTTCCTAGTGGGCCCACAAGAGTCATCCGATGTTGGTGTCACTTGGGCATCAACCCGTCCAGAACTACCAAATCCCTCAGACTCCGCCATCGTTTCAACCGCATGCCTATAATCCGCAACAAAACCAGTAGAGTGACCTTTCGACGAGAACTTCCTAGACTTACCCATTCCTTGTGAGATTAAACACTTGGAGGTCCCCTTCTGTCCAGTGAACTCTATAGGTACAGTCGGTGCCATAAAATCAACCGCAAATAATAGCACATGTCAGCGCCAACAACATTACAACACAAGACCTTATCTTTATCAACAGTAATTGATTTAAATTTAAGCAGTTGCAATGTTTATTTACTTTTTCAGTTCAAGTTCTCCAACATAATTTCAAAACCATTTCTTTAACAAGTCCAATCGACTCGTGCCATCGAATAAACTTATTAAGGTATATGCATTTTCATATTCAACTTCCCGAACCTCGGTCAATTCGAAACCCCAATCAAGACCCAAACAATTCAAACCCTAGATTCTCAAAACTCTACCCAAATCCTTTCCTAAAAACCCTACCGAAAACTTTCCGTCCTAATATATTGAATCAAAACCCCAACGTCCAACACATGGCCTTCGAATTAAAGCTTCCCAATAAGAAATCAGATTGAATGAAATTCAAAAGGAATCGATACCCCGAATCAGTTTCCGAACACGAACTAGGAAACAAATCCAAATTCAATGGACTTTGGATCAATCAAAATTCACAAATTCAGCAATCTTTCCAGGAAATGCCTTTTATCTGAACAATTATAAATCCAAATTCAAAAATGAAGCGAAGACAAAGAACGAAAACCCTAATAAGAAAGACTCGAAAGGGGGATCCAATCCAAAAACCTGGAACACACACTCGATCTGAGCCTTCCAAATTGCGCGCCAAAAGAAACCCTAGAATCAAACACTCTCTCTCTCTACTTTCTCTCTCTTCGAGCCCTACTCCCCCAAAAAAAAAAATACAAAATACAATCTTTTAAATCTGAATATGTGTGTATTGGTCGAACATAGGCCCGTTATTTATAGAGTTTCGGTGGCCACATGCGTGGCCGTCACAAGACCAATCCTCGCCATTGGTTCGCAAATGGTACGATCTAACGATTGTTAAATTATTGAGTTTTTGACTCTCTGATTGCCTTTGGTTTGTGGGCAACGTGTTTCATTTTTTATAATTACAAAAGGAAAAAAAAAATAATTAGTCAAGAACGTGCTTTTCACGCGCTCAGTATGTGTTATAACTTGTAAATGTCAGGATGAAAGTGTAATGCACGGAGGTTTGAAAGCGAGTACAGATAAAAGAGCTTCTGATAAATTGAACACGTAGAGTACTGACTTGTTCCTTGTCTTGTGACGCGGTGTCTAGGACTTACGTCAATTTCATCAGAAAATTTTGCGATTAAGTTTGCATGGATAATAATTAAAATATTTACAAGTGGGCGTAAAAAATAGTTATATATCATGCAAAAAGAATGTTTGAAAAGAATGCGTTGGCATCTGTGAAAAAGAAATAAACATTATTATATTTAAAAAAGATGTTATTAGTATGAAAATAATATCGGATTTAGAGGTAATTTGGTAACTGATTATCCATATCTCTAATGAGATTATTATATTATGCTAGCATAGTCTTTTTAAGAAACGAAATTGGTGTGATTAATACATATTTGCACTTCTTCTTTCTCAAATTTTTTTTCCTCTTCGCACTTAAAACCCTAACCCTAGGCCCTAAATCGATTTTCTCCACTTTTTTTTCCACAAAGCAGTGTGATTTCGAGGTGCATTTCATTCAAATCGCCCCACCCAAATATTGATTGGTGCTTATTTCATTTAATTTGTTGTAAAATCTATAGTTGACATGTAAGCTGTTTAAGTTGCTCAAATATCTCCTTTGAATTTTTCATTGTTTTTGATGTTGTATCGTTGCTTAATTTCACGTGTCTGCTGCATTATGTGTTAAAATCGATTTTTGAAGTCACATTAATATAAATTGTTCATATAATTGTTAAAGCTACCCACTGAATATCGTATATGGTAGAAAATGAAAGTTTAAAGAGCAACTCAATTTCTTTTTTCAAATGCTACTGTGAAGAAATGAATACACTAAGTTTGAACTCCATAATAATTTCTCCTTCCAATTTCTAGCTAGCAATGGCCAATGAAGGTGTGAGAAATTTAAATGAACAACCTTAACTAGAACATGTCCCTTTGCATAAATAATGCTTGCAGATTAATAGAGCTGCTAAATCTACTTCAAATTCCTTCTAATAACTCGAGCATGTCCCTTTTATAAATATAGTGCATTCATTTCTTATATTGCATTTATTTACATTTCGTTTGTTTATATATGGTCTTTGGTTGAACTATTAGGGTCTGATGGAGTTTTTTGGCGGAGTTAGAATAAAAAAAGGGTCTAGGATATTCTTTTTCATATTTGACAGGTGAATGTAGATTCAATTTGACGAGTGAATTTTTGCATTAAGGAAATGAATGAAAAAGTAGCAGGGTTGCAAAAATATTAATTTAAACTTGTCTCTAACGCAAAAATGTCAATTTCATCTATTCAAGATACGAGTTTTACACAAAATTTTGATCTCATCTCCCAAGATTTAAGGTTAGCCACTTACTTGGTTTGAATTGCATAAGTTTGGGTTTTTTTTCATAGTAGTATTTTTGTAATTTTCTAAATTAATAATATTTATTTTCTTTTCACTTGGAATTTTGATAAAAATAATAATTTTTGATGTATTAAGTAATAATTATATATTTGATAAAAGAAAAATGGAAAGAGTGAATTAACATTTGGTCAAAGTTCAAACTCAGTAGCTATAACTTAATAAAAAAAATATCTACAATCATCGATACATGAAAACTAATTAAGAAATCTAAAAAGATTTTATAGATCTTTTATGATAATAGTTATTTATTTTATAAAAAAATGTTTGAAAACAATGTATTAGCATTTTGTCAAAGCACAAAAATACTGTATTACTAATAATAATTATTTATTTTTGGTTTAATGCCATGTGCTTTAACCACTCAGCCATGATGCTTAGCAAGGAAGGATCCTATTAGTAATAAATGCAACTTGCCTATTCCACAACTGCTATAATAATAATAATAATAATAATAATGCACGAGAAATGAGGTAAAAAAAAAAAAAAAGCAATGGTTAATACACGTCAAATGCATAATGTTTTTATACATGCCATTTATTATATAAGATTCTTTGTATTCCTTTTTTTTTTTTGTGTCAGGTTCTTTGTAGTTTCAAAGTCAAGGAAGCCGTGAATACTTCAAATACCTAACAATACATAATATTTGTTATTACTTCTTTATAAGATACCCCAATCAATATAAATTAAGCATTGAGCTTTTTTTTTTTTCCTTTTTTTTGACTATTATAACGGAGAGAGAGAAATCGAACCTGGTACCTCTTAAAAGATCAGGAGAGATGCCACTAGGCTACAAGGCTTTGACTAAACATTTAGTGTTTTAGTTAATGCCTATAATGAAGAGAAGATTGTGTTTACAATCACTAATTTCTTTAGTTGTCCACTCCTCCACCGAACTATGCTCACTATTCATAATTATATCCTTGTATTGTATTATAATTATATGTAATTGCTTCATTTTTCATTCGTAACTTGAGGTAATACATATTTAATCAAACCATAAACAAAATTCCAATACCCAATTTGTTTAGCTATATAAGAATTTATACTTTTTGACAAATGAAATTATTTGTAGTCAAACTCAATGTGCAATATTTATTTGAGTTTGATTTCAAAATAGTTGAGTTGAACTTTTTTTTTTCCTACCATTGTGTGAAGCTTAAGTTACTTGAATAGTTTATTAAATTGAGTTTAGTTGAGCTTAAACTTCATAATGTATAACATGATTAGCTTATGAGCATAACCATGTTTGGGTTGAGTTTAAATGTTGATTGAATTCAGGTTAGGTTTAAACATCGATATTATTTTAATTAGAATAATTTTTTTTATAATAATTTAAATCAGGATTAATATAATTAAGTCAAGTTCGAGTTTATCCAATGTCACTTTGAATTGTAAGCTCAATCCAACAATTATAATCAAGCTAGAGTTCAAACTTAATACTATATTATCTCGATTCAACTCATTTAGAATTTTAGTATTGAGATTCGCTTCTATTAATGGGGAAAAATACAACAAGGGGGATTAATATTTGGGGTTAATATCTCAAATGGTACCTGAGTTTCGACAAAATATGTAATTAGATATCTAAACTTTAAAATTGATCAATTTAGTACTTAAAAGAACTTTTTGTGCATACTAATAGTACCTTCACTATATTGGTTAGTGTACACGAAAAGTACTTTCACGCACTAAGTTGATTAATTTCAAATTTCAAATACTTAATTGATCAATTTCAAAGTTTAGGCATCTAATTGCATATTTTGTTAAAGTTTTGATACTATTTGTGACATTTACCCTAATATTTGAGAATAAATAAAAATAGAAGATCATTGTTTTAAGTAATTTAAATTAACGTTATATAAAGTGATATAAACAAAGGATTCATCACCATGAACAAATTTCTAGTGCCCTGTTTGTTTAGCTAGAACAATTCATGCTTTTCAACAAATTAAATTATTTGTAGTTAATGGTAAGTGTCAAAAGACCCTTATTATTCATATTGTTTTGATATTATTATATAGATTTTATGTGAATTATTAAAGAAAATTATACTTATTTGGTTAAAATGTTAATTTCAAAAATAAAGGAAGATGTTAAGCGTTATGAAGATATTTTGATGAGTTAAGGGAGATTTCTTTGAAGGTTTACAAAATGCATGACAGTTTTTGCACAAGCTATGCATAAAACTAGTGTTGTCACGACCCTAAAAGGGACTAAAAGGATAAACATGAAGTTATTATATCACGCGTGCACTTATAATATGAGAATTATTTTGCAAGTCAGATATTATAAAACTCTACTTATTATTTACTATACAAGTTTTAATTATATAAAAATAATTTGCTAACTAAGGAAATATGGATTCTCATAGTGTCACGTCTCAAGAGGTACCCTAAACGTAACAGTCCGCCACACTTAATATTAAAGCTTAAGTATAACAACCTTAGTCATTCCCAGAAGCATTGATATTAAGTGTAAAACGTGCTCTCACAAATTTAGAGGACCATACATGGAATTATGAAGCTTAAAAAGATATAATGACAAATCAAGAAATGAGGATTCATAATATTCATTTCATTCATAACAATAGTCTTATAAATCTTAGGGGCATTCCTCAGCCATAAGTAACTATAATTTATTGCAAGAATATTTCTATGAAGTCTACATCTTATCCAACACTAAACTTCATCTAGAAATTCCTTAACAAAAAATGAAAATACCTGGCTGCAGGGTCTACGTGGCCTAAACCACAAACAGGTGAATTACAAAAGATATCTATAGGGGTATAAGCTAATAGGCTTAGTGGGAATTATTTCCATAAGTAAATTTCTTGTGTAGTGAAATTGAAACAAGTTATTTAAGCAATCAAGTGAAATGCAACATACACATGGGCAAATAAGGCATATAGTTTTCTAGGAACTATATGTTGAATAGATTTACACCCTCCATTTAGGGTTTGGTGATACGTAACCTCAAAACGAGTAGTTTTAGTAAAAAAAAAAAAAATTGTGCTTTCAATCAATACCGCCAAGCATATTAAGTCTACTCGATTTGAGCCATGCTTCAGGATTTTCGCCAAACATTTAATTCCATATCGCTAAGCAGTTGCTTTCGATCATAACCGCCAAGTGTTGCTTTCGACCGAGCCACCATCCTTCTTACTCAAGGATAATAACCTCATGCAATATGACTCATTTCGTGGTATGCATGAATCGATTTATTCAAATTATCATATCATCATTATTAACAATTTTAAGATGGTCATAAAATTTCATATATATCAAATACTATACTAAAACAAACAATTGCTTATAATCAATTCTTCTCTCGATATTCTTATAGTACTTTCAACGATTTTCACATACACATCAATTTATCCTACCTTAATTCTAATGCAACTAAACTACAAGCACAATCAAGTAAAGCCTTTTTAAGGAAATAAACTCACGATGCCATGTCGACACTTCTTCTAAATGGATGAGTCGCTCAAACAATCCACTTAGTCGTAACAATCTTCGAGGTACGGGTATTCTTCCTCAGAATCATCTAGTCAAGGAAAATACCCAAAATGAGTATTTGTTGATGACTTTCTTGAATTTTGACAAAATAATGTCACAAGAACGTCAAAGTTCGTATGCAGGAAGACGTCAATTTAAAATGGCCATAACTTGGTCATTTTAACGCGAAATTGCACATATAGGATATTGATTTCTACCTACTCGAAAAGACCTATCTATTTTTAAAACTATTTTTTATCAAACTAGATCATTTAATCTTCGAAATAGTGGTGATCATATTCACCACGAGTTTTCCCAACCAAAAAGCAATTTGTTTCAAACATTAACCCATCCAAAAAAAATTACTTTGATAAATACTTAGTTATTTATATAGTTGAAAAATTCCCTTTTTATAAATATATAGCTCATATTTTATCCATGCTCAAGTGTTTGTTGTCCATTCAATTTCTTGCGTAAAACAATGTTAATTAAGACTGTAGAAAACCATAATTTACAAGAAATCCTTTTTGAAAATCCTTTAAAATGAATATTTTGATTCCTTTATTTTCAAGAATCACTTTATGTTTACCTTACTATTTTCCTAAATGACTTTTCGATAAGATAAATTTCTTCTTTTCTAAATTCTCAACATTAGTACTACCTTTTCTATTTGTTTTCTTTGATTATTTATTTGAAAAATCTTGGTTTTGAAAACTTTCATTTTTGTTTTAAGGGGTTTCCTTATATCATGTTTTTTATAAAAATATTTTAGTACCAAAGTCATCTTCTTTTAAGAAAACAAAATAATATAGGAATGATTTAAAAAGCTTTTTCAAAATAAAAGTAATTTTTAAAATTGTAGTGAGTTCTTCTTAAAACTTGGAAAAGAATAACTTTACTTTTGTTAAACCATAGAATTTATATTTCATATAAAACCATTCTTAGGTGATAAAATCTTCACTTTGTCAAGGTATAATTAGAGCTTTAAAGATTTGGACAACAATCTTAATGGGCATGATTATGAGAAATAATAACAAGCAAAAATAACATAAATAATAAATAAAGTCAAGTATTAGGAGTTTTAGCTTCTTCAATGCTCTCGGATTAAGAAGTAGACTAGTCCCAAAAAGAAAGAAAGAAAGAAAATAAAAGGAAGAAAATTATTTTGATTTGATGAAGACAAGTCTAAGACTAGAGACTAGTCTTAAAACAATAAGAAATAAATAAATTGCAATGGAAGAAATAAATAAATTACTTTGCATGAAAATAAATAAATTGCAAGTGAGCTTATATGCTCTAAAGAATATATATATATATATATATATGTAGATACATAATAATACTTAGGTATAACAATAATAATTTGAACAAAGTAAAGTAACAACATAAATAAATAAATAGAGATTCATGAACAAGAATAATATATGAACATAGTGTAACTTTCATAATATTTAGTTTTTGGAAACTCACACCATGGTCATGTAAAGTTACATGACATGGGAGGAAGAACTTGTAAAGAAAAGTTTACCTAAAGAGGGTTTTTGAAGTATTATGTAGAAATGAGTTTTGTGTATGTAAAAGGTGGTTTGAGATTATTTTTTAGAGAATTTTGAGAGAGAGGAAAATTTTGGAGAGATTTGGTAGTGAATTTGTGGGTAGTAATTGTATGAAAGAAGTGAAAGAGGAGGGGGATATTTATACGAAATGAGGAGTGAATTTTTGTGTGATTTAAATAAAGAAAAAATAAAACAAAACGAGAGAGAGAGGGACAAGGGGCACCAGCCACTATGGGAAGAGGGGAGAGAGAGATTTAATTTTGTATTTTTTTTGTTGGTTAAATATAATATTAAGTAAGGTAGATGTGAAAGAAAGTTATGAGAAAGGTAAAAAGTAAAGGTAATAGGTTATAGGGTATAAGAATAGGTGTTAGAAAAATTAGAGATAAAAGAATAGTGTAGAATAGTAATGAATAGTATAATGTAAAGTAGATATGACTAATGAAGTACCGGTAGTAAGAAAATATGTGTATAATTGCGATATCTGATATTTTTACTTATCGAAAAATTATAAAACTGATATTTTTGAAAATCTTATATTGTTATGAGTCTAGCGGTATATTCGGAATATTTTTACTAATCCGAGTCCCGGGATACGTTTTTCAAAAACTATATCCGTTCAAGGTAAAAACAATTTGCGGTTTTACTAATTTGATCTTTTTAAGCTTCCTTATGTAATTACGAACTATTCTACATACTAATCTCTTACTTACTTTCTTAGGGTTGCTAACACGGGATTGCTGGACTTAAACCATTGCGTCTAACTAGGGTTTTGTTGACTTTAGGGTTTTCGATTGACTTTCCAATTTAGGATTTAAGCTAAACCGATCACAAAACTTTGGGGGTTTACACATAGTCTACCATAACCCTAGAGAATCGGTATCCCCATCAAGTAGCAAAATAAAATAGATAGCCTACATATTTTAAATTTTAAAGCCATTATACAACTAATGTAATTCTAAGTTTATTTTCTAACATTATGCAATTTCAAACTTAAAAACTAAACATATAAATTTACATGCTAAGTCATTCTTCTTATCTTCACGATTTCATTAAAGGTGAACTCTTTTTTTACACAATCCTAGCTCATTCCTGTCTTGAGCTATTCCTACACAAAATTGTAAGGGTGTGAACTAAACCATAGCTCAGTGAATAACAAGACCAAACCACACATCAAACAAATGTCAAGCAAGTTTATTAATAAACACATGCAATGCAACACTCAACCATATGACATGCATAGTTTGGATACCGGAATCCAAACCAATGGAGATTTACGCCCTCTCTTGAGGGTTAAAGGATCAATACTGTAAGCCCCAGAAAATTTCAGCATATAATTCCAAAATGAACTTCAAAAATCAACTCTAAAAATCACTCCAAATTAAAACCGAACTTCGACTAGTCCTAAATCACGAACGAATCCAGAAATTTCTTAATCTTGAGAAATAATAAGAATCCTTAAAAATAAAAATAAGAACTCAACAAGTCTTCAAATTCAAGATCACTACGTACGACAAATTCTATACGTAACTCTAACTTATAAAATCGGGTAATAAAGAACCCAAAAATAAATTATTAAAAAGTAAATAATGATTAACCCTCAGAAATAAAACCTAATTCAATAATTCCAAAACGTTAAGAGATATTAAGTACTTAAAAAAATAAAATTTAAAATAAATTTCTCAAATTAAATATGTTGTATAAACATAAAATATCAGTTTTCAAATTGGCAAAGATCTAAACTAGAAAATCACCCGGAAACCCTAAGTGGACTACGGTAATTTAAGTCCAGCAATCTTGCGCCCTTAACCCTAGAGGCCGAGGTGTAGTTTAAGTGTGTAGAATAGCTTGTAGTAATATAAGGTCGCTTAAAAATATCAGATTGGTAAAATTTTGACCTATTTTGAACCCGTTCAGATACAGACTTTGAAAAGCGTGTCCTGGGGCTCGAGATATCAAAATTATGCCATTAATACCGTTAGACTCGTATTTTCATAAGGATTTCTAAAATATTAGTTTTATAATTTTTCGATAACTAGAAATATATAATTTTGCAATTGTATTCGTATTTCATTACTATCGGTAATTAACTAGTCTTTTAGTACCATTCACCACTATTCATTACATAATTTTATTATTCTTGTAAACCCTTATATTTTTAGATAAATATTTTATATATATAGAAAATTTTGTTTTTCCAAAATTTAGTTCGTTTTGGGTTTTTACTGGATCAGTTTTTGTTTAAGACCCGATATTAAAAATAAAATAAATTAATTTAATAATTGAAAAATATTTAAAAAATATTTTTATTTTCATAAAATAATTTTTTATAATTTTTCGCGTTATAAAAATATCATTTATAGCTCATATTTGCATATTTTGCTCATACCGGTAACTTATTTGATAATTCACTAAAATAAATTAATTAATTATGTTATTTTATTTATGAAAAATCTGCTACAAATATTTGGAATACATTTTCTATATTTTTATTATTTTTATTTTATTTTATTAAGAAATTACTCTTACAACCCATACCTTCATATACACCTTTCACACATCACTTCTTTTTCACTTCAATCTTTCTACACTTCATTATCACTTCTTGGCAGATTTTTTTTTACTCTTTTTTGTTGCCCTTGTCCTTTGATTTACTCTCAATTTGATTAAACTAAATCTATTTCAATCCTTCTTAAAGAAGCAACACATACACATTAATTACATATTACAATTTCAAGTTAAAAACCAACCAAATTCCCTCCCTCCCTCCTCTCTATTTTCACGTGCAGCCCCTCATTTGCTACCTTGTTTTATTTTTTTTTCTTTCAATTAATACACTCCTCTCTCCATTCAATGCTTCTCATTTACACCCTTTCATTTATTTGAAACGCTACACCATTTACTCTCTCTTTTCCTCTCTATTTTCCTCTCTATTTTCCTCTCTTTCTTTCTTCTTTTATTCTTGTTCTTACAAGAACACAAGCTGCCTCCATCTCTAATCCTGCTTTCACACTCCGTTCTTGAAGATCCTTATAGTAAACCTTCTTCTTAAGCTTCCATAGAGGATATAGATAAAGTCTAGTGAGAGTTTCATGTATCAAATGATCTTCCATAAGTTTGAAAGCTAACGATGATGATGCTAAAATGAAACACTCCTCTTATCCATGAGTACTCTTTTGTAATATTATTATTTTCTTGCTAGAAGTAGTTATATTTTGTAGATCTAGCTTTTTATGTAGCTTTGGTTATGTTTATGTCTAGATCTATGAGTTTATAGTTTACTACCATGCATTTCTTTTATATTCATGTTCATTTTATGTGTAGATCTTAGATTTGAACTTGAATAAAAATAGTAAAATTCGCATCTTGACAAAACCTATATTTAAAAACCCTCTTCCAAGTCTCAAAATGAGAGTTTTAGTTGAGAAAATAAAGGTTTAGTGGATGTATATCATCAAGACTTTTTTTTACAAGAATCAAAGTTGATTTTCAAAATAAAAATTTCATTTTCGGATTTTGGCCAAGGCATAGTTTAAAAACATGTTTTACAACTCAAAAATAAAGATTTTATTCAAGAAATGGAAGGCTCTTAAGATAGGATATATAAAGGATGATTTTTCCTAAGTTTAGATGGATTTTATCAAAAGATGTGTCCAAAAATAAATTTGGTAAATTCGGATCTCAATCAAGACCAATTTTGAAAACCCATTTATCAACTCAAAAACTCATGTTTTATGTGAAAAATGAAGGGTATAGGTAATAAATATCATTAAGTAGTGATTTTTACAAGTTGAAATGAGTTTTGATGAGATTAATGTGTAAAACAAGAAGTAGAATCAAGATGGAAAATTTTGAGTTAGTAGTCAACTTGTAAAATTCGTAACTTTGGATGATGCCCATGAAAACACCTATTATCCAAGTTCAAAATAAAAGTTTTATGTATTAAATGAAGTCCTTAAGTAGTAGATATAGTAAAGTCTTAAATTTTAATGCATTAAACAAGTTTTTCCTAAAGGAAACATTCAAAAAGTGGATTTCTAAAAATTCGGATTTTTGATTAAATCCTATTTGAAAACATATTTGCAAAGTGCAAAATGCAAATTTTTATGTAAAAATGAAGGCCTTAGGTAGTATATGTTATGAAGACTCAATTTTAACTAAGGTAACTAGAAATTCCTAAGAATGAATTCCAAAACACTAGTGTGATGTCAAAGTTAGAAAACTAGATTTTTCATAAGTAGTTGTTATTGTGGTCTTGCAAAATAAAAAGTTATAAAATTTTCTTTTAGCAAAAATCATCAAAATTATGCATACATTAAACTCATCACATGTCACTCATGTTAGGAAATCATTCATATTTCATGTATTCTTGAATTATCAAATAAGAACATTTCAAGCAATTACAAAATTATTTTCCGGAAATGGAGATCGTTACTGATCAGATCTGATCCCTCTGTTTCGTGACCTAAATATTTTCAAAACTTAAAAATAATATTAGAATTAGATAGATCTTTCGAAGTAGATAGAAATCGATATATAATTTGCGAAATTCCGAGTTAAAATGACCAAGTTATTGCCGTTTTAAGTTGAGACTTTCGCAAATAACGAGAATTACGATTTTGATTAGTTTTGATATATAGTTTGGACTAGTTAAGTGATGAAATACTTATTATAGAATTTCTTCTTTTTTAGGTGACCTCGAAATCAACGATTCCCTATTACCGGATTACTTTTACTAAGAGACCGGTGATCCAATGGCCGAGTGAGTCTTCTCCTTATTTTGTTACATTGTTTGTGCTTGTAGCTAGATGCATTACAATTATAGGAACAAGATAAAAACTAATATGAATGGGGATGGGATAGATGATGAGACTTTGATGTATGTATGCCAAAGAATACTAAAGCATATCGAAACCATGATTCGATTGGATAACTGCCCTGTTCATATTACTTCTGTTATGTGTATGATATTGGTTAGTCACTCTAAAGAATGTATGAATATTTTAACCTAAGAAAAAAATCTATATTGGTCATGTATCGCATCGGACATGTTGCATTTGATAGCGTGCTACTTCTACGCTGGTGGATCGGTATGGTCCGAAAACTCATTTGGATAATGAGACCCTGTGCCAGAGCTCATTCATAGGGAACTAAGGCGCATCAGGGATGCATTCCATGGGTGAGCCTAGCTGAGCCGAGTCGAGTGCTATGAGCCGAGAGCTCGGGGACTAGCAGCGGTCGTGTAGACTTTCAATACTATCCCTAACCTAAGATACGGAGGGCGTAAATTTGTTCTATGTGTGGGTTCTGGATACCCATAGATAATTGTCTGCTCATGTGTTTGTTCATGCATAGCATATGGTTGATTTATAATTTGCTTGTTATGGTACGAAATTAAGGGAATTCTCACTAAACTAGTGTAGTTTATCCCTAATAAATGTTTGAATAAACAAGTTAACGCGAAAAGGCTACTTAGGGAGCGAGATAGTTGGAGCCAAATATAATTTCGGGATTTCGGCAGGAAGTAAGAATGCTTGAAGTTATTAGCTAGTTTTTGTGAAATGTTTTGTAATAAATTGTGTAGTGAAATCTTTAGATGAATTGAAATTGAAGTATAGTGATTTGTATTTGAAGTATAGTGATTTGTATCTAAAGTGTAGTGAATTGTATTTCCTTTACATTGTTACTCAAGTTGTATCAATATAAAATGTATCACTCCGATGTGTCTCCTCTATGTGTTAGACGCCTTGTACATAGTATAGAAGCCTTCGTGTGACTGTTGTGTACGGCGGACTGCTACGTTTAGAGTACCCTTCGGGGCGTGACAAACACCAGTATCATGCCTAGGAAAAATTGAGAAATAAGGAAGGAGGATTTTCTTTTTAAACTCATTTATTATTTATGTATATACATTATTAACATAACCTCAACGTCACCTTAAAAAGACTAACGAAGGAGGATTTCTTTTCTTAAACTCATTGTTATTTATACATACATATTATAAATATAACCTCAACTTCATCTTAGAACCTCAAAAACTCCACTAAGTATTAATCTCCTCTTATCAACTTTCATTAGGTGACGTCATTCAGTGCCTACTTAGTTCCTATACATACTTAGGGGTAATCTTACTAGATTTACTGGACTTTTCAAGCATTACCTCAAGCCGATAAGCTAATATGTGACATGCATACTTCATAAATGCAAATGCGAGTTATGTTGTCATGCAATGCATGGTCATTTCACTTAAGGTTCAATTAAAATTTATGCCATATTATTTAGTGATCACATCAATTAACGAACACTCATCAATAAAAGTAACTCAATAATAAGAAGCAACATGTGTGATCAGTTTTATTTTAATGATTTATCAAACAATACAATCATCAAACAACATATGAATACCCAATCCCCACACTTATTTAATTATGTTTCTCTTAATATAGGTGTGACTACATTACAAGCACAAATTGTAGACCCCCAAGTTTTATGTTATCTTTAAACCGTAACCGGAAGTCAACCAAGAACCTTACGGTCAACAAGACCCTTGTTGAGCCTAGCAGTTTAAGTCCGACAATCCCGTACTCTTAACTTGTGTAGAATAGACGTAAGCTAAGTGTGTAGAATAGTTTGTAATTATATAAGAATGTTTAAAAATATCAGATTGGTTAAAATTTGATCTGTCTCAAACTCAAACGGACACTGTTTTGAAAAACGTGTCCCAGGATCAGGAATATTAAAAATAATCCATTGACACCATTAGACTCGTAAAAATAAAAGGTTTTCAAAAATATCAGTTTTATAATTTTTTCGTAACTAAAAATATCAGATATCGCACTTTTACTCGTATTTTTCTTACTATCAGTATATTTTTGTCTTGTACACTATTCATTGTACAACTTTACACTATTCATACCATCTCTTTTTTTCACTATTCACTCTTACACACTACCATACCTATACCACTACTTTTTTCATTCCCAATACACTTTTATCACATCTATCTTTTACTTTATTGCTTTTAATACATAAAATTAGAAAAAAATAAAATCTCTCTCTCTCCCCTCTCCCTTGGCTGATGCCCCCTCCCCCATCTTTTTCTCTATTTTTCTTAATTTTTAATTTAATTAAATCACTCAAAATCCTTTCCTCATTTTCCTATAAATACCCAATTCCCCTTTCACTTTATTCACACATCCACAACCCACAGGTTACTATAAAAAACTTTCTCAAATTCTCCTCCCAAATACTCTTCCCATTACTCTCCCAAAAACACTCCCAAGCTCTCTTATTCTTTATGCACAAAACCCATTTACATATACTACTCTCATATTCTATTTAGGTAAAAAATTATTTTCATATTTTTACTATCATGTGATGCAACCTAACATGACCATAAAGTGTGTTTTCTAAACTATATGTTATGGAAACAACTCTATGTTCATGTTCTTGTTCTTGTTCTTGTTCATGAATCTATTTTCTTTTATCTTATTATTTTGTTCATATTATTGTTGTTATTGTGCTTCCATATTTATATCTAACTAAATATATCTATGTAGCTATATATATCTTTTAGAGCATATAAGCTCACTTGTTATTGCAATTTATTTACTTTCATTGCAACTTATTTACTCTCATGTTTTAAGACTAGTCTTTCTAGTCTTAGACTTGACCTCATCAAGTCAAAACAACCTTTTTTTTCTTTTCTTTTACTTTAGGATGGAATTTAATCTTTGTCTTGGGAGCCTTGATAAAGTTAAGACTCTCAATACTTGAATTTATATTATATTGTTTATTATTTGGTTTAATTTCTATATTTCTTTTTCTTGTAAATATCATCATACTCATGCTTATATTCGTACTTGTTGTCTAAAACACAAGAATAGAAACTAAACTTTTCCAAAATGAATTCATGTTACAAGGATTTCTAAATGAAGCTTAGGATTTTGTTTTAACAAACTTTACTTTCCTAAAAATAAAAAAGAACTCACCCTAATTTAATAAAACTATTCTACTTTGAAAAAGTCTTTTCAAGAACCATAAGAAGGCTTGTTTTTACTAAATTTATTTTAAAAATTGATAATTCTTTATTATACAAATTTTTATTAAAAACTAAATTTAAAAGAGACTCCTTAACAAAGAAATAAACAAGCTTTGAGTCAAGTTAGAAGATCAAAATAATTATCAAAATAATACTTGAGAAAGTATAGCACAAGCAACACTAATGAGAGATTTTTCTAAAGAAAAATTTTAAAGTTTATTTTTATGAAAACCACCCAAGAAACTATTAAATAGAACATAAAGATAATCATTTCAAATAAACTAAAAAGTTACGATTTTATCTCAAGGATTTAGAAAAGAAAAATTTTTAACTTTTGATTTTTCACACTTTAAAAAGACATTATTTTTCATTAAGTCATAATTTGAACAACAAAACTTGAATCATGCAGGAGATATGAGTTTGTATGTATATAAAAAGTGTTTTTTAATCTATATTGATAACTAAGTAATTATCAACGGATTTTTGAATGAGTTGAGGTTTGAAATGATTGTTTTCGGGCTAGGAATTTTCGTGGTGAATCTAGTCACCCATGTTTTGCAAGCTAAAAGACCTTGTTTGATGGAAATAAGCTTAGAAATGGATAGATCTTTTCAAATAGATAGAAAATGGTATATAATAAGTGCAATTCCGAGTTAAAATGAGCAAGTTATGGCCATTTTAAGTTGTAATTGTCTTCCATACGAATTTTGACGAACTTAATGACATAGTTTTGTCAAATTTCAATAGAACTATCAAGAAATACTCATTGTGGGTATTTTCTTGTTTAGGTGATTATGAAGAAGATCTCTTGTCACGCCCCAAGAGTACCCTAGTAGTAATACATATATTATGGCACAATCTGATAGCCCAGACAGTATCACATACACATATTATTACTAGATCTACTTTAGAAAATGACATAAGTTCAGCAAAACAGGATCGTTTTGGTTGCGCGATAAGAAATGATGAAAGCAAATAAAATCACAATACCATAAATAAATCTTACTATCTGAATAATAACTATTACAAACCATGAAACTTATCTAAGTTCTCAGGTAATCAAATTGATGTTCTAACATCACTTAACACATATAAGTATTAAAAACTATTTTTCCTGTTTCCAAGACTCTTCCAGCTTTAGAAACATACCGGTTCTAAGCTCCTAGAGGCAATCAGCTAAGGCTTTAGCATCATCTTGTAAGGACTGTAAGAGTGCAAGCATAAACCATGGGCTCAGTGAATAACCAAAACTTATCACACAACAAGCAAGTTATTATCAACCATATGTAATGCATCATTCAAATGCATGAACAATTACGAGTTTGGACAATCCGAAATCCAAATAGGATGGAGATTTATGCCCTCTCATCGGGATTGAAGAAAAATCGATCTATGAATCACCTACCCAGGAGAAACTAAGTACATAGGAAAGCCACGATCCTCACAATTGTTAGCTCTTTATGTTAATGTTGTTTTAAACACTCATCTCCTATTTAAGCCTTATAAACTCCACCAAGTGTAAGACATTTCACAGTGATACCATGGGTGGCGTCCTTCATTACCAGTTAGTTCCCATGGAATCGGTAGAACAAAGGTAATCTTGAGTAGAACTACTAGCCTCTTACCTAGAAAAACCAAGTATTACTAGAGAACCGAAATTCTAACACGTATTAGGCTATCACATAATTATAATGCACTATATGCAATTTATGAAATGCATGTCTATTTTATTTATAATGCTAATATTTATTAGTCAAGTTAAAGGTGCTCAGACTTTACACAAACAATCAACATGCCATGCACTCGGCAAATTCACAAGCATTCCATTCTCACTTTTATTCAATATTGTTTAGCAATCAAGTAATTCCAGACAGCAGGCAATACCCATAACCCATGTACACACGAGTTTATTATTATTATTCTTGTATTATAATGCAGCTAAACTACAACCACAAACAATGTAATAAGTCTGAGTTACTCACCTGCTCATATTGATCAATCGTAGTAATCAATTGGGAAGTCCTCAACAGTATCAAAATTACCTATTGAGATGAAAATATTTATCGATAATACTTACAAATAGAATATTAAACTCCTATGAGTGTCTAAGTGTCCTATGTCGGTATTTGATATAATTTCTACTGCTTATATCGATTTCTTAAGGTATTGATTCTTGTAGAAAAAGGGTATTTACTATTTAGTTCCCTTGGATTTTCTTTTGATTTAAATATTAATCATTCTATATTTAAGATAAGCTTAACTAAATTTTTCTATTAAATTTTCTATTCAAGTCTTACATTGTTTAATATCCTTGTTAGTAGTAGTCTTTTATTTATTTATTTTGGCCGTCAACCTTATCTGCTCTCTTCAGTTAGAATTTATATTATTTTAGAGGATCTCATTTCATCATCTAATATTTTTATTCATTTCCTTAGCTTATTAGTAACTTGTGAAATTATTGATATATGTACTTTCTATGATTTGTTCATAATATTTTTCTTGTAATGTAGAACTCCTAATTATGCTTTTAAAGCTTTTTTTTATCATGTTTTATGTTCATATAAGGTCTTAGGAGCATTGGACATGAATTTAAACTAGTTTAGATGAAATTTGAGCGTGGTTTTGGCTTATTCCTTCCTAGATCCGAATTTACTATTCCTAAAATTATAACATTTCTAAGTTGATATTCTTCTTAGCCATCAACATTTGAGAATTTCTAATACAACAACATTTCATCTACTTGAATTAATCAATGGAATACTCATTTTTCCCAATCACATAACCTTTCTCTAATGCTATATATTTCATCCTAATGTCTACACACAAATGTAAGAAGCATATATTGATAGTTTAGAAATTACCTTGGCTTGAAATGGAAAAGAATTCCCAATTCCCCTACTTAGCAAGAACCAAACCTATATCAAAGGTTGATTAGTGAGTTTCTAGCTAAATTATAAGTTAACTATTTTAACTAAGTTTTCTTACCTTGTTGAGCTTATATTCCAACTTGAATTTATGGCAAACCAAGCTTATTTAACTTGGTTTTTGATGTTGTTGGAGGGAGGGAATTGATCTTCTTAATGTGTTTGATATTTAGATGGAATATGGAAAGCAAAACAGAGGTTGTGTTCTGTTTTAAAAGGTTTTCCAAGCTATCCAAGTGAAGTTGATACAAAGGAAAAGGGTTGGACGCAACTCCTCTTATAGCTAGAATTTCAACTTGTTTTTGTGGGGATTATGAGCTGATTTTGTGTCAAATTTAAGGCTATATATATATGTACTAAAGTTAGACTAAAGTTAGGAGGCTAAGGAAGTTGTTTTGGGCTTGTAAAACTTGCAAATTGCAGCTGGGAAATTTGGATGAAATCGGGGCTGTTTTGGATGACGATTTTTGATTTTGTTTTGACAAATTTGTGGCTGATTTTGAGGGGCATTAAT
Organism: Combretum micranthum; assembly: GCA_024138025.1. Taxonomy (NCBI): domain Eukaryota; kingdom Viridiplantae; phylum Streptophyta; class Magnoliopsida; order Myrtales; family Combretaceae; genus Combretum; species Combretum micranthum. The sequence goes on from JAMXBD010000341.1 coordinate 361,583, forward strand.
TGCATTTGTTTGCTAGTTAATTAATGTCATTTATATGTGTAAATTAGGAGCTCAACTTGCTCAAGAATTGGATAAAAAATCAGTTGAAATTTGTGCTAAAATAGAGGTGTAGAAAATTCTGATGTATGTTGCGTTTTTCTAGAATTTTTGGACGATTTCTTGCTCTATTTGTTAACTAATTTTTGGTACTTGAAGTGTCTATTCAGAGGCCTCTTATTGGAGCTTATTTGATAAAAAAAAAAAAAACTCAAGCAAGGTCTATAATTTTGTCAAAATCGGACCTAAAATGGTGTGTGTGCATTGCTGTCCTTACTGAATTTGCTCTGCTGCAGCTTGTTTTGATCGGAAATTTCAAGACCATTTGGAGCTGACTTTGTTACTTGTTTGAGTTGAAATTCTTAGCATTGAATGTTGATATGACGTGGATTGTTTTGGTTAGAGTTTATGTCATTTTCATGTTGAGTATTGGAGCTTAAATTTGGATCAAACCAGCCGTGAAAGTTGAAAAATTTCTTCCTCCCCTGTTGTATGTGATTTCTCTATTCGCGTGATAACATTCTCCTCTTTTCATGATTCTTCAACTTGCTTTGATTTTCAAATTTTTTTTTATTGATTTCTTTATTGTTTGATTAATAGTTAACTAAAATATTCTAATAAATATTAATTTATAAACATATGTTTATAATCGTTACATAAGAGTTTTATCTAGATAAAATTTTCTAAGTTCCTATAGAAATTCTAGATTTTTTGTATAAATAAATTTTTAGTTTACAGTTTACACGATTAATTATTTTTAATATTTTAACTTAAGCGATTAAATTTTTCAAGTTCAATAAATTGAATTAGGAACTTAGTCTTAATGAATTTATGAATTCCCTAACAAATATAATAGCGGGTTTTGAAATTTTCATTTTAGATTTAAATTAGTAATTATTGATCGGTATTAGTATCTATTATGTATTTATAATCTTAGTAATTCATCTTTGGATTATTATTTTATACCGATAAGTTTTATTATTAGACTATATCTTATCGGTTTTGAAATTTATAGCTACTTCTAATTATATCTTGAATTATCAGTGCAAGATACGAAATCTCGTTTTTGGTATCTATTAAGGTCAAGGAAATTTTTATTCGGGTTTTTCAAACTAGGAATGAGTTTATTGCAACTCATAATCTATTCTAGGATTTTTATTGGGTTCTAAATTCACTATCTAATTCACGTTTTCTATTTTATTATCGTACATTATAGTGAAAAATCTCAGGGTTTACATCTCCCATACCTAGAAGACTACTTTAACTGAAGACCGATGAACCCATGGCCAAGTGAGTTTTATTTCCATAACTTATCTTACTTGATTGTGCTTGTAGTCTAGAAGCACTAGATTTAAGGAAAAAGATTGAATGGTATTCATGTAATATTATTTGAATGAATGATAAGAATATTGAGACGAGAATTGATGATAATCAATGCTTGATTTAGTTTAGAACTTGAAATTCTAAAATTCTATGGTCACCTTAAATTGTTAATAATTATCCTATGAGCCTTTAATTAAACTAAAATCATGCATATCACTTATGAGTCACATTGCATGGGATCACTACCCTTGTGGGGGAAAGGGGTAGTGGTACGATCGTTGGATCTTAATTAAAGCTTTGGGACATTTGGTTAGAAGCACATTAATTAAAAGCTTCGGGATGTTTGGTCAGAAGCACATTAACCAAAGCTTCTGGACCTTTGGTTAGAAGCATATAATTTGCCACCCTTAACCCCGAATGGAGGGCGCAAATCCATTCAACATATGATTACTGAAAAATCATATGTTTTGTATGCTCATGTGGTTGTTGCATTTCACTTGGTTGATTAAATAACTTGTTTGATTATTACTAAGTTAGTACCTTATACCCTTATAGCTATTTGCTGTAGTATCCTTACCTTTGGCTGAAGCTACTTGGGTCATGTTCCCAGGTACCCCTTTTTTGGTTATGAAGTTTTTGGATGAAGTCCAACACTAGTATAGATGTAGACTTCTAGGGAAAACTTCTTGTATACGATTTAGTTTTGTTACCATACTTTTAGCATGGGAATGCCCCCAAGATCCTTGTAAGACTTATATTTATGAATTAATATTATGATTTCCATTTCTTAATTGTTTCTATATCTCTTAAGCTTCAAATTTCAAAGTGTGGTCCACTAAAATTGTAAGAGCATGCCTTATATTTAATATATAAGTTTTTGGGAATGACTAAAGTTGTCATACTTAAGCTTAATATTGAATGTGGCAGACTGTTATCTTTAGAGTACCCTTCGGGGCATGACACAAATAATGTGATAAGGTTAATGTTATCCGCTTGTTATCTTGGCTAATTCATAATAATCATATAGGAAATCAATAGATTGATCAGCTCCTCTTATGAAACAAAATAGTAACTACTCACTATTTTAAGGTTTGTTTGGGTGATCTGTTTTTCATCTGTATCTGATCTGTATCAAAATGATATGTGTAAATATGTCCAATTTGTATTTGTATTTTGTCTATATTTGATCTATCTGATCTTTTCATGAGAACTTTCAACTTTTTTTTATCTGTATTTATTTCTTAATAAATGTTAGAAAAAAGTTTGAAAAAAAGTTTGCATCTGCCAAAAAGCACTAACCAAACAGACCTTTGTGCTTGACTGAAACAAAGGTTTATATTAAAAACTTATTTGATCAGACACTAAATATGGCTATGAAAATTGCCCTATCAAGATACAGACAGTTCTTCATTATCTATAAAATTATTTTTTTTCCTTTGTTTATAAATCATTTATTACAAAAACATTATCATTTTGTTATTCACCTCTAAGTTTTTTTTTTTTTTTTTAAATTGGTAATTTATAACAAAACGCTCATTTACCTTAGTAAACCACATTTGAATCAACATATTCCCTTTATCACTTAAAGTTTAACATACTGCAATTATATCTAAGTCATTTACTAGTTAGATCTATATTACTTTAACTTAATCAAGTTGATTAAACTTAACCACATAATCTAATTATTAAGTCATATTCAATTACTTTACTAGATCATTATCATAAGTCTATTAGCATCTTAGCTAATCTAATAATTCCATTTTACATTAAATTCATTTTAGCTCCTTATAGTCTATTAAGTCTAATTAAACTTAAGTAAATTAATTAGTCCACTTGATATTTAAAAGCCATATCAAATCAAATTTATTTACTAAGTTGTATTCATTCATTCCATTATATTATATATTCTACAAGATTTTAAAATAGTCTAGATCATTTTAACTCATTAAGATACATTAAACTATGTTGAACTTAGGTTTATTATCTAAGTTCATTTTATAAACCTAAGTTCCATATTAAACCAAAATAGTTACTAAACTTATTAATTTATTCGATCCATTTTTAATTATTCAAGTACTAACATATTATATCCCATATCATTTATCCATTTTATTTTATTTTTTATTTTTTTATGAATAATACTAGGGGAGGCATCACACCCGTGATGTGGGCCGTGATCCCCATTACTGGCCTCATCATTCCCATGAGGGAGGCCGTGATGGTCAATAGGGGCCTTGTCACGCCCATGATCAAGAAGAAAAACATGATTAGAGGAGATCACGCTCCTTGTCACAGCTGTGATATAGGTCGTATCAATTTTGCAAAAATGAATCAGAGGAGATCACGAGCCTCATTGTGCTTTTGATGAACAGGGCATCCTAGTTACTTTTTTCCTTTACTTGTTACTTCCATTTTTATCAACTTATAAAACATCCTATTTCAATCAAAACCTCATTTTCATAACTTTTAACACTTATATACTCATTTTACTTCATCAAACTCCTTCTCCACTCATGCATAAACAAACTAAGTTTTTAATTATATGCTTTTATATCCTTAGTTTATAATTTTATCACTAACCAACTCATATCTAGTTCTAATTCATCATATTTATGCATTTGTAACAAATAAATCATAGAAAACAACTAACTTGTTTAAAAGGCAAAAACTACTTTATCTTCTTTATCACTCCTATTTTCTTGATGGTGAAGCTACACTAAGCTTATTTTCTATCTTCTATCTCCTCTTTAATCTTCTTAAAATTGATATTTTGGGGTTGATTTGAAAAAAAAAAAAAAGGAAGAGAAGATGGGAAGGGAAGGGGAAGAAGAAAACATAAAAGGAAAAATAAAAGGAAAAGAAAAAGAAAGAATGGCAGCCAAAAGTAAAAAAGAAAAAGGTATATAGAGATAAGGATTAAAGATATTTATTAGTAAAGGATTATGGCTTAAATCTTTCAAATTATTATCTTAAGCATGAAAAATAATTAGAAAACAATTTTAAAACTTATAAAATATAAATTAATAACTTGAATAAAAAATCTAGTTTAGGAATTTAATCTATACGAAATTGATATTTAACTTGAGTTTGGACTTAAAATCAATATTTATTAACAAGCAGTTGAACTCAAAATTTATGAGCATTAAAGAAATGGAATTTAGGTTAAAATGGCTAATTTAGAACATTTTATAAATTTAGGTAGATGAACTTGAGAAATTTAGGTCTATTGTAAATTTACAGAGAACGGGTTCAAATTGACGATTGTAAAAAATTAGATGACTCAATTTATAAAGTAGACTAGAGTTTAGAGTTTGCAAAGTTACTAAACATGGAAATTGAATTTTTCCAAGGGTTTGAGATTTGAATTCAAAAGAAAATAAGTTTAATTTAAAGTTTACAAAAGATAATAAAATTTGGTTTGTTGGAAAAGATTGTTAAAGAATATAGGCTAAGTGAAGAGAATATTTGAAATCTTAAGTTTCAATTAATGTATTTATTAATTAGATTATGCCATTCTATCTATTACTTTTTGTTTCTTAAAAAAAAAAAAAATTGATCTATTTGTCCAATATTCACCTTTATTATGCTTATCAATTGTAGATATTATAGTTACATCGTTTTGTTCTTTTATCACATTCACTTAATATTTCTTACTATTTTCATTTTCATGAAATGTGTTGAAATTTACTGTTGTTTAGGTTTAGCATTGCTTCTTTCATGGACATTTATTATTCATTTCTTAATTTGATAATTTGAAAATTTTCAATATTTCTTTAATTCTCAGAGATGTGATATTTTACAACTTTTATTAGTACTATTATCTTGTTGAAGTTGTAATTAAGATATATCATTAATTTATTGAGTTATTATTGATTATTGATTACCAAAGATTTTGAAAAATTATATTTTGAAATTTTATTATTAATAGTTCTAGCATTTGAACAACCATTAAAATGTTCATGTTTGTAGTATTCTTAAATCGTGAAAAATCAAGAGTGATTCTTGCAACTTTTTAGAACCTTTTTAATTTTTTACGTCATTTACTGAATGATTTTCATATTCAAGTTGTAAAAATTTTGGGTGATTACAAGCGTGGAAGGTGAAAAATAACAAGCAAGCAATTTGAAAGTACACAAGGAGCTATAAAAAGCCGTGCAGCATGTTTGCATAGAAGTTGGAAAGTGATCAGAAACACTTTACATTGTATATGACCACCTTACATGAGCTATGCTCAAGGTCGAGCAGACCTAAAAATTTCACTGTTTCGCCAATTTGTATCTTACATGTGTTTCAAACACAATCATGTAAGATGGTTGTGCATGAGATATTTTGTTGTTTTCTATATATAGCGGCCTTTACTCGTCTTTTTATATTACGTCTCTATTTCTACCAACCCTTGAGAGAAAAATAGGTATTTTAGAGTGAAGAAACACAAGAGATTATTAAAGATTACAAGACATTCATTTTAAGGTTTGTAATTGTTGGTCCCAAAAAGTAACCAACCAATTAGTTATAATGAAGTATGACTTTGAGTTTGCTTTGCAATCATAATAAATAATTAAATGAACATGAAAATTAAAGAGAAGGATAAGAGAAGTTTGTGCAATGATTTATAGAGGTTCCACCTTGAGTGTCAGTCCTCTCTTCTAGCTACAAGTCAGGAACTTGGTATTCCATACTGGTACGTTCCACTATATTTAATAAAAAACGATTATAAAGCAGTATTTCAATTGACTTTGTTAGACTTCACACTAACACTAGCTATCTCTAAACTCAGAGTCTACTTATAATTTATCTCTCATACAATAATCAAAATCAAATGAGGAATGAATAATTAAAGTATCCTTTTAAAATTTCGTGCAAGTAAAGAATTTTTTTAAAGTAAGAGTATATGAATAAAAGTGAGCTAAAGAGTTCTTAGTAATTGAAGCTTTCTTTCACCCAAGTTGTTTTTTGTACTTATTTTGGACTCCAGCAGATATATTTATCTTTAACATCTTTCAATGGCTAGATAGGATAGGAATTTGAATGTTGTAAAGAGATTTGTTCCTACTTTTATGCTTCTTGTTGTTGACGAATTTTGCTGATATACATCATCTAGTCTTTCAAATGGACAAAGCTGATGTTTAAGTGATATTTGTTCTCGATATTTATCTGCTTGATGGAGATAATAATCAAATGTTGATCCTTGATCCTTATCTCGCTAAAGACATGTCTTGTGTTTGATATTTGAAAAATTGTTGATATACTCCAGATTAAAAAAGAGAGTCTTCTGATACTATTTAGTTTGAAGTAGATTCCCATTCCTTTAAAATAAGACTGCATCTTGCTGTGGATAATCTTCTACAAATTTGAATTGCTCTTGCTGTAGAAAACATATCCTTGGCATCTCATAAATAAATGTCTTTATCAGATAAGCTTCTTATGACAGATATGAACTGGATTTAAACATGTCTTGAAAAACAAATTTGGACTTCGGATGAACTTGCTGTCATGAACTTAATTCTTCAAGAATAAAACTTCTAATCCAATGAAAACTTGAATCCCCTGGATATTTAACCAACTTTGTGAAACATATTTGAATGTATTACCCAAATATATACAAATTTGGAGCTGGGTCTTCAAATTAATGAAATAATTTAAAGAATACTTGATCTGCATATTTCTCTTTGTTTTTAACGTGTAGTAGGTCTTCTTTCTGAGTTACCTTCTAAGTGTCATTTTTTTTTATTAACTTTCCAGTTACTTTCTGAATTTCTTTCTGAGTCTGGTCTTATTTTTGAAAAATACTTTCTTAAAACTTTTGATCAGCTCGACTATATATTTTGAATTGCACACTTAATGATTTTGTTAGTAATCACTAACCTTTTTGTTATCATAACAACTAATATTGAGAGAGCCTAACAGTAATTATGACTCTTTACGATTTTTCTTTATTCGTTCATTGTAATCATCTATCTATGGAAAAGTAGATCATTACACCCTAGGTCTTGAAGAACCATAACCTTAATGTAGAGATTGGATTATTTTGTTAATAGAAGTTTATCTTTTCTTGAATCTATTTGTGTGTTTATATTTGTTTTTTGATTTAACATATGTGCAGTATTAGATCATTGACAGATTGATTGATAAGATAGATCTAGCATGAATAGAAAAGTTTGAATGTGACTCTAGATATGGATCGCATGAACTTTTTGTATAAAGATTGAATATTTTTAAGGAATCATAAACTCTAATGTAATTTTTTAATGTATTTAATGACGAAAAACATGTCGATTAGGCATATAGAATTAACATTTAATTATCTTGAGAGAAAGATTGATGAAATTAGGGATTCTTGCAGTTCAAAAACTTAAACAACCCATTAATGAATATTCTATAAGGAATTGGAAATAGAGTTAGCGATGAATCAAGATTAAGGGTATGTCTGTAATTTGATATCTTTAGAATTTTTAACACTCACTTTTGCTGGGGTCAATTAATTAATTAGTTATTGCTTAATTATAACATAATTGCTTGAATCATATAAGCTAGATAGTAGAATTAGGATAAATACTAGTAATTATATGTCCTATGGAACGATTCCTATGCCAATTTATATAATAATCGATAATACGCTTACTTAAGATTAATTGTAGATTATATGCAGGGTTTTAATTTGATTTGGTTTAATTGCAATTAATAATCCACCTATCAGTCAAACTCAACATGTAATATTTATTTGAGTTTGATTTCAAAATAGTTGAGTTGAACTTAGGGCTTTTATTTTTGCCATTGAGTTGAGCTTACGTTGCTTGAATAGTTAATTAAATCGAGTTTAGTCAAGCTCAAACTTCATAATATATAACATGATTAACTTATGATCATAATCGTGTTTGGGTTGAGTTTAAATGTTGATTGAGTTTAGGTCAAGCTTAAACATTGATATTATTTTAATTAGAATAAAAGATGTTGTATAATAACTTAAATCTAAATTAATATAATTGAGATGAGTCTGAGTTTGTCCAATGTTGCTTCAAATCAGTCTTAACCTTTAAATCCTAAGCTCGATCCAAAATTTATACTCAAGCTAAAGTTTAAGCTTAATACTATATTATCTCAATTTAACTCGTTTATAACTTTAGTATTGAGATTCGCTTCTATTAATGTGGAAAACTATACCAAAAGGGATTGCCATTTAAGGTTAATATTACAAATAGTACTTAAACTTTAACAAAATATGCAATTGGTATCTAACGTTTGGAATTGATCAATTTAATACCTAAGAAAACCTTCCATATATGGTGATAGTACCTTTGAGATATAAGTTACCGTACACGAAAAGTTCTTTTAGCTACTAAGTTGATTAATTTCAAATTGCAGATATTAAATTGATCAATTTCAAAGTTTAGATACCTATTTGCATATTTTGTCAAAGTTCAAGTATCATTTGTGACATTTACCCTAATATTTTTGAGTAAGTTGATATAGGAGATTATTGTTTTAAGTAATTAAAAGAAATTAATGTTATATAAAGTGACATAAATAAAGGATTCATCACCATGGACATATTTCCAATGCCCTATTTGTTCATCTAAGAGAATTCATGTTTTCAACAAATTAAATTATTCGTAGTCAAACTCAACATGTAATATTTATTTGAGTTTGATTTCAAAATAATTGAGTTGAGCTTATTATTAATTTTTTTTTTCCCATTGAGTTGAGCTTAAGTTACTTGAGCAGTTTATTAAATCGAGTTTGGTCAATCTTAACTTCATAATATATAACATGATTAGCTTATGGGTGTAATAATGTTTAGTTTACTTTAAATTTTGATTGAGTACAGGTCGAGTTTAAACATCAATATTGTTTTAATTAGAATAAAAGATGTTTTTATAATAACTTAAATCTAAATTAATATAATTGACTTGAGTTCGAGTTTGTCCAATGTCATTTTGAGTGAGGCTTAAGCTCAAAATTCTTAGCTCGATCCAAAATTTACACTCAAGCTAGAGTTCAAGCTTAATACTATATTATCTCAATTCAACTCATTTACAATTTTATTATTGAGATTCGCTTTTATTAATGGGGAAAATTAGACCAAAGGGGATTGACATTTGGGGTTAGTGTCACAAATGGTACTTGAACTTTGATAAAATATGCAATTACGTACTTGAAGTTTGAAATTAGTTAATTTAGTACCTAAAAGAAAATTCCATACATGTTAATGGTACCTCAAAGATATTAGTTGGCATACACAAAAAGTTCTTTAAATTACTAAGTTGATTAATTTTAAACTTCATATACTAAATTGATCAATTTCAATGTTCAGGTACTTAATTGCATATTTTATAAAAAATTTGTTACCATTCGTGACGTTTACCTTAATATTTTAGAGTAAGTTGAAATAAGAGATCAATGTCTTAAGTTGTTAAAAAAAACATTAATGTTATATAAAGTGACGTGAATAAAGCATTCATCATGATGAATAAATTTCCAATGCCCTATTTGTTTAGCAAGGAGAAGTTATGCTTTTCAACAAATTAAATTATTCATAGTCAAACTCAACATGTAATATTTATTTGAGTTTGATTTCTAAATAGTTGATTTTAGCTCAATTTTTTTTTTTTTGCCATTGAGTTGAGCTTAAGTTACTTAAGTAGTTTATTAAATTGAGTTTAGTTGAGCTTAAACATCATAATGTATAACATGATTAGCTTATGAGCATAATCGTGTTTAGGTTGAGTTTAAACGTTTATTGAGTTCGGGTTGAGTTTAAACATTGGCATTATTTTTATTAGAATAAAAGATGTTTTTATAATAACTTAAAATCGAAGTTAATTTAATTGAGCTAAGTTCAAGTTTGTCCAATGGCACTTTGAATGAGGCTTAAGCGTAAAATTCTAAGCTCGATCCAAAATTTATACTCAAGGTAGAGTTCAAGCTTAATACTATATTATCTCAATTTAACTCATTTAAAATTTTAGTATTGAGATCCGCTTCTATTAATGGGGAAAACCACACCAAAGGGGATTAATATCTGGGGTTAATATCGTAAATAGTACTTGAACTTTGACAAAATATAAAGTTTAAAATTGATTAATTTATTACCAAAAAAAATTTTATATACATGCTAATATAACCTTTGTGATATTGGTTAGCTTACACGATAAGTTCTTTTAGGTACTAAATTGATTAATTTCAAACTTTATATACTAAATTGATCAATTTCAAAGTTTAGATACTTAATTACATATTTAGTTGAAGTTAAGCTACCATTTGTGACATTTACCTTAATGTTTGGAAGTAAGTTGAAATGGGAGATCATTGTTTTAAGTTTTTTGAAAAAGATATTAATGTTATATAAAGTGACGTAAATAAAGAATTCATCACCATGTTGTCATAACAATGTTCAAAATTTATTAACATGAATTCTAACATGGTTTCATCCAAACATGTCAAGTCATAACAATAAGGTATAGCTTTTTTGGGCCCCATTGTTATTACACAATAAGGCACTTTTCCCTTGGTTTAGTCAATAAATCTTCCCATTTCGAAGAGAAAACCTCTTAGAAGGACTTGATCAACCCTTCGATTGGTTATTATAGTTTTGTAGCCCTTACAGCCTAATATGGTGCTTCTTTGTCCTTCTATCTTATCCACTACACTACATTTGAAGTCTACTAACTCAACCAAACCTTGCTGTCAATTGAGATTATGACATCCACGCTATGATCCCTCTTTATTACAAAGGAAGACTTGGACTGACACATGAGAGAAATAAATGTTAAGTCACTAGCTGGAGTGTTAAACCTTAAAATATTGTGCCACTAACATGACATCCATGGAGAATGCACTGTGGACAACAACTTGTTGTGAGGTGATGATGAGAAGGTAGGAGACATGACAAGTGACTAGGATATTTTTTAGTGTAGCTTAAAGAGAGTGCCCTACAAATAGCAATAAAGCCAAGAGTGGTTTATTGAAGAGTTCAATAGATTTCCATGCTTGATGAGTATAGTTCAAGCAATTCTCAATGATTAATTACAAAGCAATGACATCATGTTACTAAGAGTTGAACGCTAACCTATAATCAATGGAAGAAAAGATCTTTAAGTAATTTCACTATTATAGAATGGTAGACCATCTTATTACCATCGAAGACAACAATGTTTGAAGCAACCAATTACTAACTCATAATGCCTATACTTTAGCATGATAGCAATTGGTGAGCATTAGATATTAAAAAGGATAACATTCATCATCCCTTGTACCAAAAAAAAAAAAAAAGAGTTAAAATTTGTACTTGGTAATGAAATTTATTTATTTATTTAATTATTTTCTTATAAGTGTTTACTTTTTAAGCTTAGGTGATGTCTTAGCATCTTAGCTTTTGAGCTTTAAACTTGGGCACTAACTTTGGTGTTAATCTTTGCACCTTCAACCTAAGCGACGCATTAGTATTACGACCGCTATGCCTAGCCCATGCAATGTCCTAGCGCTACAGTCCTTGTACCTTAAGCTTAGGCATTATAATTTATTACGTCTTCAGCTAAGGAACCACCTAACATCATAGCCTCTGTACCTTAAGCTTGAGCAATGCCCTGCATCATGACCTTCGTGCACTAAGTCTAAGCAATGTCGTAACCCCATGGCTTTTACATTTAAGCTAAATAATGCCCTGATGCTGTGTGTTGGTCCCGCAAAGATAACCAAGAGGGGGGTGAATTGGTTATAAAAATTCCTTTAAGAATTTGAAACAAAAAAAATCACGCCTCTTGATTATATTATAAAATGGCTTTTGATCTTTCTTAAAAGATGAAATTAAAGAGTTAAAACTTTAAATCAACACAGCGGATCAAAACAAAATATTCAAGCTCACGAAAAATTGATTTTAGGCTTAAATGGTTTCTTCTTGAAACCTTCTGAGGTACCCTCTGACTCAAGAACAAAAACTATACTACTCTCTGCTTCACCTTCTGACTCAAGAACTCATGCAACAAACAAAATTTAAATTGCACAAAAATAAAAAGAGTTAAGAGAGATGCAAATCGAATTATAGAGGTTCTGCCTTGAGCGTCAATCCTCTCTTCCAGCTCCAAGCCAGGGTCACCGGTAATCCACACCGGTTTTGTTCCACTAATCCAATAAATGAAAATTGTTACAAGAAGTTCACAATTCACTCAGCTTGATTCTCCTAAACAATTAATCTACTGAGCTTACTTGTAACTCTTAAACACTCAAGTAATGAATTAACCAAAATCTGAAGAAAATAATAAAGATCCTCGACAATATTGCAACAAAAAGATGAACAGTAACAAATACACAATTTCGCTCTTTTTTGTTCTTTTTCTTTCTTGAGGTGTTATTCTCTATGTGTCTTCTGTCTTGAAGCTCATGGGTTTTATTTGTTTCCTTCAACGGTTGAATTTGAATTTTCCAGATAAGCTTCAATTTCTGAATTTTCGAAAAAGACGATACGATAAGCTCTGTTCCTTGTTTTTCGTTTGACAAAGTCCCTTCAAGTTTATCTTCATGATCTGCCTTGTTTTTGAAATTAGAACATTTGATAAGCTTCCATAAGGTTGGGATAACTTCAAATCTCTATAATCTTGCATAAAATTCTCAAACTAAAAATTCGAATAATTTTTCCGTTGTTTACTGGTACTGTTCATGCTTCATCTTCTTCAGGACCGTTAAGTATCAGGTTCTTCAATCTGATCTTGGACAAATTCTATAATTTCTCGCATATGTCTTGTGATTCCTTTGTGTTATATATACTTCCTTTTTCTTTTTACAAACAAAATAAATCAGAGTATGCGATCCTTAGATTTAGTAACCCTTGGACTTTCATAAATAAAAATTAAATTTGCAATTGAAAAACCCTTTGGATGATTAACCAACTTTTGTGGAACAGATTGAATATATTTCCCAAATATATCCAATCATTGGAGCTAGGTCTTCAATCAATTGTTTTATATGTTTTTCTTTCATAGACAGATGAATGTATTCACCTTCTGCCATACCTTCTGATATAGCTTCTGATATTCCTTCTGCCTTCATATGTGAATTTGTATATGAACAAGATTCCCTCTGCCGAACCTTCTGAGTATGTAATCATGAAATTCTAATCTTCTTGTTAATTTTTCTGATAAACACAACTTAAGATAATTGTTATTTCATTAATTTTTGTTATCATCAAAATCTATAATTGAGAGAAACCAACATTCTCCCCCTTTTTGATGATAACAAAACCCATATATAAACAAAATAACAAAATTCAAGAATAAATCTGATTTTCAATAAACATAACTCATTCTTAACAGAAATATGTTTTTCTAAACAAAATTGTTAGAAGTGTCAGTAATTATATTCTGCAGCTATAACAAAATATGCTTATCATCCAATTTGCCGTGATATATCTCATACAATCATATATCTAGATAAATCCATCATATATCTCATACAATCATATATCTAGATAAATCCAATTAAAACTTCATTAAAACATCCAAATTTAAGTTTATTTTGTTTATCTTTTCTCCCCGTTTTTGTTAGCATCAAAGAAACCAACACTGTGACTTCCATATCCTAAGCCTAAGCTACACTTGACAACATGACTTTCATGCTTTAAACCTAATCAATGCCCTAACATCCCAGCTTTTACATCTTAATACCATGTAATGCCTTAGCATCATTGCTTTTGTGCTTTTAACTTAGACAGTATCTTAACATCTTAATACATAGCCCTTAGGTCCAAGATTGCCTCTTAGTTATTTTTGTTGCCACTGCTATTAAGTGCATAATGCTTTTAGTGAGGATTGCACGCTCTTTTAAAGCAATTTATTTTAAACATCTTTGAAAGTAAAAATAAATGCACATGCCCCTAACTTTAATTGGGATCTACAATGATAGGTATTAATTTTGAAGATTAGAAGATTTATTTTGCTTTCCATATTATTGAAGATTTATTGATTTTGCATGGGAGATATGGATGAAGATTGATTGGACTTGCATAGAGTTATTGAAGATCTATTATAACATAAAGACATGTTATTATATGTTTTATGTTATTTTGAAGAATCCTATTTGTTTGGTCAAGTTGCAGGTGCCAAATCGCTGGTAGAATTGTGTACGGGAGCACCATGGACCTGTAAACATAGAAACTTGGTCAATGGTATATCAGAGGGTGGTCAGGCATGGCCACTTCGATGCGTAAGTCAACTATGGGTTCTTGAAGGAGAGAATACGAATAGAATCTCGAATAGTACAATTTGTTATGCTATTGCATCGTACCTTAACATTCTTGGCATGAGTGTCTATTCATAGATGGTGGCCATAATAGAATGGGACCTCCATGATATTTGATCTTACATGGTAGATCCTCAAATCCGTTAGCTAACTTGGTCTTGAGGATCATGATGTTGCCGAGTGTAGAGGGTAAGTTGAATAGGTGCTTGTTCTCCCGAAGAGGTGAAGATATTGGACAAGCGCTGTAATCCCTTTAGTATGGGGTTGTGATCTTTTAGATTGCACCACCATGGGCTTGCCAGTTAAAGAGTTGTGACTAAGGTTGAAGGGGACCTCAAACCTCATGGGAAGCCAAGGTTGTTAGTAGTAGGTCAAAATCTTCCTGAAGTTGGAGTCGTTATGGGGGAATTTGAGGTCAAAGCCTCTGGTGGGTCAATGGCTTTTTGGATTGGAGTTTTGAGGCATCCTTTAGTAAGCCTATAATCCTATTATCCCATGAAGCTAGTGCAGAGGGCCCAGTAGATCATAACCATATATTTACCATCAATAGGTCTTATTTGGTTTTATCGAGTAATTTTATTAGTTAATCCTTGTTTCTTTATATGAAAACTTTGTTCTTATAAGTCATTAGCTTACGCACGAGTCATATTTTTTTCATATGATACTTTTTCCCTTATTCATATTAGAGTTACAAGGTATTATATATACGCTCTTTGCTACAGACATCATGAATAGAAGTTGAATGTTGAAAATTCCATTTTTAGAGATTTTTCACTAAATATTTACTTCTCATTGATTTTTTCAATGGCAAGTATCCTTTGAATCTTAGTTAATTGTGTTGTCATATTAATTAATTGAATTTAAAGTTCCACTTAGTTATAAGTTTTACTATTATATCAAATTATAAAAAAAAAAATGATTCAAATTAATCTACCAGTATCACCGTATTCTTTAGTTTCTCATATCCTTTTATTTTTTCCTATTCAATTTATAAAAATCCAAAAACTCAAACATATTGTACTTTAGTTTCTTATGAAATTCAAGCTTTTGTGCATTAGTTTATATAGAAACCATGAGCATCATAATGGTATTGGAGCTCTAGAGTTTGGGAAATTCCATGATCTCGTCACTATTCAATGGCTTACACTATACCCAGCTCTACTAAAATAGTTAATATTCTAATTACTATATTTATTTTAACGGTTAGATAGTTGACTGAATGGTGCCATCAACGTAACCGTAGATGCTCCCCTAGAGTTTATCTTAAGGTTTATTAGGGTTTGTTTTTCAATTGTTTTTGTTCTAATTACTTCTTTGAACATATATATATATATATATATATATATAAGACTTAATTATTGAGATAGGAAAAGGAAATAAAACGATATGCAAAATAGTAAATCTTATGAAGAAATATTGGTTTTAGGAGTAGAGAATCTTGTGTAAAGAGCATTATTGTTGAAATTGGACCAAATCAGCTGGTTCGATTCGATTCAATTGGGATCGGCCTTAATAGTTGGCTGGGATTGGTGTCACGCCCCTAGGGATACCCTAAATGTAATAGTCCGCCACACTCAATATTAAAGCCTAAGTATGACAACCTTAGTGATTCCCAGATGTTTTGATATTGAGTGTAAGGCGTGCTCTTACAAATTTAGAGGACCATACATGGAATTATGAAGCTTAAGAAGATATAATAACAAATTAAGAAAAGAGGATTCATAATATTCATTTGTTCAAAACAATAGTCTTACAAAACTTACGGGCATTCCTCAGTCACAAATAACTATAATCTATTACAAGAATATTTCTATGAAGTCTACACCTTATCCAACACTAAACATCATTTAGAAATTTCTTAACCAAAAGGAAAATACCTGGCTGCAGGGTCCACGTGGCCTCAACCACAAATAGGTAAACTGAAAAAGATATCTATAGGGATATAAGCTAATAGGCTTAGTGAGAACTATTTCCATAAATAACTTCTTGTGTAATGAAATTAAAACAAGTTATTTAAGCAGACAAATGAAATGCAACATACGTGTGATCAAACAAGCCATATAGTTTTTCGGGAACTATATGTTGAATGGATTTACGCCATTCATTTGGGGTTTGGTGATACGTAACATCAAAACAAGTAGTTTTAGTTAAAAAAAATTATGCTTTCGATCAATACTGCCAAGCATATTAAGTTTACTTGATTTGAGCGATGCATCTAGACTTCCACCAAGCATTTAATTCCATGTCACCAAGCAATCGCTTTTGATCATGATCGCCAAGTGTTGATTTCGACCTGAGCTACCATCCTTCTCACCCAAGGATAATAACCCAATGCAATGTGACTCACTTCGTGGTATGCATGAATTAATTTATTTATGATATCATAACATCATTATTATCGAATTTAAGGTGATTATAGAATTTCATACAAATCAAGTGCTATACTAAAACAAACATTTAATCAATTCCGGCCTCAATATTCTTAAGATCCTTTCAACAAATTTTTCGCATACTTATCAATTTATCTTTTCTAAGTTCTAATGCGACTAAACTACAAGCACAATCAAGTAAAGCACTTTAAGGAAATAAACTCACGATGCCATGTCGGCATTTCTCTAAACGGATGAGCCGTTCACACAATCAACTTAGTCGAAATAATCATCGGGGTATGGGTATCCTTCCTTGGAATCACCTAGTCAAGGAAAATACCCAAAATGAGTATTTCTTGATGACTTTATTGAATTTTGACAAAACAATGTCATAAGAACGTCAAAGTTCGTATAAAGGAAAACTCAATTTAAAATGGCCATAACTTGGTCATTTTAACTCGGAATCGCGCATATAATATACCGATTTCTACCTACTAGAAAGGATCTATCCATTTCTAAATCAATTTTTTTATCAAACTAGATCATTTAGGATCCGAAACAGTGGTGATCAGATTGACCACGAATTTTTTCTTAACCCAAAAGCAATTTGTTTCAAACATTAAATCATTCAAAAATTGTTTGATAAATACTTAGTTATTTATATAGTTGAAAAAAATCCTTTTTCATAAATAATTAGCTCATATTTTATCCATGCTCAAGTGTTTTTTGTCCAACCATGTTTCTTGGGTAAAACAATGTTAATTAAGAGTTAAGAAAACTATAGTTTATAAGAAATCCATTTTGTAGATCCTTTAAAATGAATATTTTGGTTCCTTTTTTTTCAAAGGATTAATTTATGTTTGTCTTACTATTTTTAAATGAATTTCTTCTTTTCTAAATTCTGAACATTAGTGCTACTTTTCCTATTTGTTTTCTTTGACTATTTATTTGGTAAATCTTGGTTTTGAAAACTCTCATTTTCGTTTTAAGGAATTTCCTTATAGTATGTTTTTATGAAAATATTTTAGTACCAAAGTCATCTTCTTTTAAGAAAACAAAGTAATATAAAAATGATTCAAAAAGCTTTTTCAAGACAAAAGAAAATTTTTAAAATTGTAGTGAGTTCTTCTTAAAAATTTTAAAAGAATAACTTTATTTTTGTTAAATCATAAAATTTATATTTTATATAAAACCATTCTTAGGATAAAATCTCCTTTTTGTCAAGTATTATTGAAGCTTTAAAGATTTGGACAACAATCTTAATGGGCACAATTATGAGAAATAATAACAAGCAAAAATAACATAAATAATAAATAAAGTCAAGTATTGGTAGTCTTAGCTTCTTCAAGGCTCCCGGGACTAAGAAGTAGACTAATCCCAAAAGAAAGAAATAAAATAAAAGAAAAGAAAGAAAAATTGTTTTGACTTGATGAGGACAAGTCTAAGACTAGAGACTAGTCTTAAAACAACAAGAAATAAATAAATTGCAATGGAATAAATAAGTAAATTACTTTGCATGAAAATAAATAAATTGCAAGTGAGCTTATATGCTCTTAAGAATATATATGTAGATATATAATAATACTTAGTTAGAGATAATAACAATAATAATATGAACAATGTAAAATAATAACATAAACATAAATAGATATTCATGAACAAGAACAATACATGAACATAGTGTAGCTTCCATAATATTTAGTTTTTAGGGGACATGGGGCGCTAGCCACTTCATGGAGAGGGGAAAAGAGAGATTTTATTTTGTATTTTTGTTGATTAAATGAAGTAATAAGTAAGGTAGATGTGAAATAAAGTTATGAGAAAGGTAAAAAGTAAAGGTAACAGGTTATTGTGTTGTACGAGTAGGTGTTAGAAAAAGTAGAGATAAACAATAGTGTAGAATAGTAATGAATAGTGTAATGTAAAGTAGATATGACTAATAAAGTATCGGTAGTAAGAAAATATGCGTATAATTGCAATATCTGATTTTTTTTACTTACCGAAAAATTATAAAACTAATATTTTTAAAAACCTTATATTTTTACGAGTCTAACGGTATATTCGAAATATTTTTACTATTTTGAGCCCCGAGACATGTTTTTCAAGAACTGTATCCGTTTGAGTTCAAAACGATTTACGGTTTTATTAATCTGATCTTTTTAAGCTTCCTTATGTAATTACGAACTATTCTATATACTAATCTCTTACTTACTTTCTCAGGGTTGCTTATATGAGATTACTAGACTTAAACCATTACGCTTAACTAGGGTTTTGTTGACATTAGGGTTTCTGGTTGATTTTCTAATTAGGGTTTAAGCTAAACCGATCCCAAAACTTTGGGGGTTTACAATTAGCCTTAATAACGAGCCGGTTCTGAAGTTAAAGTCTATTGAATTGATCTCTGGTATTGTCTCCATAGAGAAAATAATATATATATATATATATATCGAGAGAGAGAGAGAGAGAGAGAGAGAGAGAGAGAGAGAGAGAGAAGAGAGATGTTGGAGTTAGAGTAGAGTAATGTATAAAAAGAAAGGTTATGTTTTAGGATCAGATTTGAAAGGGGAAAGGGATAAGTTTGGAATCGAGATGGATAATTGAAGAATAAAGGGGGGAGGGGGGTGTAGATAGAGAGTGAAGCCACATTGGGTATGTAAGAATAGACCTAGAATGGCATCTAGATTCCATTCCCATTCTTTTGTTTGGATACATTCATAAAAATCATAATTGCGATTTTTGAGAATTGATGTTTCTGACTTTGAGGAGGAATTCAAATCTACCATTGAAAAGGTAGAATCATGATTCCATTCCATCTCATCATTACTATCACAATTATCTTTTTTTTTCTTACACATTTATTACTAATGATATTTTCGAAAAATATCATGTCAATTTCATTCTATTTCATGTCCAAACAAAGGAATAAATTTATCATTCTGTCACTCATTCCATTTCAAATGATTATTGCATACCAAATGTGACATAAGAGAGTGGTGGAGGAATTGGTGGAATGTAGAGCCTCCAGATATGTCTTCATCTTCATAGAAGATGGATTTAGAGAAAGCAAAGGACATCCAACATTAATGAGTGTGTTGTAGATGGAGATGAAGTGGAAGGTAGAGTTACTTGATAAATGAAACAAAACAAGTGTTCCTTAATGTTTATAAAAAATTCTGTTTTCTTCTTTCTTTGATTTATATTTATTCTAATTTGAGAGTATTTGGTGCAGTGACCTATAAGAGAATGTTGCGGGGAAAAATTTGTAAGAAATACTCTTAAAGCTCAATCAATGGAATAAAAAAAAATCTCAATCAAATTATCTATCCTTTAGTTTTATTCATGTTTTGCTTTCATATTAATTATGGATTTCTAGATAGCCATATATATGATTGAAAGAGATAAAGAAAAAAAAAAACTAGATTGTGGGCTTTTCTTTTCTTTTTTGTAAAAATGAAAGCTTATGTAATTTAAAATAGTAAATTAACATTTTAAAACACTTATAAACTAGATCTTACCTATAAATATGATGATATTGATGTATGTTTCACTTATTTATTTTTTTCATATTGGGATATAACTTAAACTTTCATTTCTTAGTGACTCCAATTGAGCTTGGTTTAGCTCCTTAACTGTAAACCCTTAAATTTTTTAGAACTCTTAGAAAATAATTCTAGAGCTAAAAACAAAAAAAAATTAAAACCCTAAAATAGAACCAAGTTAAAAACTGATCTTTAGAAACTCTAAGTAAGATTAAATATGAATTTTATAACCTTAAGAAAAAGAGAACATTAAAAAACAAGATAGAAAATCCAATAATCGATTTGTCCAAAATCCATACACCGAACAATTCATTTATTTGATCTCTAACATATTTCGAGATGGTATATCTAAATATTATTCAATGACAAAATTATAAAACCTTAGACCTTTCGGTGAATTTTAGAATCGAAAATTTAAATTTCTATTAATAGTCAAACCGAGTCAACACATAACCCTAGACTTGGCTAAATAATCCCAAAAACTGTAAAATAATAAATAAATCATAAAAATAAAGTAAAATTTAATTTTTGAACAAAAAATGTAGTATAACCATAAACCCCTAGATTTTATAATCTTACAAGTAAATCTTAAAGCCGGAAGTCAAACTGGAACTCTAAAATCAATGTAGGCTTACCCTAGAATTTAAGAGTGTTCAGATCTGACAATCTCGCGCTTGAAACCCTAAAACAGTAAAAATGAGATAACCTTAGGTTATACATCGAAATAATGTCTTACAACTTAAAAAGATCAAATTTGCCCAAAACTTGCTTGTTTCAAACTCGAACGGGATCAGTTTCTAAAATTAGGTTCCTTGCAAGCAAAACAACAAAAACATTTTGACAACATATCTAGACTCGTAATGAGATAATGAATAACAAAATATCAGTTTTAGAATATTTTGGCTTCTAAAAAAAATCAGATATAACCCGTTTACATATATTTTTATTACTACCAATATTTTATTTGTTTTGTTTACTATTCAATTACTATTTACTACTATTTATTTATCTCTACTTTTCCTTATAACCTACCTCTTATAACCTATACATCTATTTCTTATATTTAATTTTCCAATATTACTTTTTACTAAATTTCTCTTACACTTTACTTACTTTTTTTTTACTAAAATTATTATTTTTTATCCCTTTCCCTCTCTCTTCCCTATGGTGCCAGCTACCCTCTCTCTCTCTTCCCCTCAATTTAATTTCTTTTCCAATTATTTTAATTATCTCTAATTTTCACTCTAAAACTCTCTAAATACTGTCTCCCTCCTTTATTCTTTGCACATTCATTCATACCTATAACAAAACTCTTGCAAAATTTTCTTTCAACTCTCTCTCTACCTTCTCTCCAAAACCGTGACACTCCCTCTCTTTCTCTCTTTGTGATCTTCACAAATTTTCTCTTCATCAATCTTCCATTTTTCATCTTAGGTAAACACTCAAACCACCTCTTTAGTTTATTAAAACATAATATGAATATCATGTATATTTTGATTTCAATACATCCCCATGAGCTTATGTTAGGGAATGAAATTATGAAAACAACATCATGTTCATCTCTTATTTTAATCTTTGTTAAATTCATGTTATGTTATATCCATGCTCCTAACATAACTTCCTATATGATATTATGTATAAGTATGTATATATATTTTTAGAGCCTAATGCTTACTAACCTAACATTTTATTTGTACTTTTATTTTCTTCCTTATATATTTATATCATGCAAAGGATTAAGACTAGTTATTCTAGTTTTAAACTTATCCTTATCAAGGTCAAAAGTTTTTAGGACTTATCCATAATTTAAGTCCCCTGAAGGCTTGACATGAATTTAAGATTCCCATGATTTTTTTTGTTATTTTCTTACTTTTCTTTATGGGACTTATCAGTTTTTAAGTTTTGGGAAGACTATATAAAAATGTAAGACTTCCACAATTTTCTTCTTTTTCTTTTCTTTAAGATTCCTTATGCTTTTCATTCCCTTTTTATGGAACTTGTCCGTATCTAAGTTTCGGGAAGTCTTGATAACAAGCTAAGAATTTCATATTTTGTTCTTATATTTGCATATTTAATTTTCTATTCTTTTATTTCTCTACATGAATTTATAAATTATCTCATAATGTAACTATTAAGTTCATATTCATGCGTGGTCATATGACGATGTTGCTGTCTTAATAAAATTTTCAAAATAGTAATGTGGATGATTTTCTTTTATATAAAAATGGGGCTAAACTCCCAAGAAAAATTATTTTTAACACCTAGGAATAATTTTCGTTAAGATGGGATAATTGCTCAAGCTACACTCTTTCCAAAATATTAAATAAATTTATCATAAATTTCTAATGTTGATAATCTTTTATTATGCAAATTTTTCTTAAAAATTAAATTATAAGACATACGCCAACATTTTGATAAACAATTTGAATAAAACAATTTTCCTAAAGTAATCTTAAAAATCAACTCACTAGTTAAAATCCACTTAGAAATAAAATCGGTACACAACTTAAGGAACTAAGTTTTAAGAAGTAAATTCATTTTCTTTTATGAATTTAAGGAAATATAAATAATTAGACAACTACTTATAACAACTAAAAATTTTGGTTTTCTTCAACAACCCCTTAAAGGTCCATGTGTTAAAAAAAATCATGAATTAAGAAAGAGTTATTATGAGAATAAAAGTTTAGAACAAGTCATCCACTTAATTGTTTTCATATGCTAAAAACTTAAAACCTTTTAGAGATAATAAGACTTATAATGATTTTTCTTCATAACCACATAAAGATTCATGTGAAGAAAAATAATTAGTTAAAAGAAGTCTAAGATGAAAATGAAATATTTATAACTTCAAAATAAATATAAAAATCATGATTTTCTTTAATTAAGCTTCATATTTACGAAATTTAAGTATTAAAATTTTGTTTAAGAATCAAACTTAGGAAAATTTTTTAAAAGTAAATACACTTGGAGTTTTATGTTACAAATAGGTAAAATCATGTTTTATAAAATAGATTGTTAAATAAGAATTTTTGAACAAATATAAGACCTTTGAAGATTTCAAAAAATATATATTGGATTATGATTTTCTTGTTGTTGAGTCACATGTTTACAAAATAGCAAATTTAATCACAAGTTAAAAAATGACCTTTCACAAAACTCTACATTTCATAAAGATTATTTACAAATTTTATTTTTAAGACAACATCACTAGGATCATGCATATAATATAAGTTATTGTCAAAATTAAATGATTTTTAGAAATATTTATATGTTTGCTATAAAGTGTCTAAATGAAGAAAAACTTGGGAAAACTTGCAATTTGAGGGCTGGAACTTTCAAGTTACATCTGTACTAACCCGTTTTGAAACCCAAATGACTTTAAATGTAAAAAATAAGCTTAGAAATAGATAAATCTTTTTGAGTAGGTAGAAAGCAACTACTAATATGTAAAATTCCGAGTTAAAATTTATAAGTTATGGTCGTTTTAAGTTGAAATTTCTCTTAATCCGAATTTTGATGAAAATAGCAAGATAGAGTTAGAAAATTTAGTAGAACTTCTATGAAATATTCATTTCGGATATTTCTATTGTCGAGATGACAAGGAATACAAGACTCCCCTTCTTGAGGATTATTACGACTAAGCAGATTGCGTTATGTACGGGTGAGTTTTCTCTTATGATTTCATTACCTTACTTGTACTTGTAGATAGTTGCACTAAATTTATAAGTAAAAGATAAAATAAATATGAATAGGGTTATGGGTTTATATGTATGTGCTTCTATGAATGTGTGACAAAGAATTCTAATCATATCGAAACCAACAAATAATTGTTTAAGTGCACCATCAATATTATATATTGCTTATGTGTGTATAATGCTTGCTTGATCGCCTTTAAGTATACCTTAATAATACTTGGCATCAATATAAATTAAATGAATATGCATTGCATCCGTTGAGTCACATGTTGAAAGCTGCTACTTCTATGCGAAGAATCGAGAGGGTCTGAGACCAGAAGGGTCCACGACCATGCTTGTTCTTATAGAACTAAGGCTTATCAGGGATACATCCTAAGGATGAGCCGCACTGATCAATTGCTATGAGAAGAGGGCTCGGGGACTAGCAGTGGAAGATCGTGTAGACCTCCAAATACCATTCCCCAACCCTCGATACGGAGGGTGTAAATCCATTATGTATATGGTTTCCGAATACCCATATGTAATTGTTTGTATCATGTGGTTGTTACATAACATATGCGTAAAAATTAATAAACTTGTTTGAAACATGGTACGAATAAAGGGAATATCTTACTAAGCATGTTGAAAGCTTACACCCTCATCGATTTATTGAAATAGGTATGCTTGAGGCCTTATTCGAGGATGGGAAACTAAGGAAATCATTGGTGGATTATTGAGCTTTTACGGAAGAAGTAGAAGAATAAAAGGAATTTGCTTTCTTGAAATTTCTTTATGAGTAATATATGTTATGTTAATATCTTGGAGACTACTAGGAAACGTATTTATGTAATCTTGAAGACATTAGGGGGGGTATGCCCTTAAGAATTGTAATTAACTTTAATTATGATTCATGTTAATTATTTCTCTGCCTTCTTACTTAATTACTTTGATGCATTCCCTTTGATGTATTGTACACCTTATACATGATATGAAAGCCTTTGTGTGACCAAGGAAGTCAATCCTAGGCTTTAATATTGTGTATGATGAATTGCTATGTTTAGGGTACTCATCCGAGTGTGACATTAACTCCCTTAGCATACAAACATTGGTAAAGAACACTAACTTGAAACATCAATAGTCATTGTGAGCCATTAAAGATTGTTGTTAGATGCTTGAATCAACAGTCTAGAGGTTGTTAGTGGTCGTTGCATTGAGTTGAGTAGGGCTTTGCTTGGTTTCATGTATTGGTGTTTGGGATCATGTAGTTATCGATTGGTTGGTGGTGTATTGACTACATGATGTTGTGCATGTGCTGAAGTCTTAGTGAATGTTGTATTATGTTTAAGTGAGAGATGGGTGTTACGAGTGTTAATGTGAGTGCGTAAGTAGTTTGGTTTATTTGTGTATTACACATTGCAAAAAGTGTGGTGATTTGTTATGGTGCTTGATTATTATGTTGTGAATAAGGTGTTTGATTTTATAACTAAAAAAAATATCAATAAAGTGTGTGGTACTTATGAGCTCTATATGTGTCATTGTTGGTCCCGAAAATAATCAAGAAGGGGGGTTGAATTGATTATTTCAGAAAATTAAAATTTTTCTTTTAAATAATGTCCCCTTTGATTTTAAGTTAAAAGAACAATATGAACAATTAAACTATTATAAAATAAATTGCTGAAATATAAATAGAGAAGGGATAAGAAGATCAGGCAGATATTTATAGTGGTTCGCCTTGTGCGTCAGTTCACTCTTCCAGCTCCACGCCGGGGACCCCGTTAACTTGCGGGTTGTGTTTCACTATATCAATAAATCCAAAATTACAAGATAGTACAATTCGCTCTGCTCGATTCTCACTGCTATCCTTCTAGCTTTAATCGACCTACAGAGTCTAACTTGTAACTGATCTAATTATCAAAGAAGGTGTCTACAAGATCCTCCTATTACAATAAAAGAATTCAAAGAAAGAAATCAAAAGATGGATTGCTGAAGTTTCTGATCACAAGTAAAACTTGAATAATGCTGTCGTTCAACAAAAACTAATTAGAGGATAACCAAAAGCTCTCTTTTTCTTTTTCAGCTGAGTGTCACGAGAGAATAATTTTAAAATCAGAAGATGTTCTATATTTTTTTCTTTTCTTCCACAACGTTTTAAATAAAATATCTCAAGGATGATGATTGCTTCCCAGATTCTCGGCTTGCGAAAGATTTGTTCTCATCTTCCAGCTGATTTGAACGTTCTAAAGTTTGTTGATGGATAACTCTTTCTTCCAAAGATATATTTAATCCTGTCCTTTATTTGATAACAACCAGCAGTTATATCTTCTTCAAAAAATTGTTAAAAGAAAACTTCCCAATATCTTGGTAAATAAAAATTATTTGATCGTATCCCATATAAAAATCAGACTTTTATCTAATCGAGATATTCTTGAATAAAATCTGGAAATTAAAAACCAAATCTGTTGGAGTAAAACCTTCTGTCGCCATGATATTCTAGATAATCCTTCTGTTGGAGATATGTTTGCAAAGATATTTCCGTGATATTCATAACAATAAAAACAAACTAGATAATATCCCACGAGAAGAGGAATAGATAAGCTAGTGTATCTAATACATATATCTCTTTGACTAATAATCAAATCTCTAGGATATCTTTCTATTTTTCACCCATATCCTTATACGACTAATCCTAAAAATTTTAATCATTTTCGTAAAATAATTCCGATATTTCGCAAAAAAAAATATTCCTCACATATACTTAATGTAATAAGTCTAAAAATATTATCCAAGATTTATGCAACACATCAAGTATATTCCCCAAAATATAGTTGACTTGTGGAGCTAGGTCTTGAAAATAGTTCGAATTCCATAAAATAAATCAAGAAAACATTTCTGTTAGTCAAAACTTCTGAAATAAGTTCTGGAGTGTTTTTCAAAAAATTTTTTCGATTAAGTTATTTTGAAGGTTCTGAAATAACTTCTGATAGACTTATTTTTCATCGCTTAAGGTTCTAAAATAACTTCTGACTAACTTATTTCGTATTTCCGAAACTTATTTTCCATTTCCTAAGGTTCTGAAAACACTTCTGACTAACACCATCAAAGCGTAAGCATAACTTCTGATTTTCCTTCTGACTTTAATAAAACTTGATCATTCAAAATGAAGATTCTGAACTATAGAAAATCAATAATATTTCAAACATTATTGAACATATTCGAAATTAATAAGATAGATATATCAATTAAACTTCATCTTTTGTCATCATCAAAATCATATTAGAATAATTCCAACAGTCATAGGTTTGAAGATCACAGTGTAGAAGTACTAGGTTTAAAGGCAAGTAGAGAAGAGATTTTATGGAAAATTTACCACATAGAAACCTATATCGTATGATGTAGTTAATCGACAAATATTTACAAGTTATGTCAATTTGTAAAAGGACAACCTAGATAAGATAATCATTAAGAAGTCTACACATATTTTATAAGCTTTTTATATTAATTATATATCATAGGTGGGAAAAAATAATAATTATATGTCATATAAACAAATCTTTGAAAAGAGTGCATTAGCACTTTTTAGGAAATAATAATGTTTAAATATATTAAGTAATGATTATTTATGTCCTATGAAGCAAAACGATCGACTTTATCTAACATAATAATTTAACAACAGTTTGATCATGAGGTCAATTTCTTTTAATGAAATAAATAATTATTACACAATATAATACAGACTATTGTTTCCTAATAAAATGCTAACACACACTAATTAAAGAGTTTTTATATGATATAACTATTTTTTTCCTACTTATAATGTATAATTTGTAAACTTCTTAAAATCATTATTTGCACAAATAATATCACATAATTTTCTAATGTAGATTATGCTTTTACAAAATTTGACATATGTTTTTCTTAGTAAATTCATCAAAATCTAAAAACACAAACATGCTTTTATTTCATTTTCTTTAGAAATTCAAACTTCCTTGTGTTAAACTCAAATATGAAAAATATTTGTATTATATTGCTATAAAAGCTCTAAAGTTTATCTAGGGTTTGAAATACCCCAAATCTTCACCAAGATTGGAAATTGAGTTTAGATAGATTAAATAAATCAAATGAATAATAGGATTTAATTAGACAAGTTCATATATTTTAATTAGCTAATAATTAAGTTGATTTTGAGATTTGAAATTCCTAAAATCTTTAAACATGTTCTAAAAATGTTTAGAGGATTCCTAAATCCTTTATTCCTAGCCTAAACACTAATTCCTAAATCTCAATAAAATTTGAGTTCATTTGCTTATCTTAAAATATCAGTTCTTAAACCCGAGCTCAAATTAAATATCTTTTATCCAAAATAAATTTCTAAATTAAGTTATTACTTTGAGTTCTTAATTTCTAACCTATTGGTTTTGAAATCATCTCCTAAATATTATTAGAACTAAAGATATTGATCTGAAAGTTCTAAATTCGATACCTTTATTTTGAAATATCCTAATTTTAAGCTTTAAACTTTCCTTTTTATTTATTTTCCTTACCTGCTCTCTCTCTCTTCCTCCTTCACTTTTCTTTCATTCTATATTTTTTCCCCAACCGAAGCTTTCATTTCCCTTTCCCTTTCTTCTTCATTTTTCTTTCTTTCTTCAAATCTTCAACAAATCTCAAGATCAAAGCCAAATAGAGGATGAATCAAGACTAGGAGATGAACTAGATAGAGAAAACCGAGCTAGAGGATGAAGTTTCAACTTGTGTTCTTTTCTAAAAGCTAAGTTTTCTAATTCAATTTATATTTATTTTACTTGTTATTTGCTTATTTAATTGATGAATTGATGTTGAAATGGGTTGAGAGTACTGTTTATTTATGTATTTGTTGCTTTCATGGTTGATGGAAGTTGGGTTTTGATGAGGAAGAAGATGATGAATAGTGTTTATGGAGGTTGATGAAGTTTGAGATGTTTGATGTGGTGAATGTGAAGTTTATGCATGTTTGAGGATGTTAGAATGTATGTAGGGTGTAGTATGATGGTTGGAAAGTGTTTTGGAGTAGGTTTGAAGTGTAAAAATTTAGTAAAATTCATGTTTGAAACAAGGAATTTCGCAGAACTTTCAAACGCTGGTGCAAACGGCCCCGTTTGGGGGGGGGGGGGGTGTTTGGAGCAAACGGCCCCATTTCGGGGGGTGTTTGGAGCAAACGGCCTTGCAAATGGCCCTTTTGCAAGGGTGTTGCGCTCACGGATCAAAATTTCATTTTCCCTGAGTGCAAACGGTCTCCCAAACGGCCCCGTTTGCTAGGGCGTTTCGCTCTCGGATAGTTTTTCCTGTTGCGACGCTGTTTTGTAAATCAGTCATAACTTTTTCATACAACCTCCGATTGAGGTGATTCAAGTTGCGTTGGAAAGCTTAAAAAGAGATCTACAATTTTTATGTTTTGAGTTTTTACAAATTAGAAAATTTTCGATGCTTAAATTTTGATTCTTTCCAGCTGCAACACTTTCCAAAACAAAGTCAAAAACTTGTTTTTGCTTAAGAAATGGATCTTTTTGAACTAAAATGAGATATATGAGTGATATTCGATGTGTTAAGTGAATTAATTCATGTAATTAAACATGGGTTAAGTAGATTTATAGATTAAACAAATAATTAGATTAAATCTAGAAGTTAGTTATAAAATGAACTTAGTTAACAAACCTAGGTTCAACTTGACTAAATGAGCTTGAATGAACTAAAATGGATTAAATTGTTTAACTTTGACGAATTTGGCTAGGTTTATAAAATGAACTTAATTAACAAACCTAGGTTCAACTTGACTAAATGAACTTGAATGAACTAAAATGGATTAAATTGTTTAACTTTGACGAATTTGGCTAGGTTTAAGCTAACTTGGGATTAAGTGACTAGATCTTAGATATATAATGAATTAGTAATTAATCTAAGTCCAATTTGACTTAATGAATTTTACTAAGCTAAAATGACTTAGATTGTCTATGTTTAATCAACTTGACTTAGTAAATGAATCAAATGACTAATTTTAATCAATTTGGCTAATGTTAAGCTAAAATGGGTTAATAGCTATTAATTAGCTTAGATGAATGAATTAGGATGATCTTTGAATAATATGGGGAATATGTTGTTTCAAATGTGTGTTTACTTGGAAAATGAATGTTTTTGGTTTATGAATTCTTTGTTAATGCTTTTGTGATAAAACACTATAAACAAAGAGAAAAGAAATTCTTTGACAGACAAAAGAGAACTGTCCATATTTTGGCGGGGCGATATTCGCAGCCATAGTGGGGTTCCACATTAGTGTCTGATCAAATAGGACTTAATAAAATGAGTTTGAGATGGATTGATAAATAGCTTAAGTTCTTATATGATTTTGATGAAGTGGATGATTAGTTTAGTTTAGTTTAGTTTCTTATATGAACTCTTTCCTTAACAGAAGTGGATATCTGATTTATCTTCTGGATTATCTTCTAGAATTCCTTCTGAGACTCTGTTTGGATTTCATATTTAAGGTACGCAGTAACTTGCGTGTTGATTGATAGGATAGGCATCCTAAATGGATTAAGAACTTAAGGACGACTTAATAATTGATGAGTGTTGGTTGTGTTTTACGTCGTTGAATCCGGAACCGGGGAGCGACAACCTTGTCATGATGCAATGGCACGGTAGTTAGGCACTTAGCCCAATCCTTTGTCATGATGCAATGACTCAAATCCATGATGCAATGGTGGTTTCTTTTATTGGCTAAGTGGATAGCTAATAGGGTTAACTGTATCGGTATATTCGTTACTTAGGCTCGGGAGGAAATAATATGTTTTAGTTCACGGGTATGGGACCGTTGAACTAATTGATATTATAGACCGGGATAAGTGGAGTGTATAAAGGTGTGTGAACCCTAGATGATGCTATTAATATTCTTTATCGGTTAGATATAGGAGATATAGATATCCAGTCTATCTATATCAACCCCCTGAGCAGCTGCTGTTACTCAGGACCCCCAGATTCCCATTGGCTTGTTCCGGAGTGTGAGTGCTCCATTGTTGATTTGTTTATTTTAAAGAAAAGATAATAACTTATTGATTGTGCATTGCATTTAGTTAAGCTCGTGTGTCACTCCGTGTGTGATTGTGTTGCTGTGTACTGGGCTTCGGCTCATTCTTGTTGTTGTTATTCTTTTTACAAGTATTGTTATTGTTGAAGATGATGATGAGATGATGACTTGATGATGATGTGGAGGTTGTTGATGTTATTCTTATTATTGTTGTTGATGTTGATGTTGATGAGGATGGTGATGATGATTGATGTGATGATGTTTGTCCCGGGTTTTGGGCGATTCTGAAGATTTGGGAGATGAGTGAAATGTAATGGGACCGAGATATATTTGTATTTTGTTTCTTCTTTGCTTTGTTTTATGAAGACTGGATTTATTTATAAATTTGTATTTTCATTTAAGGGCTTGTTAGTGCCCATGTTTTTGTACATAAGCTTTTGTAAATATTTATCAAAGTGAAAGTTTTTCCACTTTTAATAGTGGAAGTTTGAAATGCTTTTAAGTAGAAATGTTTTTATCAAAGTTTATTTTTCCGCTGTTAAATCCAGTTGTTGCCAGAATCTAACTAAACGATTTCATAATCTAAAATCGGATAGCAATGTTCAACATAAACACCTTCTTTTAAGACAACCTTACGTATAATTCGTAAGGGTTATACGTGGTTGGAGACTTGGTATGCTTAGTTTGAGAATTGAGCATGTCGGGTCTTTACAGGGTTTGTTTTTCAATTTCTTATATATAATACTAATTGTTCAAATTGGAAAAGGAAACAAAACAACATGCAAAAAGCAATTTTTATTAACCAATTTTGGCTACATGATGTTGTGTGTGAATTAGAACCGGATGTAATAGTGTGTTTTTGGTTGATTCACTGTAAAATCAAGTTTAAGCATAGATTTATGTAACTTTCTTCTACTCTTACCCATCTTGAACATTTACATTTGGACTTGTTAACTGAATACCTAACTATCTCTTAAAGAATATAATTTTTTTTAGAAAACTAAGATAGATTTTTCATTGATTTTAATATTATAAATATAACAATACAACATAATAGTTATTCTCTCATTGCTTCCTAGTTTATCTTATTTTCTAACACATCCACTTCTAAAATAACTATAAATTAATAACTATTTACACGTCTTCACACTATCATGCACACGCCACATCACATACACTCTACATCATTTTTCTTTACATGCCACATTAGCCTAAATACAAATAACACAAGATATATATACGGTATAAAACACCGATATAGATAAACCAATGCTATTTCCTATTCCTACAATATTAAACATGTGTGAATGGGGTTATTGTAGTAAATGGGAAACTTCAGGCTCTAACATTACTTCCCCCTTTAAGTGCGCGCATGACCTCATGTGTAGATGTTAGGTAGCACTGAGATATCATATTTGCATCCTCTTACGAGGCATCTGTCGATAAATAACCTTCCTAATGCACCAAAATTTTTGGAGTTGTTGTAATCCTTTGAGTTTCTAGGATGGCTTTAAGATTCAAGACCACTTGCCTTTAATGATTGTTACTAAGATAGGTTAAGTGTCATTGTTTTCCTTTCATTTTCTTAAGCATGACTAATGGAAAACTGCATGGATCATGACTTTTAGAGGTAATTCCAGTTGATAGGCAACTTGTCCAATCTTTGATGCTATGTGAAATGGGTCATAGAATTTTGGCGATAGCTTTCTTTTGCGTTTTGCAACAAGGTGGAGTTGTCTATGAGGTTGGAATTTAAGAAGAACCTGGTTGCTTACTTCAAAGTGTACTTCCCCATGTTTAGCATCATAAGTAGACTTCATTCCTTCTTAAGCTTGTAGAAGTCTTTGTAATTCTTTTAATTCTTGATCCATATCCATTAAGGCATGTTCCATTGCTTCTAGTTTTGCTGAGTTAGGGCAATAAACTAAGAGCCATGGTGGAGGTTGTCTACAGACTATTTCAAAAGGAGTAGCTTTAAAGGAAGTTTGATATCATGTGTTTAGCAAAATTCAACCCAAGATTTCCATTTCACCCATTTCTTAAGGCGATAACTGGTGAAGCAATTCTATAGACTATTTTCCGGTACCCTTCATACTGGCCATGAATAGGTTCAATAATGAACCAACAAATGGTTGATTTGTTATCCAAATACACCTAAGTACAATAGAAAATTAATCCATCTTGAAAATTCCATGTTTACCCAATTCTCCTTCTATAATCTTAGCGACTAACTATTGTAATTCTTGAGAGTTGCTAACTTCTTGTTTAATTAGGTCAACTAGAGGGAGTTGAGCATAAGATATTGCAGTGAATTCAGCATTATATTCTTCCCTTCGACTCAAAGCATCAACTACCTTGTTTTCTCTACTAGCCTTATATTCAATTTGAAATAAGATCCAAGGAGTTTACTAATTCAATGTTCTTGTGGTTAAGTGGTGACTTGTTGTTCCAATAGGAATTTGAGACTATAATAATCAATTTTCACCAAAAATTTTCTTCCCCACAATTAAGCTCTCCAATTATGTATTGCTTTGACTAATTCTATAAATTCTTTTTCATATGCAACCAGCTTTAAATGTTACTTAACAAAAGGTTTACTAAAGAAAGAAATGGGTTGCTCTTGTTACCACAACACTATACCGATATTGACATTAGATACATCACACTTTAAGATGAAAATTTAGGAAAAGTTAGGCAATGCTAAGACATGTGCTTTAGTCATTGCTTCTTAGGGCCCAAAAACACCTTATTGCTATCCTTGGTCTACTTGAAATTATTCTTACACAAAATTTATGTGACTAGTGTTGCGATAATCCCATAATTCTTCACAAATTTTCTATGGTATCCCATAAAGACCAAAAATCCCCTTAATGCCTTTGTATCGATAGGTTGTGACCAAGTTAACATAGCTTCTATTTTTCTTTTTTTTTTTTGGATAAGCCTCTACTCCATTTTCAAAAATTCAATGACCTACATATGATACTTATGTTTGAGCCAATTGACATTTCAATTGTTTGAGAAAGAGTTGGTTTTGTTGAAAGAGAGAAAATACAATCTTCACATGCTGAAAATGCTTCACCTAAGTCTTTTTACAAATCAATATATCATCAAAAAATACTACGATAAATCTTATCAAATGTGGTCTAAGCACCATACTCATCAAAGCTTGAAATGTTGATGGGGCATTAGTTAGCCCAAGGGTATGATTAGAAATTTCAAATGCCTATGATGGGTTCAAAAGGCTGTGTTTTATACATCAAAAGGGTCCATGTGCACTTGATTGTAACTAAAACATAAATTAAGTTTAGAAAAACAATGTGCACCATGTAACTCCTCAAGCAGTTCATCAATAACGGAATAGGGAACTCATCCTTTATAGTTTTCTCATTAAGAGCCTTGTAATCCATACAAAATTGCTAAGTCTGATCAATCATCTTCATAAGCAGTATGAGTGAAGGGAAAAGTGATTGATTGGGTTGAATTATTCACTTTTCTAGCACCTCATCATACTATTTCTCAATTTCATCCTCTTGATTGTAGGGGTATTATGCAGCCTCATCATAGGGGGTGGGGTCCCTAGTTGTAGATGGATTATGTGGTCACATGGTCTTGGAGGTGGAGTACTTTAAAGTGGTTAAATCTTCAAACTTTGTCAATATCACCTTTTAAGGTCCTTTGTTACTCTGCAATGTTGAAGGCTGCCACAATAGCTGGAGTCTGCTTCCCCTCTTTCCACTTCTTGTGGTATTATCTCACTACCTTCATACCAAAACTCCATCTACATCGATGTAAAATTCCATGTTATAGGGCTTAAAGATTTCAGCCAGTTCACCCTAACACTACTTCAATACTACACAAGAGCAATGAATATAAATACATACTAAAATCTTGTCCATCTAAATTTAAGTCGACTGATCTGCATACACCACCACTGTAGATTCTTTCATCATTTGCAACCATCACCGATAGACACTCTTTAGGTTTTACCATCAGATTTAACCTTGTCACAACTTTGGCATCAATAAAGCTATGAGTACTCCCTGTTCTATTAGCATCAACATTGGAGTTTCATGAATATAGCCTTGAACTTTCATAATTTGAGGTCTACTTACCCCTATCATTGCTTGTAATGAGATTTCTAACCCCTTTTACCTTCTTCACACTCCGGGATGCCTATAGCCTCACCAACTTCCTCTTCACATTCAATAAAAAATAACTTTGTACATTTATGCCCAATTGTGAAGGGTTTATCATAGTTGAAACAAAGACCCTTAGCCTTCTAACTTTCCATTTTGTCTTGACTTAATTTTTAATAGGGTCTGCAGCTATTATTGTTGCTTGTAGGAGTAATTTTTTTTTTCGTTTTTCCCATGTTCTTCCTTCGATTAAATTGATTTTTGCTCATATAATTTTGCTAATCCCATGGCATGACTTATGTCTCTTGGGTGGTGTAATTCAACCTCTACATTGATATAATTTTTTAACCCACTTATGAATATACCTACTTCTTGTTTCAATGTTAAAGACAACACTGTCACGCCCCAAAAGGTACCATAAACGTAACAGTCCACTATATTTGATATTAAATCTTAAGTATGACAACCTCAGTCATTCCCATAAGCTTCAATATTAGGTGTAAGGTGTGCTTTTACAATACTTAGAGGACCATACTTTGAAATATGAAGCATAATAAGATACAATAATAAATTAAAAATGGAAATCATAATATTCATTCATTCATAATAATAGTCTTACAAGCCTTAGGGGCATTTCCTCTTCAAAATGCTGGAGTCTATTATAAGAAATTTTCTATGAAGTCTACATCTAAACTAATATAAAACTTCATCTAAAATTCCTTAACCAAAAATGGAAAATACCTGACTGCAAGGTCTACGTAGCCTTAACCATAAATAGCTAAACTACAAAAGATATCTATAGGGATATAAGTTAATAAGCTTAGTGAGAATTATTTCCATAAGTAAATACTTGAATAGCATAATTCAAACAAGTTAATTAAGCATTCAAGTGAAATGAAACATACACGTGAGTAAGCAAGGCATATAGTTTTTCGAGAACTATATGTTAAATGGATTTACGCCCTCCGTTCGAGGTTTGGTGATAAGTGATCTCAAAACGAGTAGCTTAGTTAAGTTATGCTTTCGAATATTACTGCCAAGCATATTAAGTCTACTCAGGTCGAGCCATGGTTTTGGATTACCGCCAAGCATTGATTTAATTCCATGTTGCCAAGCAATCGCTTTCCACCATTTCCGCTAAGTATTGCTTTCGACCGTGTTACTATCCTTTTCACCCAAGGATAAAACACCATGCAATGTGACTCACTTCGTGGTATGCATGAATCAATTTATTTAAGATATCATAGCATCATTACAATCAATTTTAAGGTGCTCATAAAATTTCAGACATATCAATTTCTATACTAAGACAAGCAATTCTTTACAATCAATTCCCACCTCGATATTCTTAGTGTTCTTTCATACAACTTTACATATAGAGTATTTTTTCTATCCTTTATTCTAATGCATCTATACTACAAGCACAATCAAGTACACAAGTTAAGGAAATAAACTCATGTTGCCATGGCCATAATTCTTCTACATGGATGAGTCGATTAAATAATCCACTTAGTCAAAATAATCCTCAAGATATGGGTATTCTTCCTCAGGATCACCTAGTCAAGAAAAATACCCATAATGAGTATTTCTTGATAACTCTCTTGAAATTTGACAAGACTATGTCATGAGAACGTCAAAGTTTGTGTAGAAGACAATTCCAATTTAAAATGGCCATAATTTGGTTATTTTAATAGAGAATTGCGCATATAATATACCATTTTCTACATATTCGAAAAGATCTATCCATTTCTAAAAATATTTTCTTCAAACTAAGTCTTTTAAGCTCCAGAACAGTGGCGATCAGATTCACTACGAAATTTCCCATCCCAAAAGCATTTGTTTCAATCATCAAATCATCCAAAAATTGCTTTGATCAATACTTAGTTATCTATATAGTTGAGAAATTCATTTTTATAGATGTATAGCTCATATTTCATACATGTTCAAGGAGTTGTTGCCTAAACAAAATTCTTTAGTGAAAACAATGTTAGTTAGAATTTTGAAAAAAATCATATTTTACAAGAAATCCTTTTGTAGTCTTTAAAAATGAAGCTTTTGATTCTTTTTTTTTTTTTTTATTAAAGAGTATTTCATGTTTATCTTATTATTTTCTTTGATGACTATTCTTCAAAAATGAATTTCCATTTTTCCTTTTGAAATTCTAACACTAGTATCACTTTTTCTTATTAGTTTTCTATATTTTTCCTTTGACTATTATTTTGATCTTTTTATATCTTAGTTTGAAAACTTACATTTCATTTTTATATTATGTTTTTAAGGAAACATTTTCATAACAAAGAATCATCTTTGGTATTTTTAGAAAACAACTCTATTATTTCTAAAGTTATGGTTTTGGAAAGTCTTTCAAAATAATGATATAAAAGTATAATGAATTCTTTTTAAAGCTTTGAGAAAATAGATTCCCTTTATTAATTTGAAAATCATAGATTTCTTTTACAACTTTCCTTTGGTGACAAAAATCTCTTTTGTAAAGAGTAGAGTTTAAATTTTGGCGATTTAGACAACAACCTTTATTTGCATGAATATGAGAATAATAACAAGCAAAATTATATCAAAAAAATAATATAAATCAAGTATTGAGAGTCTTAGCTTTGAATCAAGGCTCTCAGATTAAGAAATGGACTAGTCTCAAAAAGAAAAAAAAATTATTTTGACTCGATAAGGACATGTCTAAGACTAGAAAGACTAGTTTTAAAATAGCATGAAAGTAAATAAATTGCATTGCATGGAAATAAATAAATAACAAGTGAGCTTATATGCCTTAAAGAATATATATAAATACATAAATATATTTAATTAGATATAGATAAGAAGTTAACATAATAGTAACAATAGTATGTGCAAAACATAATAACAACATAAAAATAGAGAAATGAATTTTCATGAACAAGAACAATACATGAACATAGTGTAGCTTCCATAACAACAAGTTTAGAAAACTCATACCGTGGTCATATAAAGTTACATGACATGGTAGTAAAGATATGGAGAGAAGTTTTACCTAAAAAAAAGATGGAGTGGTATGCGTGAATGGGTTTTTGGTGTATGTAGAAGAAAGTTTGGGAGTATTTTAGGAGAGTATTTGGAGAGAGTTTTGAGAGGAGATTTTTGGAGAGTTTTTGTAGTGAATTTGTGGGTAGATGAAGTGTGAATGAAATGAAAGAGAAGGGAGGTATTTATAGGAAAATGAGGAGTGAAATTATGTGATTAAAATAAAGAAAAATTGAAAAAGAAATAGAGAAAGAAAGGGGGAGGGACGCTGTCCATAGAAGGGAAGAGAGAGGAAGAGATGTGTTTTTTGTATTTTTGTTAATTAAGTGCAATAATGTGTAAGGTAGATGTGATATAAAGTTATGTAAAAAGTAAAAAGTAAAGAAAATAGGTTTGTAGACTATAAGAGTAGTTATTAGAAAAAGTAGAGATAGAGGAATAGTGTAATGCAAAATAGATGTGATAAATAAAATACCGGTAGTAAGAAAATACGCGTATAAATGGGATATGTGATATTTTTAACTGTTGAAAAATTATAAAATTGATATTTTTGAAAACCTTATATTTTTACAAGTGTAATGGTATATCCGAAAAATTTTTACTATTTCGAGCCACATGACACGTTTTTCAGAAACTATATTCGTCTGGATTCAAAACGGATTACAGTTTGGCTAATTTGATCCTTTTAAGCTTTCTTATGTTATTACGAGCTATTCTACATACTAATCTCTTACTTACTCACTTATGGTTACGAATACGGGATTGCTGGACTTAAACTTGTTACGTCTAACTAGGATTTTATTAACCTTAGGGTTTCTGGTTGACTTTCTAATTAAGGTTTAAGTTTAACCGATCGAAAAACTTTAGAGGTTTAGACTTGGGTCAATAATTGTTCAAAATGTCTTTGATAGTCTTCTATTGACCCGCTTTGATGCAACTTCAACAACTCATTGATCTTGCTACTTTGTATATAGGTGGTCAAATCTTAAATAGCACAATGACTTAAATTCCTCCTAAGGCAATGCTAGTCTCTCTCTCTCTCTCCCCCCAACTTGAGGAACTACAATTACGCATCTTATTCTACGTGAAATGCAGTTGTCTTTACCTTTTCCACATTCATAATTTTTTAGCGCTTAAAATATTGTTCACAACAGTTGAGCCATCCTATTGGATCCACACTTCATCATACATTAGAAAATCTGATTTGACAACCCCTGATATGACTACCTATTTAATGGTTTATTCGCTATTTCCTATCCCGTATGTTGCTATTTCGTTGACTTCGCCCTTCTCATCATGCTTATGAGATGCAGCATGTGAAGTTGCTATATCTCTAGACGAGGTAGCAATATGGTCTTCCAAAGTTACTCGATCCGCTTTTTCCATGGTCAGAAAAGCTTCAAATTGTTCTTGTTAACTTCTTTACTTCCTCCGTTGAACACAAATCTGATACCAAATTATTATAGGATAGAATGTAATGGTTTACTTTTAGCCGATACATTGTAAATTTAAGTTCAATTGTAGATTTGTGCGACTTTCTTTCACTCTTACCTATCTTGATCAAGACATATCTAGGCTCGTTAAGAGAGAACCCAACAATCTCTTAAAGAATACCATTTTTTTTTAGAAAACTAGGATAGTTTTTTCATTTATTTTTTAATCATAAATATAACAGTACAACATAGCAGTTATTCTATAACTACTTCCTAGTTTATCTCATTTCCTAACATATACACTTTTAAAATAGCACCCACTAATAATTGCTTACACCTCTTCACACAATAACACACACATGCCACATCACATAGTACATTACATGCCACATCAAATCAAAGATACATATATAATATAAAACACAATAGTAGATAAACCACTACTATCTCCTATTCTTACGATAGTAAACATAACAACATGAAGTTATTGTAGTAGATGGAGTACTTGATGCTCTAGTAGACATTTGAGTGAGAGATGGGTGTTAAGAGTGGTAGTAGTCGACATTAGTGTGAGTGTCTAGGTGGTCAGGTTTGATTGTGTATTGTTGGTTGTCAAATATGTGGTGATTTGTCATGGTGTGTACCTAGTAACCGTGCTTAATGCGGTAGGAATGATTAGAGGTTATTGTATTGTGGTGGTGTAGGTGTGAGCAAGTATGTTAGAGAAGAAGGTATTGAGGTAAAGAAGACGATTAAAACTTTTGTTTAACTTTTATTTTTATTAATTTTAGTTAAAATTCAAAAAAAGACACATGCAAAATGAAAAAGTAAGAAAGAAATTGAAAAAAAGAATACTTATTAAAAATGAAAACAATAAAGAGAATCTTTTCTTTTGATTTCATTTGAATTTTCATATGAATAATAATTCTGGCGTAGAGGAATTGACTGAGACATTAGGTTTCATGGTAGTAATGATGTGAATTACATCATAAGGTATCAACGTTTGGGGTTAAGTTTATTTAAGGTATCAATATTTTGAGTGGTTAAAAAGATAAAAATGCACTAAAAAAAATACTCACCAGGAAGGCCGAAGGAAGGGGGGGGGGGGGGGGGGTGGGGGAGTGAATTGAGTATTTAACCTAAAATGGCTACTAAACAATTTTTGATGCAATTGATCAAATTAAATGTTGATGACAACAAGTACATCAATAATGAAGTACACGAAGGAAAACAAAAGAGATAGGGAAAGACAAAACAAGCCTAGATATAATGTGGAGTTTGACCTACTTCCTATAATCCACGATCACATAAGTTACCTTCAATCGATGACTTCACACAATTTATTAATTCCAAACATAAAAGCTTCAAAAAGCAGTACACCAAGTATAATACTCAAGAAATAAATAGTTTTCACTCTTTTATAACGCTCTCTTATAAATCACAAATATAAGAATAGAGCACTAATTTGAGTTTCTCTCTCTTTATAAAGATTTACAAAATAATGGACAAAGCACAAGAATTATGAGAGGATTTTTGGTTTGCTTGTTTGCAAATGAAGGCTCTTGGAAAACTTATTTGAATCTATTAAGTATTGAGTATTTATAGTCTTCAAAAGTTGAAACATCCATTGGAGTTAACGTTTGATAGATGTCAAACATTAAATATGCGCAATGGTCACTTTTGCCATATCAGCTCGTTGGTTCGATATGGGAACTTAGTTTGAACTTGTTGTGCCTTTAGAATTGAAGAAGCATGCCTTGGATTGCCTCTTCGATTAAGGCTATGGCTTTGTCATCTTATATTGGCTCACTAGTGTAAAATGGATTAGCTTGGGTCTTAGCCCTGCAAGAACATATAATAACACACATGCACAAAAAGACTTTGAATTTAAAGCAAGTAAAGCTCATTCAATGTATGTTTTACATTTTTGGTCCCACTTTTATAATCAAGAAAGGGAGTTGAATTGATTATAAACAAAAATAAAAATTTTAAGCCTTTAAAATTAAAATCGCCTTTTAGATAAACAATTGAGAACAAGATTAGTAATTAAAACAAAATTAAAAATGCAGGAATAAAAAAGATTAGGGAAAGAAAATCAGGCAATAATGTACAATGGTTCCGCATTGTGCATCAGTCCATTCTTCCAGCTCCACATTGGGGACTTAGTTGTCTTTACCCATTATTTTTCACTATATCAAAATAAATTGAGAGTACACGAACCAATAAGTTGGCAAAGACTTACTGCTGAGTCTCCTTAGCTTCTATACTTCGCTAAACACTCAACTATAGTGATTTACAACTCTCAACTTCTTCTCAAAGAAGAAAAACAATCAATGAGGAATAAATATAAAGTTCCTTTTTAATTAAGAACGAAAGCATAACAAGAGAAATAAGATTTTTGCTTTTTTTGCATAAGAGAGAGCTTGCTATTATTGTTGTAAGATCTTCTCAACCAAAAACTACTCGTGCTTCTTTCCCTCTTTTTTTTTTTTTTATATATCCTTGTTGAATCAATTTTGAAACCAACAGTTAGATCTTCATAAAGTGTGAGATATCTTTTGATTTGAATTCGAAAAACTGGATAAGCTTTGTTGAGATCTTCTCCTTTGAGTTTATCTTATTGTTGCTGTGATATTCTCCTTGATATTTGTTGAGATTTAAATTCAAAAAACTAGATAAAATTGATAAGGTAGCCTTGTAAATGTTGTGATCTTCATCTAAAAGTTAGATGGATGGAGTTTGTTGTGATATTCCTTAAATTGTGAAGGCTTATCTTCTTGTAACAACCTAATCTTTATCTTTGACCATTTCTTCACTTCAAACAACTTATTCTTATCTTCTTCAATCGTATTTTAAAAGAAAATGTTGAAAGGTTCTAAAAAACTTATTCAAGAAAACCACATGTACCAGCAACAAAAGAACAATTGAAGAAACAATTTGATTT
The DNA here is from genome assembly GCA_024138025.1 of Combretum micranthum. NCBI lineage: Eukaryota > Viridiplantae > Streptophyta > Magnoliopsida > Myrtales > Combretaceae > Combretum > Combretum micranthum. The sequence continues at coordinate 404,336 of JAMXBD010000341.1, forward strand.
TGAGAAAATCCTTGAGGAAAACTTGATGTGATGCAATCCCCATGATATTAACTCCAACTTTAGTGAAACACATCAAGTATATTACCTAAATATACTTGACAAGTGGAGCTGGGTTTTGAAAAATGATAAAAATCCAATTTTAAAAATTTTTATGCATATTTGGATAAATTCATGTCAGGCCTGAAGGATCTGGAATAGCTTCTAAGAACATACTATGTATTAGCCTTGAAGGTTCTAAGACAGCTTCTGTCGAATTTGTTTTTCTCTCGTTGAAGGTTTTAAAGTAGATTTTGTCTAGTGTATTATGTTCTTTACTAAACATTCTGGAAAAGCTTCTAACAGCCTTTTAGCTAAACTTCGACCTTTTCTCGATACTTCTAAAAAAGCTTCTGAATTTTTTATCTTTATCTAATCCTTACTTTCAAAGGTTTGAGCTAAGTTCTATCATATCATACTTATAAAATCCATTTTCTAACTTTAATTTTATTAATTACCTATACTTCATGTGATGCATTAGTTACTTTAATTTTCTTTTGTTATCATCAAAACAATATTAGAGAACCTAACATACATGACTTTTATTCTCATTAGAATCATATGTAGAAATGATTAGTTTAACAATCTCCTCCATTTTGATAAGAGCATAAGTTATGTAAAATCTATTTGCTCCCCCTTAACAAGTACTCTCTCAGGATTTTGTATTTAATGCAAAAATTTTAACAAGTTTATGTTATAGCAAATACTTAAAAGAGGAGCAAGAGATTCCTTAAAAAAAAAAAAAACTTTAAAACATCTAACCATATTTCTCCCCCTTTGATCACCTCAAAAACTTCATCATGATGATTAATTTAATACAACCAAAAGTCAAATTATCCAACCATAGACAAATGATAAAAAAATCTTTACAAACTGAAAAAAAAAATGATATTCAAATAACAGGGGAAGATCAGGATGGAGGATCATCCAATGGAGGTGAAAGAGGATGAATGTTGTAAAAGTGATCCATGAATCCTTAAATGTCAAAGCTAAAGGAACTTAAACCAGAGTGGAGATCAGTGATCTAGTTTTGCATGGTAACAAATCAAGAGTCCATATGATTGTGAAGCTCCTAAAGATAGGACATAGACGAGCTAGAAGTAGAGGAACTAGAAGTTGCAATAGGAGGCTCATCTTAAGAGCACCACCACCAACTAATGATTTTAAAGGTTTCCCATCTATCATCTTGCCTTTTCTAGGTCCCTGAACTGATAGTATGGAAGGAGAAGTAGGAATCTGAAAAGGATAAGTCTCAGAATGGAATCCTACACCTTTGCTTCTTAACAGATGTATGATCAACTAACTCCTTCGAAGAACAGCATGAGTAGGCTTATTGTTACATTCTTAAAAGTTGTATACATGAGATCAAAGAAATGAATCTTATCTCCTCTTAAGATATGTACCACAAGCCATAAGTCTTGTTGGATCACAATGGTCTTTTGTCCCTTTCCTGGAACATAATTATCAAATTAAGAATTGGTGGAGAACCTAATGCCTAAGAGATAGATAGGAAGAATACAGATTGTGCTGTTTGCTTCAATTTGGACCCATATCCGATACGACAAACAATTCTTCATAGTATTGAGCTCCATCAAAAGTACTGTGCATTCAAACCTTAGAAGCATCAACATTTATCAGACTACAGATATCACGATGTGAAAGCTCAGGTTTTCTTCCATAGAGATATGAATATAGTTGTGGTCTTGCAAAACTTGAACTATTGAAGCCAGTTGCCATCCCTACACCCAAACTACCATCATCCTCTATGTAATTAGTTAGATTACAGTAAAACATCTTAATTGCCTCTTCATTGACCTCAGTTGGAAAAAACACTATATTCATGATATTATTTAAAGCTACACCAGACATCTGAGGTATGTGAAAGTACTCTAACACATCTCTACTACAATTCCTACCCACATCTATAGGAAGATCGAAGAACAAGGCATGCGTATTTGAATGCTTCTTTGAAGGAAAGAGGAGTCTGTCATAGGTAGGCGGTGGAGGTGGAGCACGACCTTGAGCAGTCCTTAGACGCATGGTAGAAGGAAAAAAAAACAAGGAGAGACAAAAGAGAAAGGAGGTGGAAGAGTGATACAGATCGGATCCACGTCAGAATTACATAACGGATTTAACACGAATTAAAATATGTTTTTGAGTTTTTGATTTATATAAAACAGGAAAGTAAAAGATATGAAGGATCTATTCTTGGATATGACACACCAAGAAAAGAAACAAACTAATTGTTTCATTTAACCGATATGACACACGATTAAAGATACAAAAAAGAATAATCTTGAGGAAAAACTCAATATTACTCAAAAGGTTTTGGAAACAATTCCAAGGGAGGAAACAAGCCAATTAATCTCAATCAATGACAAAAGAAATGTTCTATCTCCAAACATATCACTAATATCCCCTATATATACCCACAAATCAGGCAAAGATAAAAAAGGAAACTAATAAGATAAACAAATAAATTAGGAATGATGCATTTTAAAAAAACGCATAAAACAGGTCCGATATCCCCCTGTTGATCACGGTTATGATGTAAGCCGTGATCCTTTTAGATCATACTCCTTCACCTATCTTCAAGCTATCATGGGCATTGCATGGTGTATCATAGGTGACATAACGGGTGTGACAATGCCGTGATCTTCATTGTGCTCACAATCTTCAAGTATCAACGTACAAATGGCCTTCATTATGGGCGGCATGAGGGGTATGATATCGATCTCGTCCCGGATCACGGGTGGGATTAGGGCCGCGATCTCCTATGGAACTCGATTCCTATCATAGAGATGATGGGGAGGTGGTAGGGATAGAGATGAAGTATATGTGTGAGAAATGGGAAGAAGATTGAGAGGTTGAGGGAATGATTTTAGAGTTTTAGAGAGACTGAGGGCAAGAGAGGCCGCAAAAGAGAGAGAAGAAAAGGTACTTCAAATGCACACTGGTGAGTCGGTAGAAGATTAAAAATGGGAACAAGATTGAGAGGTAGAGGGAATGATTTTGGAGTTTTAGAGAGACTGAGGGCAAGAGAGGTCGCAAAAGAGAGAGAAGAAAAAAGGATGAAATGAGTGAAGAGAGAGAAGAAAAGGTACTTTAGATGCACACTGGTGAGCCTTTGATCACACCTACGAAATACGAATCGGCGAGTCAGTGAAAACTATGAAGAGAATAGAGTCCATCTGGCCTTTGATCGAGCCCTGGATAATTATATCGACTAGTTGGTTGTCTCAGCAGATTGGTAGCAGTTAAAAACATATCATCTCAAAAACAGACCATGTTTATGCATGTTTTTGATATTTAATAGTTTCATTAACCTAAAAACAAGTTCTAGATGAGATATTTTTAAGGAAAAGCTCATCAACTTGGCTCTATGATATTTAGCACTACCCTAAAAGGGGCCTAATAGGTTTACTCTAAAGTTTTCATATCACGTGTGCACCCACAATATGAAGATTGCCTTGCAAGTCGGAGTTTGCCAAACTCTAATTACTTATTCTCTCAATATGTTACACATACACACAGATATATATATATACATATATTTAGAAAAATAGTTTTGAATACCAATATTTCTAAAAATTACAGGGACCGTAGAGAATCGAATACCTTACTAAAGATAAGATAAGGTAAACTTTAATTCTATCTTTTAATTACAAAAGAACTACAAAAAGGTAAGGAAAGGAAGTTAAGAAAGAGAAGTAAATAAGTTTTAAGTCTTTTCTTTCAACTAAGTTTAGCCCATCTAATTATCTTGAATTGAATTTTTGACATGCTCTGCATTTGATTCCTATCCCAATCCCGGCTTAATGATTTTCTTGTAAAAAACAAACTGTTAGGGTGTTACGCCCCGGAGGGTACCCTAAACGTGACAATCCACCGCACATAATATTAAAGCTAATGAATGACAACCTTAGTCATGCAAGAGCTTTGATATCACGTGCAAGGCGTGCTTCTAAGATACTAAGAGACTCAAGGGGGTATTACGTTTAAGCATATAATAAAAGCCTGTAAGAACTTATAAAGGTAAACATGTAAGAATCATTAGGATAAAAGTTTCTTACAACTTCTTAGGGGCATTCCCCGGTTCTAAAAGCCTTGCTCAAACTAAGTCAACTTCAAAAGATACATGAATATAACATAAGTCTACTATAGAGATTTCTCTTAGAAATCTACAACCAAAACTAAATATATAAACTTCTTCCAAAAACTCTTAGCAGCATTGGCTCATACCTGACAAAAAGGGCTCCTTGGTACCAACCATAAGTAATCAAACTGTAACAAAAAGCTATAGGGGTATAAGAAAAACTAGCTTAGTGAGATAACTCTCTTCTTCAAAGCATTTCCATAAAACATACAAGTATTTTAGACAATCATATGGGAATGCATCAATCATATGAGCAACAAAATACATACGATTAATCGAAAACCATGTGTAGCATGGATTTTACACCCTCCATGTTGGGGGTTGGGTGGTTACCGGCCCATACGACCATCAATAATTGCAGACTTACCGGCTTCTACTTGCCTTGTAGACTTTTCGGCTCCTACTAGCCACCACTATGACTCATCGTTTCCCTACATAAAGAATAGTAGCGAAAAATAAATGTGACTCATAATATGTTATGCATGAATCATTTTTAATATTGGTTTATTCAATTATCGTCGAGTTCAAGTTAAAGGTGACCAAAACAATATTCATCATACCATTGCAAGAAAACAAAAGTTATTCATCAATTCCTCTTTCTATATACTTGCTTTTATTCAACAATCACATTATTCAATCATGAATTGAAATCACACAACATTTATTCATTTATCTTTTTCCTTACTCTCTAGTACTACTACTTACAAGCACAATCAAGGAAATGTAATTAGTAAGGGATTAACTCACTCCAGGACGATCGCTCCTAGTCGAAATAATCTTCTGGGAAGGCGATATCGGTTCCTTCTTCACCTAAACAAGATGAAATACCTACAATGAGTCTTTCATATAATTTCTACTTTAAAAATTCTTAATCTACCTTTAATTTGCAGTAAAATCGGATTGAAGGAAGTTCCAACATAAAATGGCCATAACTTGCTCATTTTAACTCGGAATTTGGCATATTATATGTCGTTTTCTACCTACTCAAAAAGATTTATCCATTTCTAAGGTTATTTTTACTATAAAAGGTCATTTGGGTCTTAGATTAGAAGGGTACATATCTAATATGAAAATTCCTTTCTTGAAAAACAATATTTTCTAATCCTTATTTTACTAAGGCATGTTTAAGTAAAACTCAAATGTGTATTTTTGAAAAGAATTCTTTATGTATATAAATAGGCTCATAATTTATGCATGAAGCTATAGGTGTAGTCTTATTTAATTTATTTTCTTAAAACAACCTTTTCTAGTGTTTTTGGAAAATTTGGATTTGTTAGATTTTACTTTATGTGGGTGAAGTAACTTATAAATTTTTGGATGATCAAAATCTAATATACTATATTTTGATTCTTTAGTTTGTCAAAAGTGAGTTGAAAATAAAGTTTGGTCTTTTGAGGTTATCTACAAAATTTATTTCTAGGAATTAAAAAATAGAGTTTCCAAAAGTTTACTTAGTAGTACTTGATGAGTTTATTCTTTGAGAATTTATTTTTATTTTTATTTTCTTTGTAAGTTGATTTTCTTGAAAACTTATTTAGCTTTTGGTTTAAAAAGTTGGTAACAAAAATAATATTAAGTTATTATCGATATATCAAGACTTCTTTAATTGAAAAAGAGATATCTTTAGACTTTTGAAGAAACTTCTTTTATTAATAGTTTGAAGTTTCATGATGAGTTTACATAACCCTTTAAAAGAGATTTGTTTGAAAATATTTTTCTAAGTCTTTGGAAAAATGTTGATAAAATTTTATTCTTTCATCATAAAGATTCATTTTTATTTAGACAACATCTTATTAGCCATGCATGAATATGATCATGTAGTTTATAAAAGATAAAAATATCACAAGATAAGATAATAAAGAATATAAAAAATAAATAAACATAATAATAATTTTCAAGTATTGTGAGCCTTAGTTTCTTCAAGGCTTCTCGAGACTAAGAATAGACTAATCCCAAAAAAACGAAGAAAATTGTTTTGACTTGATGAGAACAAGTCTAAGACTAGAAAGACTAGTCTTAAAACAACTTGAAAGTAAATAAATTGCAGTAACAAATGAGCTTATATGCTTTAAAAGATATATATAGCTACATAGATATCTTTACTTAGATACACGTAAGAACAACATAAAAGAAAATAGATTCATGAACAAGAACAAAGTATGAACATATTGTTGCTTTCCTAACCTCCATGGGTTTAGAAAACACACACTATACTCATACTAAGCAAATGAACATAAGGGAAACTTAAGGAAGCATTATGTAAACCCCGGGAATTCTCAGTAGCTAGAAAACCCCAGGAGTTGGAGACGAAACCCTAACCCGATCAGATTGAGTTAGTGAATAGAGCCTAGGAACCCTAAATCCGGCTTTCCTTCGGTTTCATAGTAAAATAAATAATTTGGAGTGAATGAATTTGAATTGTTGTTCCAAAGTACATTTCAAACCTTTGGAAGTTTTAAATTCGGGAATTTTTCAATTCCGGGCCTTCCCGAGCCCAATTACGGAAAAGCGTGCCCCGGGCCACGGATTCAGAAAAATATTCCGGAATATTCATTAGAACCGTAATTTTACAAGGATTCCAAAAATATCAATTTCATAATTTTCCGAGCTATAAAGATTACAGTTATAGCTTTTCCCGTGTTTTCGGAACAACCGGTAAAGTAGATGTCTTGTCTACTATTCACAAGTACAACCTACACTACACACTACCCATACCCTATTCTTACATCCTTACAACTACTCATTTCAATTTTCTTTTCCAAGAAATTTGTCTTTTAATAATTATTACATTTATTTCATTTATTACATTTTCATTTACTAAATTACAAATTTCATTTTTTTCAAAACTCTCACACACACACACACATATGGCCGGCGCCCCTCCCTCATTTTCCCCCTCATTTGTGTTATTTTTACTTCTTTTAATTAACTAAACCCTAAATCACTTATATATATACTATTTTCTCTCTCTCCTCATTTTCTTCTTGTTCAAAGTTGAAAAGAGAAAAAGCTCTCTCCCTTCCTTCTTCTTGTGCCGAGCAACCCCCTCCCTCTCCCTCTTGCATTTTCAACTTCAAGCTTCTCCATTTCTATCTTAGATCCTCCATTGGTATGTGTATGTAAGCCTTGTTCTTCCTATTCTTGTAATGGCAAAGGTATACCTTGTGTATTTCCTCATCAAAACCCTATGATGCTCATGCTAGGGATATGGAAATGCATGAACAAGGATGTCAAGCCATCACAAGACATGGATCTTGTGTTTAAATGCATTTTGTTAAGATTTCATGTTGCTCATGCATATATAGTAATGACCTTGTATTTATATTGATGTTCATGCCATGAGATTCATGTTATACACATCATATGTAGTAGATCTAAGGTTTAGACATCCACCACTTTATGTACATGCATGATCATAGGTTCATTTTTGTTTATGTGCTTTATTGATCATAAAAATGAGGTCTTGTTCATGTATAGAGATGCTAGATAGTATATCTCCACATATAGATGGCAAGAACATTGAAAAAGGAAGGACTTTGTTAATATGAAAGTTGAAAATTCGGATGAAATGGAAACCCTACCTAAAGACCTCCAAAATCAATTTTAAACTTATATTTCATAAGAAAAATGAAGGGTATGTGTAATAGATATGTTGAAGGAATTATTTTCATAAGTTTAGATGAGTTTAGGCATGATAAAAATAAGGAAAACAAGAGGTGAAGTTAGGATGAAAAATGTTGACATTAAATGTGTAGTCAAATTCGTAACTTTGTGTGATGCCTAAATAAACACTTAGTATTTAAGTCTAAAATGAATGTTTTATAAGCTAAATGAAGTCCTTATATAATGTATACATTGAAGCCCCAATTTTTAATGCATTAGACTAGATTTCCCTTAAGAAAAATGTAAGAAAAGAAAATTTGGAAAATTCGGATTTTTACAACTAGCTTATTTGAAAACATGTTTACCAAATGAAAAATGTGAAATTTTGTGCATGAATGGAGGCCATGACTATTATAGACTTTGAGAACCTATTTTAGCTAAATAATAAGTAGATTACAAGATTAAAAACCAAAGAAACCCTAAGGAGTATAATGTGGGAGAATAACTTCTTAGAATTAGCCTTTATGAAACTTTCCCCAACACTTAGGAATTCCTAAAAGTTGATTACTACAAAAATCATCATGACCATGCACACATGGAGTTCATTACATATACACATTTGTAGTTCATTCCTAAATCCTTCATGCATAAATCACTCACTAGGAACATTTCTTATCAAAAGCAAAACATTTTCAAAGTTGGATCAATTGCGGAACAGAACTGATCCCACTGTTCCGTGACCCTATGATTTTCAAAACTTGGATTTAATACTTGAATTAGATAGATCTTTCGAAGTAGATGAAGATCGATATAAAGTTTGCGAAATTCCGAGTTAAAATGACCAAGTTATGGCCGTTTTAAGTCGGAACTTCCAAATATAGCGAGAAATCCGAATTCAACTAGTCTAGATGTATAGTTTGATTTAATTACATGGTAAATCTCATAGGGATTATTCTTGATTGGTAGGTGATTCCGAGCAGGACGACTCCTACCACCCGATTATTACTATTAAGGAGTTTGGTGACCCATGGCCGAGTGAGTTACTTCCACTCTCAATTAATGCTTGTGAATGTAATGTAGTGGCACTAGTGATGTAGGCAAAGATAAAAGAATTGTACAAGCATGATGGGGTATGTGGGAATATTTATGTTGTTGATTGTTGATATGTGAAATGGAACTTAAGGTATATCGAAACCGGGTGTTAAGATATTGATTGTTTTATAGAATCTTATGATGAATGTCTGCGATACTTGTTGGTCACTTAAAAGAATCGAATTAATGACTATTCGACTCCGACTATAACTGAGTTCATTCATGTCATAATGGGGTTGGAGCATTTGCATTGGTTGGTTTTTCGTGACCCATAAAACGAATGTGAGGTTAATCGTGATCCATAAAACGAATGTGAGGTTAATCGTGATCCATAAAACGAGCTTTAATCAGTTGACCGTGAGCTTAAACGGCGTCGTACCGCAGGATTCGTTAATCTGCTAACCCGGGATGGAGGGCGCAAGTCCATCCACATATGATTTCCGGTTGGTCATATGTTTGATGATTTCATTTATATGGTGCATGCACTTGCTTGAATAATTACTTGTTTGAATGATTGTATTTAATTGCGTTATGGAAGTATTACTCACTAAGCTAGTTAGCTTACGCCCCGATAGTGTTTATCTTTTGCAGCATGAGTTTATATGGCTTAGGCCCAGGCAAGCCACATCGCAGGTACCGGAGATAGGAGTTTCCCATAGAAGTTTGATTCATTTCTTTTGTATAGACTTCCATTGGAAACTAAGGACTCTGGATGACTGTAATAGACTGTTATTCTTTTGCAGGGGAATGCCCCTTAGATTTTGTAAACCTTAAAGATTTATGCGTTTTGATTTATTATCTATGGCTAATGAATGCCTTGTTAGACTGTTAAACTCCATTTGTTGAAGTATTCTATTGTCGTAAGGGAACGCTTTACATCTACTTAAGGCTCCCGAAGGCCCCGGTTAGGGAACTCGAGAGTCTTACTTAGTATGTGGTGGACTGTTACGTTTAGGATACCCTACGGGGCGTGACACATTACCTATGAAAGATAAACTAGAAAGAACTTTGAGAGAACTTTTGGAGAGATTTTGAGAGAGTAATTGTAGTATATGAAAGGTGTAAAGGAAATGGAAGGAAGAGGTAGTATTTATAGGAAAAAGTGGAGGGAAATTTGTGTTAATTAAATAAATGAAAAATAGAACAAATTGAGGGGAACGACAAAGGGGGCCGGCGCAATTCGAGTGGGAGAGAGAGAGAAATTTTTTTTTTTATTTTTGTTAATGAAAAGTAAGATATAAGAGATGTGAAGTTGTATTGGAAATAAAAATTGTAAAAAAATAGGTGTATGGTTGTAAGAATAGGTTGTAAGAAAAAGTAGAGATAGATGAATAGTGTAGAATAGTAATGAATAGAGTAATGCAAAGTAGATATGACAAATAAAGTACATGTAGTAAGAAAATATGCGAATAATTACGATATCTGATATTTTTAGTTACCGAAAAACTATAAAACTAATATTTTTGAAAACCTTATATCTTTACGAGTTTAATGGTATATCCATAATATTTTTACTACTCCAAGCCCTAGGATACGCTTTTCAAAACTGTATCCGATCAGGCTCAAAATGAATCGTGGTTTAACTAATATGATATTTTTAAGTTTTCTCATGTTATTATGAACTATTCTACATACTAATCTCTCACTTACTCATTAGGGTTACGAACACGGGATTACCGGACTTCAACGGTTGTGTCTGACTAGGGTTTTGTTGACTTTTAGGATTTCTGGTTGACTTTCTAATTAGGGTTTAAGCTTAATCGATCGTACAACTTTGGGGGTTTACATGGGGGGTAAGCTACATCCAGCTTAGTGAGAAATCCTTGTACCGTATCCATAACAAGCAATTTGATTATTCAATCATATGTAATGCATCAACATATGTTTTACTCATGTATGTATAATCTACTGGAAATTGTACATAGAATGGATTTTATGCCCTCCATATTGGGGCTTAGGGAATGCTTTAAAAATATTTGGGTCCTTCTGACCATCACACTCTATCGAGTTTCGACTGAACATCATACTCTATTGGGTTTCGACTGACCATCGCACTTTATTATGTCCCGACCAACCACTACTACTTAGTCCCCAGGTTTCTTACTGTCACACCACGAGGGCACCCTAGTAGTAGTAAACAAGCCACACTTGAGTATCATCACTAGATTACCTTCAGGGAGTGACATATTTTCAAACAACAGGATCTTTTAGTTGCATCGATAAGAAATGACAAATATATGTAAGACTTAAATTAGTAAATAACTGCCATCACAAATAAAGGGTATCATAAAGATATTACAAACTATATAATCTTTCCATAAATCTCCAAATACATAACTAATAAACTATATACTAACTATCCTATACTAGGAATAATAGAAACCAACTTATCTCAATTTGACCCATAAACATCTAGCTTCTAAGCTCTTACTGAAGTCATATTCCTGGATGTGACAAGCCATGGCTTAAGTGTAAATGTGAAAGGATTATTAGAGTGTGAGCAAAACCACAGGCTTAGAGAATAACCAGACATATTACACATCAAAGCAAGTTTATTATCAAAACATATGCAATGCAACACTCAAACATATGCACAAATATAAGCTTGGATGATCTAGAATCCAAACATGAAAAGATTTTATGCCCTCTTTTAGGGTTGAAGAACAATTACTTTATGACCCATATGCCCAGAATAGGCTAAGTATACAAGAAAATCAACGATTTTTCATTTTAGGGTTATCACTTTGAGTTTAAGATAATTTAACTGATCATTTCATGCATCATAGCTTAGAAACCCCCTAAGTATTAATCATTTTAAAGCAACACTACATGCGACGTTCTTCGTTGCCACTTAGTTCTCGTATAACTAATAGAATAAAGAAAACCTTGTAAGAACTAACACTTTAGAAAAACCAGACGTTAACAGAGAACCAAAATATTAATATGTAGTAGGCTGTCATCCTTTTTGAATAGGCAGTAATGCAGTTCATGTAATGTATGACTATTTTAATTATAAAGCCAATAATATTTAATTAGACTTATGGTGATCATACATTACACTCACCACATATAACATGCTTTTCTCAAGTCATCAAACAATCTGTATTTTTACTATTATTATCATGGTTTGACAACTAAACAAACAGCTTGCAATACACTTTTACCAAAACCATATTATTATCTTTGCATTACATATGCCACTAATTGATAAGATCATATTTTATACAACTTGTTGATGTTTAAAAGAGCTAGAATGGATATTTGTTTTAATTAAAATTCATGTTTCAGGACTAATTTGGATAAACAAATCAAAAACAAGAAACTTTGAAGTCAAAATTGGAAAAATTGAAAGATAGGCCGGCATTTCATACTTCAAAGCTGCTGGCTTTCATACGGCTTACTCTCAAGGCCGCTGCCAACACTGCCAGCTTTGCCAGCCTTTAACTCAACCAACTTTACGCCGCCTCAAAGCCGCGTGGTGTAGAAGTTGAACAGGCCAGCGTACATGGAAGGCCGGCAGCTTAGAATGGAAAAGTCACCAGCGCAAATGAAGTTACAACATATGCCGGCTCCTAAGCTACCGACGTTGAGGCAGTGTAGACCACAGATTTGAAGCGATATGAATACAACACTTGCTTGAAGGAAATTGAAGAGACAAATCTGTTGGAGTATCTATGCCGGTGTCAAAGCCGCCGGCTTTGGGGCAGCTTTCGTTATAAATTTGCTGAACCTTTCATTTCTCATCACATACGCCGGCTAGATCTACATCTAAGCCACTGGCATAGAAGTGTCCTACCTGTGTAACCGATGTTAAAAGCTGCCTATGCATTGCCTGCGCAAAAAAGAAATTGAAGATACGTCATCTCTAAGCCGCCGGCGTAGGATCCATAACTGCCGGCGTACGAAGTGAAACAACAATTTTCATTTATTGCTTTGCATGAAATTTTTCCTATAAATAGGGGTTCTCCCCTCTCCAACATTCTTCAACAAGCAGAAGAAAAATAGTACACTTGAGTATAGAAATAGTTTAGCATTTCATAAAGAATTGTGAGAGAAATTTGAGAGCTTTCAAGAATTGTAATTGAAGATTGTGATACTTGAATTGGTGATATCTAATATCTTTCTTATGCAATTCATTTATCTAAATTATTTGTTTATAATGCTATCAATTACATATTCTTATTTGATTTTTGAATCTACATCCATGAGTAGCTAAACATCTCTTTGTGGGAAGTGATGAAGTCCTAATTTTGCTAAAATGATTATTGAATTTATGTTATAGGAATGTTAGTATTATGAAATATTTGTATTGAATCCTAATTATCTATTTTATTTCTAACTGAAATTGAATTAATAAGAATTTTGATGATTTGGAAAAAGAATTGAGATTCATAGGAATTCATGAATTGAAATTAAACAACATTTATGGAAACAATCAAGTTTGATTTTAATTTAGAAATTGTTCCATGTACTTCATGCAATATTTTATTTTAATTTCTCACTAAGGAATTAGGAGAAGTTAATTTAGGATATTAGATAATCATAGAATTAGAAGATTTATGATTATAAATTAGATTCCATTGATAATTTGTCTAGCGGAAGCTAATAGATTATTTTATGTTCACTAAAACTTTGTTTTGGACTTTACAATTTCTTACAAATATCCATAATCCTAATTGTTCATATAATATAAATTTAGCATGATTAGTAAAGATTAGGATAGATTTGTTCCTTCCCACATTCATCTTATATAAACTTCTCACATTCTTATCTGCATTCATATAGATGGAATTAGTTAGTAATTGATCAATTTTGATTGCCTAAATATTAGTATAAGCTAATATCAATCTAGTAGTTAATTTAGTCTCTGTGGGAACGATACTCTACTCATTCTATATTACTTGATCAAGACTCAGTATACTTGCTGGTAGCATCTGAAATTTTATATACACATCCCATTCAGATCACTAATTATAAGCACAAACAATATAATAAATCTAAGTTACTCACCTGCTAATACTAGAAAATCATAATAATCAACCGGGAATTCCTCACAAGTATCAAAGTCACCTATTTAGATAAATAATATATTCGTTAATACAACATAAATTATATAAATAAACTCCTACGAGTGTTTAAGTGTTCTATATTGGTATTTGATTTTATTTCTATCACTATATTAGTCCTTTAATGGCCTTATGATAATAATTGTTATTTAATATTTTATTTTCATTTTGCTTCTCTTGATCTTGTTTAATATTTATGTATTTTTATTGGGTAGTTGTAATATTTGTATTTAGTAGGTTTATATATATATATATATTATATATCTTATCATTACTGTTATTGCTATTTTTATATCAATCCTTAGTTGACTTATTATAGTAACTAGTATTTATTTCCTATCATTTAGTTTCATCTTGTTTCTCTTAATCTACTTCATATAATTTTCTTGTTATTTTTAGATATCACATTATTCAAAATTTTAGCTTATTTAGATTTTCATTCTTATAATTTATCCGTATAAAATAAGTATTTTATAATTATCTTAATTTTATTCTTATTGCAAAGTATACTAATATTAGCAATAATGATGATGATGATAATGATGATATGTTAATAATATTAATATTAATTTTCATAATAACATTAATAAAAATAATAGTAATCTTAATGACAATAACAACAACAATAATAATAGTGATAATCATAATAATAATAATATCTTTAATAATGATGATGAGATGATGATGACAACAACAACAATAATAATAAAAACAGATTTTATAATTTAATATATTTATTTATTTTTTTAATTAAGGCCGAGAGATACACGACTTGGTGCACGGCCATGTACTAGCCATGTATCCTTAAAAACATGGCATGGAATTGGAGCCGAGAGAAACATGGGGAGTTCACCACCCAGTGTTCAAGTCGTGCTCTTCTACGGATTTAAGTTCTTCGCCCTCCATGTGATTTGATCCAATTTTTCCATGTTTTTCCACATCCAACTTGTTTAACTTATTCCTAAGTGTTTTTACATGATATATACATACATATATCATCCTACAACTATCAACATGTATAATAATCCTTGTTTTATTAAAGTAAAGAGTGCAACTAGGGTTTTATTGAAACTTACCTTGTTTTGGATGTTTTAAACTTCGTTCTTGAGTTGATTTCAAACCTAAGATCAACAAAACTTTGTTTAAGCTAGTGTTCTAACATATTACTAACTAAAAACGAATTTACTCACCTTGTTTTTCTTTTCCCAAACTTATTGTTGTGCTTTAATGGAGTTGTTTTGTGTTTGAGTTGTTGATTGTTTTGAGGTTTTGGATGGATGAATTTGGAGTTGTTGTTGTTGCTGTTGGTGTGTAGTTTAAGTTGTTACTTTAACTGTTGTTTTATGTGTATAAAAGCTTTGTTTTTATGCCAATTAAAAAGAGTATATATATATATATATATATAAGTAGATGAAGAAGGAGGTAACAAACATGGCTTAAATGAGAAGAGTTTCCATCGAGATTTTGCTTGTCCAATGTGTGTGTTTGCTGCATTAATTGAGCTCTTGAGTTGGCTATGTTTTGATTGGTTGATGTGTTGAATTGTTAACCTTTTTAGTGAATTATTTGTGCAAGTTGAAGAGGATTTCAACTGGGGAAATTCTACGCATTCTTAGCCGTCTATTTGGTGCAAATTGGCACCATATATGTGTATAGTACATATATATTAATATAATATTAGTTAGTTAATGATTATCTAAATTTTAGGATAGTTTATTAAGTTAAGCGTATACAAATATGTCAGTTATTTAAGGGTTTTGTGCCCAAAAATTTATATCGAGTTCAACAAATTTTCCAGATTGTTATCGGATTTAACTTTGGGTTCAAAGTTTATGTGATTAATATATTTTTAGAGTTTTAGCTCCCATGATTAGGGTTTTCTAAGCTTAATAGGCCCATTTTTGTTTTAGGCTCTAATAGCTTAAAAATACTCTAATTAAAACAATGGTGTGATCCAAATATTTATTTGTAGTCTATATTGTGAATTATGGATGTGTTTTTATTTCTATTGTGTATTTATAACCCTAGCGGCTTATCCTTAAATAATTGTTTTCTAAGTATAAGCTTTATTATTTATTTAATTTTGAATACACTTGAAATCTTATTTAAATTATTTTTAGATTTTGAGTTTTCGATACCCACTATGAAATCTTATTAGTAGTATTTAATACTATTAAGAAAACTTTGTTTTCAAGGTTGAAACTATAATGTACAAATAATTAACCTATAATGAAGGGTAGTATTGTAATATAAGTTTATTTAAGAGGTTAATTTCGTTAGAGCTGAAAATATGGGTCGTGGCCTGTGGGCCGGCCCACCAACTTGCTTGAAAAAGCGGGTTGCGGCCAAAATTTTTTGGCTTGTTTAAAAACGGGACGAATTGGCTCGCAGGCTAACTGGCAAAAAAAAAAAAAAAAAAAAAGAAAAGAAAAAAAGGAAACAATAACGACAAGAGGAAAAGTTTTAAAACAAGAATATTATAACGTTTTAGTGATTATTTATGCATATTATGGAAAAAAAATAGATTGATATATGAACCATAAGTATTATAACATTTTTTAAGATATATATTTATTGATTTAAACATAATATGATATTTAATAAATCATTTTAAAAACTTGTTTTTATATATAAGTAATCAAAACAACAATAAAATTAGTTGTTAATATATATTAAACCTTAAAATATATAAATATTCTAATTTTCACATAAACAAACATTAAAAAAAAAGTTAATTTTGGCTTGCGAGCTAGCCCGTTTAACATGCGGGTCGGGCCGGGCCCAGAAAATTTAGCCCTTGTAAAAGTGGGTAGATTTGGCCCAGCCAATTTAACCGCGGGCCGAAGCAGGTCGGCCCGTTAACCTACTATTTCCAACTCTAAATTTCATCATTTGATAAACGGATTTGGACCCGAGGATTTTGTTCTCGAGGATTAAGAAGGAAGGATTTAGGCTGGCTTTAAGAAGCCAACTTTGAATACAAGGCCGTGAACTTTGTATTAGCTTTGGAACTTCGGATAATTTGCGAACAAAATTGTAAATATGGCAGCGTACAAGTGAAAGCCGGCTAAAGGCCGCTGGCTAACATGTGAAGGCCGCTGGCATAGGAACAAAAGGTCACCGACTTACTGTCGGCCTAAGTGCTTCTGTTCCTTGTTTTGTTTTTAAGCGGCCAGCTTTGTTTCCTTCTTGTCCAACCTATATCCCTACGAGAAATAACTTCATAAAAACATCCCATCTTTAGTCCCATCTCTCATAACCTCTCCTAAAAGTTTCAGAAACCCTAGCAGATACTCTCCAGCGTGGATTTCTTCAAGGAATTGGGTAAGTGATCTCTCTTATTCCTTTAGTTCGTCCTCGAATGATTTCTTTCTAAGATTTACGTCGTTGTGGATGAAGGAGGTTAATCATTGATGGAAATCGAAGAAAACCTTAGGTGTGGAAATTGGGGATTTGCAGATTCTACAATCAATTAAAGGAAGGTAAGAATCAATTTGGAACTATAATTCATAGGTATTAAGTTTTTAGGAGAATTGAATCATATATGTTGCTGTGGATGATTTGTGAATGCATAAAAAATAATGAGGAGGTATTCTTATGAATTAGGGTTTCTCCATTTTGTAGGTGTTGATTTGGAGATTCGGTGATTCTACGAATTTCACATGAGAAAAGTGTGTTGGTGAATTCTAGTTTGATGAATTAGGGTGTAGGGTTTATATCGCTTATGTTTTCATTAAGGTTGTAAATTGATTTGTCGACGGATGATTCTTTGTTTAGGTGTTTTATTGAGAGTAGGATTTCTATTCCTTAAGCTGAAACAAGTACGTCGTTACTAAGTTTGATTGTTTTTGCTTGTAGAATTAGATGATTAAAGCTGACCTAATTCTATTCGGCCTAAATTAAGAGTGTGTTGTATGTGCTTGACTGCGGTTAGTAAAGACTATGCAGAGTGTGATACTAATGCTGGCAACCTGATGATCTTTGTGTGATGTTATCCCAAGTGGACTTGTGCATTGAGATGATTTCAGTAGTTTAGGACTAGTGCGAGTATGGCACCCGGGTATGTGGGAGATTCTCAACACCATATATGTATTATATTACTTATTTTCCTATATTGCTTATTTTTAAGGAGTCTGAGTTGTTCCAAGTTTGCGACTAGGCACGGATGATCTTAAATTGTGCTGTATGCTGGATAAATAAAAAGATAATAACTGGTGCTTGCTGCATTAGATACAATGTTGTATGTGAATTGTTTGATGTTTGATCATGTGCATATGTTTTCAGTTGGATATGTGGGGCCTTTGTGCTCATTCCTTTTTATTTTTCAGGTTCAGGTGAAGACCGGATTATGTATGACTTATCTGGCTTTGATGTTTTCATAGAGCATAGGGAGGACGATAGTGGAAAGATTACCTAGCTGATATGTAGATGGCTGGATTTAAGATTAAATCAAAGATGATTAGTTTAATAAATTTCCTATAGACTTCCAGTTATAAAGACTTCTTTCAAGGTGTTCAAATCTATATACCTTTGTGTATCCTTAACATACCCCGAGGTACTTTTAACATTTCTGAAGTTATAAAGAGTGGGATCCACATAAATTTCCTATTTCCATGTTATTTGCTTGACCCAGTTTGCTGCAGTTTCAAGATCATGGAATCCTCTCTGTAAAGGATTCAGGTAATCTGTTATTTGGGTTTGGACATCATTCCAGTAGCAAAAAACTCCTATCAAATGTCCTTTTGAGACTCCATACAATTGATATTTTCTTTTATTTTGTCCCTTTTGTCCTTATGTCCTTTGTGATGATTCATTCTCCTGTAGCCTTTTCATGTAGCAAGTTTCTTTTGTACCTTAGATGCCTTATGTCTCTATTTCATTAAAATACCTAGCCAAGCACAACAAATTACATATTTGAACTTGTCTTGACTAGTTAGAGACCATACACTATCTATGAGAGCCATATGTGTTTCTCCCTTAACTTCAATTGGGTATGGTACTTGAAACTTCCTTGAAGAATTTGTTGGTAATATAGGTAGGGTTATGTCACCAATCATAACTTGTGGTCAGTCCATAACTTTGGATAACCTTGTTCCACTAGAACTGGTTATCTGTGAACCTTGAGAAGACGTTGGTGTAAACCCCCAAAAATTTTCATAATTCTTAGAAAATAATCCTAGAGATCTAAGTATAAAAATTTAAATCCCGAAAATCGACTCAAGATAAAAAACCAAATTCTAGATCGAGTCAAACCGGAACCCTAAAGTCAACAAAGCCTATAATGAATTCTAGTGTTTAAGATCCGGCAATCTCACGTTTTCAAACCCTAGAAAACGAAATTAAGCCAATAGCTTAAAATACTTCGTAATAATATAAGGTAATATAAAAATATCAGATTCGCGAATTTTGAGTGTCCTTTGGACTCAAACGGGATCAGTGCTCGAAAAGCGTGTGCCGGAGCTCGGAATATTAAAAATATTCTGTTTATACCAATAGACTCGTAAAAATATAAGGATTCCAAAAATATCAGTTTTAGAATTTTTCAGTAGCTAAAAATTACAGATATCGCATTATTACGCATATTTTTATTACTACCGGTACTTTAATTGTCTAGTCTACTATTCATAGTACTTTTCTACTATTCATTACCATTTCACTATCTCTACTTTTTCTTACACCTACATACCTATTTTCTTACTTTTTATATTTCCAACACAACTTTATTCACATCAACTTTTCAAATTACTCCTTTTATTACACAAAAAAATAAAATAAAACAATTTCCCCCTCTCTCTAAAGCCAAAACCGGTGCCACTCTCTTCCCTCATCTATCTATTTTATTTCTTTTTCAATTTATTTTATTACATCTAAAATTCACTCCAAAAATTCTATAAATACCCCCTTCCTCTTTCATTCTTTCACACAATTCATTCTACTGCCAAAACTCTCTCAAATTCACTACACAAACTCTCTCCATAAACTTTTCTTCTACCAAAACTCTCTTTCATTAATTACCCACAAGAATTTCTCTTTATGCAATACAACTACCATCTCTCTATAACCACATAACCATATATTCACTACCATCTTCATACCACATAAATACCTTAGGTAAAAAAAAAAAAAAATTCCTTTCAACCATTGAGTTATCTATGTCATGTAACTTAGCATGGCTATGGTGTTGTTTTGAAACTCATATGAGTAGTAAAGCAACAACATGTTCATATTTTGTTCTTGTACATAAACTTCTTATTTTATGTTATGTTGATTTTATTATTATTATACCATCTACTAAATATATCTATGTATTTGTATATAATCTTTAGAGTATATAAGCTCACTTGTTATTTATTTATTTCATGTTTTTCAATTTATTTATTTCATGCTTTTCTTTAAGACTAGTCTTTCTATTCTTAGACTTGTCCATATCAAGTCAAAACAATCTTTTGTTTATTTTCTTTAATCTTTCGGGACTAGTCCATTCTTAGTCCCGTGATGCCTTGATGAAGCTAAGGCTCCAATACTTGACTGAGATTCCTTGATGAAGCTAAGGTTCCCAATACTTGATATTTTATTTTCTTGTTTATTATTTGTTTCTAATATTTTCTTATGTTCTTATTATTTTATATGCTCATGATATTTGCATCTACACAATGTTAATGTCTGAACTAATTCAAAAGTAGAATTTTATTTTATAAACCAAATTTCCTATTATGTGACTTGTCACAATAATGAAGTTATTATCAGCAACATAAAAATAGAGTTTTCTCAACGTTTTCTTAAATAACAGAGATAGATTACCAAGGAAACATAAGAAATAAATATTTTCTTTGAAAATTATGTTAACCTAAGCTTTAGTAAAATAATTAATATTAAAAGTTTTTATAAAAATCTCAGGATTTAGACTCTTTTAAACTTCATAATAAAACTAAGAAAACAAACTAGTTTTCAAAATTAAGATAAACTCATAAAGTTATGAACCCACTTAGGAAAAATAATGGTTTTCAAATTTCTAAAAAGAAGGAACTCATTTTCAAAAGAATATAAATGAAGTAAGATTAACAAAAAATGGATTTTATCAATGAAAATGATTCATTTCAAAAGAAATGAAAGAACAAGTTTTAGAAAGCAAAAGCTTATATTTTAGAAATGAACATAAGAAGACAAGACTTATTTTCTAAAACCATCCTAAAAACAAAATTATGAAAAAGGGTTTTCATCAACTTAATATACTTTTGATAAAATTGATCTTTTATCACTAGAAGTAAAATTTATGAAAGACTAAGGTTAAAGGAAAATTTATTTATTTTGGAAAAAGGAATGAAGGAAATAAAATAAGAATATATTCATGAAAATATAAAGTTTCTTCCAAATACTTGGAAAAGAATTTATCAAGATAAGTTTAACACTTCAAAAAAAGAATTGTTTTATGAAATAAATTGTTGAGACACTACCATTAGAAAATTTTGCATATAAAGTGAACTTATCTATATACTCAAAGTATTTATCAAATATATGTTCATATATATATATATATATATATATATTGTTACAAAAGGATTTTCTTTAAAATAAAGTTGAGTTAGAAAACGAATTTGCAAAAGTTTGGTAATTTTCATTTTAAATCTGTATCCAATGTTTTCAGAACCCAAATGACCTTATATAATAAAGATAACCTTAGAAATGGATAGATCTTTTCGAATAGGTAGAAAACGGTATATTATATGTAAAATTCTAAGTTAAAATGAGCAAGTTATGGCCATTTTAAATTAGATTTTCTTCTCATATGATTTTACTGCGATTTTAAGAAAAATATAGAATATCCAAGAATAGAAATTCCATGAAAGACTTATCCCGGATATTTCTTTTTTCTAGGTGACGAAGGATACGAGAATACCCCATCCGAGGATTACTACGACTAAAAAGATAGCGAAATGGACGAGTAAGTTATTCCTCCTAAATTCGTTACCTTGATTGTGATTATAAAGTAGTAGCATTAGTATACTAGGAAAAGATAAAAATGGATATATATTTAGGGAATTCGGGATTATGTGTATATATATATGATTCTATGTTTATGTGTGAAATGAGAATTAAGAATATCGCAACTTAGAAATGCTTGTTTAAATAATTTTGTTTACTTGCTTGTATGACTGATTGTTGTTGCTAAATTGATTGATCGCCCCTAATAAACCTTAATATGGTTTGGCTTAAGAAAACCAAAACGCTCACGCATAGCATCCATCGAGTCGCATCTTTTTCGAAAGGCTGCTACTCCTACGCGTAGAGTTGGATTGGCTGTGATCGTACGGTGCCACGGGCCATGTTACTTCCTGGAGAATCCAAATCGCTCGGGGAAAGGACTCTAGATTCGGAGCCGAGCTAACCGAACGCTGTGGGTGACGACCTGGGGACTAGCAGTAGGAGGTCGAGGACCTTCAACCCCGATTTCCTAACCTTTGATACGGAGGGGTAAATCGGTTCTATATATGGTTTCTAGATAACTATATATATTTGCGTAATCATGTGATTGTTGCATTGCTTGCATAGCATATGAGTGAAAATCTAAATGAACTTTTTTGAATATATGGTACGAATGAAAAGGAATATCTCACTAAGCTAGTTGTAGCTTATACCCCTATAGATTTTGTTGAAACAGGTATACCCGTGGCTTAAATTGGGGATCATGACATTAAGGAAGTCATGAAAGGATGATTAAGCTTCTATGAAGGAAATGGAATCATAAGATGAAGTAATTTTATAAGGTTCTTTATATGTAATGACCTATATGATTATTGATGTATATTTATTTGAAGATAATAGAAGGATAGGCCCCTAAGAATTGAAACATAATATGTATGTTTTATGATAAGTATTCTCTTTGCCTTATTACTTATTTATTATCAATATAAATTGCGCTACTCCGATGTGTTCCCTTGGTTGTGATGTACGCCTTGTACATGATATGGAAGCCTTTGCGTGACTAAGGTAGTCATTCCTAGGCTTTAGTATTGTATACGGCGGACTGCCACGTTTAGGGTACCCCTCAGGGCGTGACAATTAGCCTCTTTTGTGGCTTAAGAACACTTTGATAAGGTTGTTTGAGGCGGAGTTTGCTATGTTTTGGCCTTGTGGCTTACAGCGTAGGCATGAGGTGCATTCTCTAAAGAAAACATTGCTCCACTGATCAACATAGTATTCTAATTTATAGAACTATAGTATTATTATATATATTATATTGTATTTATAACATTATATATAGATAATATCATTATATATACATATGATATGTTACAAATGTGTACAATTATAAATGTTATGCATATATATATGTTATACATATAGTAATAAGATTTAGAAAACTATAGTATTATTATGCCTTATAAATACATATAATATACTATAAGTTTTTATTCATAATATTATATATAAATGTGTTATAACATTAGATATATAATATTATTACATTATAATTATAGCACATACATACATATTTATAGTATTATAACATATCCAATTATATACTTACATAATACATATAATATTATAATATTATATTGTATAATATTACATCATTATATTACATAATATTATGTTTTAAGTTAAAGTTGAGTTAGAGTTTGGTGGAAAATTTGTGGCTATTGAAAATTAGTTGCTCTAAAAAGACTAAAAGAAGTAAAAACCTAATTAAGGGAAATATGATGGGGAAACATGACTAAAAATCACAATTCCTTCTATATAGTTTTCGAAAAAACCAAACATGCCATAACCATTGAGTATGTTGTTCTAAAGACAGATTCGCAAACGCTGTTTACATGACCTATATTTCTCTATTCTTATGGTCTTTGTTGTAATAATTTAAGTATGCTATTTCAAAAACAACTTTCAGTTTGTTAAAAAAAAAAGAAATTAACGAAAAAGAAGGGTATACACTTAAGTGTTTGTTGTCATTGTTTATTACATAAAATGGGGTAATTTTTTCCTTTAAATATATATGGCTAGCCTCTTAATGAACTATTTCAAAAATTTCATTTATACCAATTTTCTTTTTCAATTATTCTTCTCTTTCTAATACGTCATCTTGTATACCCTAAATTTGCATTGATTGAACATCATTAGATATCATGTTAATACGAGCCTCGTATATATTCATGTGCTTTGTCTTTAGATGGACGTCTTACGGAATTCTAATGACATGTCACCAATCCAAAAAGAGAGTAGCAATAGGCTCGTATTCTTTGTAGTCCTATGCATCCTTAGCTACATTGTTGCATGCCTCATATTGCTCTTTAAAAAAATGGAAGAGAAACAACAAGCTCAGATTGCAATGATGCCACTTTTTTCATCCACACTTGTGGCGTGAACAACATCATCATTGTCACAAAAATTATATGAGGTACCACTTGGATTTGTAATTTTTACAGATGTTATCTTTGCGGTGTTATTAGGGTTCATGACTTGGGCCTTAATTTTGTGTGCGAAGACGAAGGCACATCAAAATTAAAAGCAACAAGAGGATGGTGGCATGAAGATGAAATAAAATTAATTATAGTTACATGTGTTTTTTTTTTTTCGTATATGGGTTATTGGGGTGGGGTAATTCTTTGTTCTTGAAGAAGACGTAGGAATACACATTTTCATTGTTGTTATCATGTCCTGTTAATATGTAATTAATTGTGTGATGTGTTGTACTATGCTCATGTGGGCAAGTGGTGTGTTAAAGTGCAGTTCTAAGAAGTGGAGTGTTTGAAGTAAATTTAAATAGTAGATAAGGAATAAAGAGAGAAAATAAGGGAGCAGTTAAGTGGGTGTAATTATCCTTACTTGTATAAAAGTTACAAAATGTGAAAAATAATAGCAAGTTTTTTTTTTTTTTATCTCAAATTATTAAATTTATGAGATCATTTAATTCTCTTTAAGGGGAAAAATACATTTAATATAGGAAGCATGGGAAATCACTTAAATCTACAATTGTATATAAAACCATAGTTAATAAACCAACAACTAGATCCTTAAGTCAATTTGATAACATGTTGGTATAAGAGGCAACCTTCATGGATGATTTGAAGAAAATGTAGCAACAACAACAATTGGAGACTTGACTGTCAATGTTCTAAGATGATTAGACTTATCTAGAGCACATGGAGACAAGGTAGGATCAAATAATTTCCCAAATGGAGAGTTGAACTTAAGGGGGGACCTTCTAAAGGCTAGTGGATCACACACTTAAGTTCAATCCTATTTATGGGGAAAAAAAAACCCTATTTGGGTGGTATTAAGGGAGGTGTATTTCCTTTAATTATATGTAAGCCTAATCCATTTAATTATATGTAAGATTAATTTTTAATAGTTTTAAAAAGAAAATGATGAAGATACAATTGCATCATGTTTACCTCAACAAATTCAAGTTCCTGAAGGGATGATTACACGAAATAGAGTCAAGAAGCTTCGGGAGAGATTCAAGAATTTGTGCAAAAGTTTGTTGAAAATCACTCCAAGTTCACCAACATCGACTTTGAACCAAAAATAAAGACTTTAATGAGCATTTCCACAACTCAAGAAGACAACACAACAATACAAATGGAAATCCAAGCCAAAACTGTCGGCCTTCATTCCATTATAATAGAGATTTGTACACCGCCTGTGTACGCTGCCAGTGTTTCAAGTATGCCGCTGGTGTATAATTAATGTTGCCAACCTTCTTTTGCAAGCAATTTAATTTTTAATTATGACTTTTGAGTTTCCAGGCAAGCAGTTTAATTTTTATATGCGACTTTTGAGTTTCCTTAGTTTATTACATATAGCCCTAAGTGTTGATTGTAATGGGACAATTTTAGAATACATTTCTCATTGTGAAATACAATTTGAGAGAAATCCTTTCTCTTTGAGTTATTTTGAGAACTTGGAATTTCTTCAAGAATTTGAATTCTTGTTGAGTTCATCATTATACCAAGGTTCTAGGTCGGTATATCCAATAGGGTCGCGATCATCATATCAAGGTTCTTTGGGTTACTCAATCATAGGGTCGAGGTGAATTCCATCTTATCATATCAAGGTTCGTGGAGTTTCAGATCTAGATCCGAATATTTCATTGGGTCAAGGTCTGCCTTCTTGATTCTTAAAGTTTGGGCAAATTTCAAATCCGTGCCAAGCACGCATCAGATTGGTACCAGAGACCTAGGTTTTCTAGGAATCATTCCAATTTAGCAAGAATTGAAAACGGCACATCAAAACCTTAAATTGGTTCGTTCATATTTTTCTTTTGTATTTCTTTGGTTGTTGAAATTGTTGTTAGGGTTCTTGTAATAAAAAAAATATAAATAAAAAAAATCAAGAAAAGAGTTGCAAAAGGAAAAAAAAAAAAGAAAAGAAAAACAAGTAAAAAAAAAAGTGAAATTGAGCATTCATTTTTGTTTTCTGGTTAAGTGGAATTTAGATCCTGTTATATATTTACCATGGATTAAGGTGTTGTGAGGAACAAAACAAGAAGGGAAATTCGAGAATTGAGATCCAAGTTCGATACAAACCATAAGACAAATGATCGAGAGGTAAGGTGGTAAGTGTATTTTGAGTTTGTGTGAAATACGAGTGTTGAGTGTTATAATTTGTGAGAGATACATGTGAGTGATTGTTGAGATGAAAATTACTCATATTTCTTGGGATTAATTTGGATTAATTTGTTATTAATTTTATAGAAATTATTTGGAATTGGTACTTATTTGTGTTTTCTATGATTTTTAGGATTTTGAAGTCAAAAGAAGCAAATAATACAAGATTGGAACAAATTGGATCAAAATGCAAAAATCAGCAAGATAGGCCGGCCATTCATGGATTTAAGCTACCGGCCATTATTGGATTTCATCGGTGTTTAATATAAAACATACAAAGGCTGAAGGAGGATTGAAGAAGGCTGCCAGCGTATCTTGAATTTCGCCAGTGAACAAATTGAAGAAGGAACGCCGGTAGCGTATCTATTTAGGCCGTCGACCATCTTGGTTCTGAACGTGAGCAAGCAATGTAAGCTGCCTGCTAAGCTGGCGGTGATCCTGGGTTTTCACCAGCGTAAATCACTTAAGCCGACCAATTCATGAAGAAAGCCACTGGCCATCCTGGGAATTTCGCCAGCCTTCTTGTAACGACTGGGTAAATGAAAAGCCATGAAGCATTTAGGCCGGTCAATTCATGATCTAAACGGATCCAGCCTTTGTCCCTACGAATTCCATAACTTCCAAACTTGTATTTATATATTATTTAGGGTTTCTTTCAGGAGGATTCATTCATTCCATATTTAGATACAATTTTGTAAGAAAACCCTAGAGAGAATTCTAAGGGTCATGAGTGGCTAAACTCAAAATCTAGCCAAAGGGATTATTGCAAATCAATTCAAGATGGATTGTGAGACCGAAGTGGTTTGATTTCATTGTTCTCTATTTTGAATATTTATATTTCATCAGATTTATTTGTGATTGTTTGTCTATTATTGATATAACTTTGGATCCGGTTGTATTAGATCACAAACAATTATCAATCAATTAGGACTCACATCCGTAATTGTATGAATCTCCTAATATAAAGTGATGAAACAACACGATAGTCGTAAATAGATGATTATTTGTTGTTGTTGATGAAATATAATCTATTCTAAATAATCCATGCTCTATGAGATTGTTGATTAGGGTTAGGTCTCTCTAACTTCTAATGCAATTGATAGATTAAACCTTAAGAGCGTGTTTAGGGTTGTCTATTCGATTAGGAATAATCAAAGATCTTATCTTGGTTATTTAATATATAAAAAGAGATTGATTTTCAGAGCTTGTTGAAAATTATAACTAACCTATTCAAAATAGGAATAATAATTATTGAGTCAAGGATCAATCCCGGGAATTGAATTGTAATAAGACCTAGGCTAGATAATCTTTTTAATATAGAAATTCTTGTTAATTAGATATAGGTTTATTTTAATCGTGTGATTTCAAAAACCCCTTATTTTATTTTTCTTTTTCTCTTCTTAATCTCGATAGAAACTTGGGAATTTTACCAGTCCCTGTGGAGACGATCCTGCTCACTCTATTTACAAATATTTAGAGCAGGTTGATTATAAATATTTATTTTTGTTGGATTCGACACCCACCAGTGAAGTAAGTTATTCTTTCTGTTTCTATTATTTGTTTGAAAATTCTAACCATTACAAGATGTCTAGCTCACCAAGGAAGGAAGAAGATGAGAGTAATTATGTACAGAAGGATATGGCTAGAATGTTTGAATTTTATAGGGATTAACCATGCAAATGGATCACACGGAATAGAAGAATTCAAGAGAAGAGCCTGATTCTGATGATGAACAAAAAGTCAGGAAGCCTGCTAGGTTCATAGGCAACAATAACTCAAGAAATAGCATTGGTAGTGGAGGTGAGAAAGTTGACACCAATTTGAATTCCATAAAATTTAAAATTCCTCCTTTTCAGGGGAAGAATGATCCAGATGCTTATCTGGAATGGGAACGCAAGATTGAACTGATTTTTGCATGTTACAATTACTCTAAGGAAAAGAAAGCTAAATTGCTGTGGTAGAATTTTGTGGATATGGCAGCATATGGTGGAACCAATTGATAATTAATAGAAGAAGAAATCTAGAGGATCCGATTAGTACTTGGCAAGAATTAAAGTAGATTATGAGGAAAAGGTTTGTACCTTCATATTATTCTAGAGGATTGTATCGCCAATTGCAGGAATTTTCACAAGGAAGTATGAGTGTTAAAGAGTATTACATGGAGATGGAGACACTCATGATGAAACTTGATAGCCAAGAGGATAGTGAAGCCTCTATGGCAAGGTTTTTGAATGGTTTGAATAGAAATATTGCAGACAAGGTTGAATTGCGGCACTATATGGAATTGGATGAAATGTATCATATGGCCTTGAAAGTTGAGAGCTAGCTTAAGAGGAAGGAGAAATACAATTTTCATGTTCTTCTTCTACTCCATGGAAGAAGGAGGATAAGAAGAATAAGAAAGAAAAGTTTACTCAAGCTATTTCAAAAGAGGAGCCTTCTAGTAAATCCAAAGGTAAATCTGAATGTCAATCTGGTTTGAGTAAAATTTGTTGTTTTAGGTGCAATGGTGTTGGTCATATAGCTTCCCAATGTCCTAACAAGAAAGCCATGACTGCTTTAGGACATGATGAGTATAAAACAACTAGTGAAAGTGAAGGAGATGATGATGAGGTGCCTGAATTAGAAGATGTTACTGATACCGAGGAGGTAGATGCTTCAAACTTATCATTATTTATCAGATGTACTTTGAGTACACAACAGGTAGAAGAGGGAGATCTTGAGCAGCAAAGGGAAAATATTTTCCATACTCGAGTTATGGTGAAAGACAAGGCTTGCAATTTAATCATTGATGGTGCCAACGGGGTAAGTGCTAATCTAGTGGAATTGCTTAAATTGCCTACATTAAAAATCCTAAGCCTTACAAGTTGTAGTGGTTGAATGACTCTGAAGAAGTGAAAGTGAATAAGCAGGTGAATTTAATGATTACTTTGGGAAACTATGAGGATGAAGTATGATGTGATATAGTGCCTATGAATGCTTGCCATATATTGTTTGGTAAACTATGGCAATTTGATAGGAATATTACTCATGAAGGGCGTTCAAATCATTTCATTGTGAGACAAAATGAGAAGACATTTTACTTAAAGCCTTTGACACCCCAACAAGTTTAAGAAGATAAAAACAAATTGAAACTGGAAGATAACATGTTGAGAGCTAATAAGAAAAGAGAGAAAACACGAGAGATAATGAGGATGATACATGAGTGACACAGAGGAAAAGCAAAGTGGCTAGTGAGAAAAAATGAGAGAGTGAGAAGAAGAAATAATTAAATTGTTTTGCCACTAAAAGTGAGATCAAGAGTGTTGTAATTGAGAAAAGATCTTTAATTGTACTTTTATGCAAGGAGATCATGTTTTCTGCTAATGATCTTGACTCAACTTTTCCTAGTTCTCTTGTATCTCTTTTGCAGGAATATGAAGATCTGTTTCCTGAAGAGATTCCTGGAGGGTTGCCACTAATAAGAGGTATAGAGTACCAAATAGACTTCATACCAGGAGCTTCTATTCCAAATAGACCAGCCTATAGGAGTAGTCTTGAAGAGACTAAAAAAATCCAAAGTCAAGTAGAGGAGTTACTAGCAAAAGGGTTTGTTCATGAAAGCATGAGTCCTTGTGCTGTGCCAATATTGCTTGTGCCCAAGAAAGACGGAACCTGGAGAATGTGTGTAGATTTTAGAGCTATTAATAAAATAACGATAAAGTATCATCATCCTATTCCTAGGTTAGATGATATGCTTGATGAATTGCATGGTTCTTGTCTATTTTCTAAAATTGATCTTAAAAGTGGTTACCATCAAATTAGAATGAAAGAAGAGGATGAATGGAAAACTACTTTTAAAACCAAGTTGGGCCTTTATAAATGGTTAGTCATGCCTTTTCGACTAACTAATGCACCAAGTACATTCATGAGATAAATGAATCATGTCATGTGTCCTTTCATAGGAAAATTTGTTGTAGTATACTTTGATGATATTTTAATCTACAGCAAGAATTTAGAAGAGCATGTGAATCATTTGAGGAGTGTACTATTTGTTTTGAAAAAAAAAGCATTTATATACTAATATTACGAAATGTACTTTTTGTTTGGAAAAAGTTGTATCCATAGGATTTAAGGTCAATGCTAGAGGCATAGAAGTAGATGAGGAGAAAATTAAGGCAATCAAGAATTGGCCTACTCTTACTAGCATCACTGAGGTAAGGAGTTTTCATGGCCTTGCTAGTTTTTATAGACACTTTGTAAAAGACTTTAGCACTTTAGAAGTGCCATTGACTGAAGTTGTGAAAAAATCTGTTAGATTTAAATAGGGTGAAGCACAGGAAAAAGCTTTTAATTTGCTTAAAGAAAAATAATATTCTGCTCCTTTGTTGTCTTTACTTAATTTTTCCAGGGCTTTTGAAATTGAATGCGATACATCTGGCATTGGCATTGGAGCTGTACTAATGCAAGAGGGCAAGCCAATAGCATATTTCAGTGAAAAGCTAAATGGAACGCCATTGAGTTATCCCACTTATGACAAGGAGCTATATGCATTGGTGAGAGCATTGGAGACTTGGCAACACTACTTGTGGCCCAAAGGAATTTGTCATCCATATAGATCATGAATCACTAAAGCATTTGAAAGGACAAGGGAAATTGAACAGGAGACATGTCAGATGGATGGAGTTTATTGAGAGTTTTCCTTATGTGATCAGCTACAAGCAAGGTAAAGAAAATGTGGTTGCTGATGCATTATCACATAGGGATGTCCTTATATCAACTCTTAATGCAAAGTTGCTTGGTTTTGAGCATGTTAAAGAGTTGTATGCTGCTGATCCTGATTTTGCTACTATTTTTTTTGTTTATGAAGATGGAGCTTTTAACAAGTTTTATAGACATGAGGGATTAATTGTGTATTCCTCAATATTCAATAAGAGAATTACTTGTTAGAGAATCTCACAGTGAAAAATTAATGGGGCATTTTGGCGTAACTTAAACCTTAGATATTTTAAATGAACATTTTTATTAGCCTCATATGAGAAGGGATGTAGAAAGGATTGGTAGTAGATGTGTTACTTGCAAAAAGGCTAAATCTAAGGTGATGCTTCATGGATTATATACTCCTTTACTTATTCCCAATGAGCCATGGACTGATATTTTTATGGATTTTGTTTTGGGTCTACCTAGGTCTAAGAAGGGTTGTGATTCAATTTTCATTGTTGTTGATAGATTTTAAAAAATGGTGCACTTCATCGCCTGTTATAAAACTGATAATGCATCTCACATTGCTAACTTGTTCTTTAAGGAGATTGTTAGGTTACATGGAGTGCCTAAAAGCATTATAAGTGACCGGTATGTCAAGTTTTTGAGCCATTTTTGAAGAGTTTTGTGGAGTAAAATGGGAACTAAGCTATTGTTTTCTACTGCTGGTCATCCACAAACTGAAGTGGTGAACATGACAATGACGACTTTGCTAAGAGTTGTAATTCAAAAGAATTTAAAGTCTTGGGAAGATTGGTTACCATTTGTTGAATTTGCATATAATCGCACTATTTATCCTATTACTGGTTTTTTTCCATTTGAAGTTGTTTATGGTTTTAATCCATTAACTCCTTTAGATTTATTGCCTTTACCAGTTAATGAAAGAGTTAGCTTTGATGGTGAGAAGAAGGTAGAAACTATTAAGAAATTACATGAATTGGTGCCACAGAGAATTGAAAAGAGAAATAAGCAATATGCTCGACAAGCTAATAAGGGCAGGAAAAAGATCACCTTTGAACGAGGTGATTGGGTGTGGGTGCACTTCATGAAAGAGAGATTTCCATCTCAAAGGACATCAAAATTGGAGCTTAGAGGCGTTGGACTATTCCAAGTGATAGAAAAGATCGATGACAATGCCTACAAGCTAGATTTACGAGATGAGTACAATGTAAGTGCTACTTTCAATGTTTCTGATTTAAGTCCTTTTGATGTAGGTGAAGCTGATTCGATGACGAATCTTTTTGAAGAGAGGGGGAATGATGAAGATACAATTGCATCATTGCATCAAGTTCACCTCAACAAATTCAAGTTCCTAAAGGGATAATTACACAAAATATAGCAAAGAAGGTTCGAGAGAGATTTTAAGGATTTGCGCAAAAGTTTGTAGAAAATCACTCTAAGGTCACCAACATCGACTTTGAACCAAAAATAAAGACTTTAATGAACATTTCCACAACTCAAGAGGACAACACAACAATATAAGTGAAAATCCAAGCCAAAACTACTGGCCTTCATTCTATCATAACAAAGATTTGTACATCGCCTGTGTATGCTGCCAGCCTTCTTTTGCGAGCAGTTTAATTTTTAATTGTGACTTTTGAGTTTCCAGGCAAGCAATTTAATTTTTAAATGTGACTTTTGAGTTTCCTTAGTTTATTGCATATAGTCCTAAGTGTTGATTGTAATGGGACGATTTTAGAATACATTTTTCATTGTGAAATACAATTTGAGAGAAATCCTTTCTTTTTGAGTTATTTTGAGAACTTGAAATTTCTTCATGAATTTGAATCCTTGTTGAGTTCATCATTATACCAAGGTTCTAGTTCGGTATATTCAACAGGATCATGAGCATCATATCAAGGTTTTTTGGGTTACTCAACCATAGGTTGAGGTCAATTCTATCTTGTCATACCAAGGTTCGTGGAGTTTCAGATCCAGATCTGAATATTTCATTGGGTCAAGGTCCACCTTCTTAATTCTTAGAGTCCGAGCAAATTTCAAATACATGCTAAGCATGCATCAAAAAATATGATTTTGAGAAAAATAATCTCTCCTCATTTTTTCCATAAATGGACAATCAACTTTGTAGACAATATAATTTTACATTATTTTTAACAACTTGAATTCTAGGAAAAAAAGTTGTAAACATGAAATAAGACAAGAAACCCTAAATAAAAATCAAGAAGTTTTTTGCAATTTATGAAATGTTAATAGATAAATAGTTCGATTGTCATAGAGTAATTTGAAAATATGTTTGTTATAATTTTGGAATGCTTAAAACAATTTCCATACTAGTAAATATAACATTCAAGTACGAAACCAAATATAATTAACATTTAAATGTACTAACTAAAAGACCGGCAATCGACTTACAAGTTAATATTCCCAACCACTAGTTATAGGACATCTTAATACCTAAGAAATGACTCGTGCCGGTCCCAATACAATAGTATGCTGATGTTGATATTTATGAATAATAGTAAACCTTAAATTATTTTAAAATTTAATACATAAAAAAGCTTATAATACCCTGCTAAAATATTTTATTTCGTCAAAGTAGTATAACTAAAATTTCCTTTTTAAGTCCAAAGTCTACAATATTCTATATAATTTTCTCCTAGATGGAGAATAACTACCATGCCAACACAAACAATTGATAGCAGCCCCAAAATCACAACCCCGACCTGACATACGTAAATCACGATGATAACCATCTTTTCCTAGTATCTATCTGAATAGGTCCCTTCAATTACACTCGTTTTTAATTTTTTTGACCACATATAGCACATCCTTACAAAAGCATCGCCATCCCCAATCAACATGGAACATAACTGTTTCACAGCCAAATTTAGAGTAACCTCTAACTAAAATTTTATAGTTAAGTTTCAATAGTCCATAAAAAGTAATATTAGCAAAAACACTTTTTTTTTTCAAATGTTAGCGTTCAGGCCTTATCAACATAAAGGAGAGTCTTCTAGGTAAAATCATCAAGGTATTGTCATCCTCCTATAACTAGTTTCCAATCTCAATTGATTGTTGAATTTATCAAAAAGAAATTATGAAATTAAGCAAATGATAAATGAAGGAAAAATATGTGATGCCTATGGTTTTGTCATAGAAAGTGAAATTGTCTAATTCATGGTCTTTATATAGATAAAAGTGATACTGCTAGCTAACTAGCTAAATCTGAAGAATTCTCACTTTGAAAATCAGTGGTTGATATAAAAGTTTAAAGAGGAATATGGCTTACTTATTATTCAAATCCTAACATATTGGATGATAACGATGATGCTAATGATAAATGTATATGTGATAAAGTAAAATAATCAATAGATGGGCATCCAAGAAGGGAAAGAAAGGATGGATGATTATGAAACTTGATCTTGAGAAAGTGTGCGGTAGAGTTGAATGGGATTTTGTAAGGAACTCCATCGAAGCCTTGAATTTTCCTCAATCATTGGTGAATTAATAGCTTCTTATCTATCAACCCAATCTTATTCAATTATTTTGGATGGAGACATTTCCACATAGTTCGAGAGTTCCTGTAGATTAAGACAAGGATGTCTAATGTCACCCTTATGTGTTCATTTTAGGTATGAAAATGATGACTAGATGGATTGAAGCTGTTATTTAGGTTGGCTGGTAGGGATCTACTAAAATTAAGGGAGTTGACCTTGAATTCTACCACCTTTTCTTCGCTAATCACTTTATTTTGATGGGTGAAGCGACATGTTAAACCGATGTTGGATTTGATGAATTGTTTTGGTCATATATGAGGACAACATATCAACTAGGATAAGTCTAGAATCCTTTTCTTAGCAAATACAGAGCATACCATCTGAAAGGACATTAGTGAGGAGTGTAGAATAAAAGCCACTGATAAGTTGAGTCTATACTTGGGTTTTGACATGGAAAACAAGTTAAAATGTTAATGAAATTTGGGTAAAGAAGCCATAGACAAGATATTTGACAAGATTCGAAGGAAATTATCGAAATACAAGGCGAAAACTCTTTCCATGGTAGGAAAGCACACTCTAATTAAATCCGCTTTAGAAGGGATTATGAGTTACTCAATGTAGGCAACACATTTATTGAAATCTACCTTATTAAAAGCAAATAAATTGATTTGAGACTTTCCGTAGGGAGAAAACTGCATGAAATTAGCCAACAGGAAGTGAAAAGATAAAAAAACTTAGGGAATTGGGAATTTGGGATCTAAATATTTGAAGTAACATATGCACGACAAAGCAACTCTAGAACATAAGATACAAGAAGGTCCTATGGATGAAACTAGCTGAAAGAAAGGAGAGGAAGTACTAACAAACTTGATGACTTTCAAGATAAAAAAACCTTGAAACAAATTATTAGAATATTGAATTGGGTCAACTCTCTTCATGTATGTAGACTTAGAGATGGAAGTTCACGTAATTATGGTCAGCCACCAAGAAATATGTTGACAGCAACTCGTCATCATGCTTGGAATTATGTAGACGACTGAAATGAGAAGGTGATTGGATATCTTATAGATGAGCATATTGCAAGAGAATTAGATTTAATTTTACTTACTGGAGATGGAAGTGAAGATACTTGGTGTAAACCCCTAATATTTAGGGTAATTTCAAGCTTAAATCCTAAGCTAGAAAGTCAATAGGAAACCGTAAGTCAACAAAACCCTAGCAGTTTAGATCAGGTAATCCCGTTTTCTTAAACTGAGAATTCGAAATATGAGTAGAGAGTGTAGATTGGTTCGTAATAATATTAGGATGCTTAAAAATATCATATGGATAAATTTTTGGTCTATTTTGAACTCGATTGGATACAGACTTTGAAAAGCATATCCCGGGGCTTGAGATACTAAGAATATGCTATTAGTATCATTGGATATGTAATTTCATAAGATTTCCAAATATATCAGTTATATAATTTTTCGGTTTGTAAAAGTTTCAGTTATGGCTTTTTTACCGTATTTTCATTACTACTGGTAATTTAATTATCTAATCTACTTTTTGATTTCTAATCACACTATTCACAAGTACAACCACCCACACTCTATTCTTACATCTTACAACCTATTTTTACAATCTTACATCATTTTCCTTACAAATTTACTTTTCCAATACTTTTTATTACTTAAACTACTTAGTAAATTTGAATTTTTCTACATAAATAATCAAACATCCCTCTCTCTCCCCTAAACCCCTAGAATTGATGCCCCCCCTTGTCTTCTCTCTCTCTTATTTTGTTTAAATTTTCTCCTTTTATTTACTCAAAACAAACCCTAATTTCATTTCTATAAATATCCTCTTAGTCTTTCACTTTTCACTCTTCTCTCTTTTCTCTTAAGTGAAAACTCCTACAATTTTTTTCTCTCCTCCTCTCCTTTTCTTGTTCCGTGACCCCCTCCTTCTCTCACACATACACACATAATTTTTCTTCAAGTTTTTCTAGCTCCACATATTAAATAGGTAATAGATCTACACCCTACTACAATAAAATATTTAATGGTAAGATCATACATGTGTGGTTCCACCAAAATCCCCATGAGCTTTATGCTAGGGATGTGGAAACACTTAAGCATGATATCCTTGCTATCACAATATTGTGGATCTTATTATATAAGTTATTTTGCTATATTATTGTTTTATGTTGTTATTATTGATATTTTGTGCATATATTCATTTATTAACCACATCTACATAATGTTGGTGTTGCATTTAGATTCATGACTTGCATGATATACTAGATCTAGTTGTTTTGAACACATAAATGCCATAGATTTTATCTTATGTACATAAAAGACTTGTAATAGCATAATAATAGTGAGAAAATGTTAGAAAGTCCAAGATCTATTTTAGTTTCAACAAAAATGATTTTTGAAAATTCGGATCTAAAAAGAACCCTATTTTAAAAACCTATTTTTCAACTCCAAAATGAGTATTTTACATTAAATATGAAGGGCTTAGGGAATAGGTATCATAAAGGAATGGTTTTGAGGAGTAAAGCTTAGATCTACTAAGAGATATTTTCAAAATAAGAAAAGTTTGCAAAAGTTATGTTAGCATTATGTTTCAACCCCAACAAGAAACTTAAAATTCATAATAAGGAAAGGTTGATATGTGAACACTTATTTTTCAATCCTAAAACAAGAGTTTTATTAAAGAAATGAAGCCTTAAAGAGTAGGTATGATTAGGACTTAATTTTAGAAAGATTAAGTGAGTTTTACATAATAAACAATATCAAATATAAATTTCAAAATTCGGATTTAGAAATGACCCCCACTTAAATACCTATTTCCAAATGCCAAAATGAGAATTTTAATAGAGAAATGGAAGCCTTAGGAAATAGATGTAATAAAAACATAATTTTGACAAGAATGAGTGGATTTTATCAAGGTATAATCTTAAAACAAGGAAATGTTTCAAAATATAGATCAAACAATATTTTAATTCCTTAAATATGTAAAATTCGTAACTTGGTAAAACCCTTATTTAAACATATATTTTCCAACTCCAAAATGAAGAATTTTATAAAAATAATGAAAGTGTTAGGCATATAGGTCATTAAGGTTGTATTTTTATAAACACAAGTGCGAATTTACAAGAAATAAAACTAGTTTTCTTAAGTCAAGTAATTTAAAAGGTTTTGCAAAGCTAAAGTTTTCTAAAAGAATTATTGTAATCAAATATCATTAAGGATATACATATAGATAGCTCATATCATGGCATTCATGATAATAACTTGTAGATATTTCATGTAGATATAATATACTTGGTAGAAACAAAGCTTAAGAAAATAGTGTCTTTCAAACCTCATAAAACATTGTCTAGGCACATGAGAAAATAGATTGATCAAAACCCATGAATCATGCATGATATTGAGTTATATATGTATATAAAAGAGACTTTCAAGATATAATGATATCTAAGTATCTATCAAAGCTTATGAATGATGCTTGGATTGAAATTAGAATTTGATTTGTGGGTTGGGAATCTGGTATAACATTTTGTACCCTACCAGTCATGAACCAAATGACCTTGTTTGATAAAAATAACTTGAGAAATAGATAGTTCTCATCGAATAGGTAGAAATTGGTATATAATATGTGAAATTCCGAGTTAAAATGACCAAGTTATGGCCATTTTAAGTTGGAATTTCCTCTCAGGCAAACTTTAACGAAATTGTTATAATAGAATTTAAAAGTTTCATAGAAATACTCATTGGAGATATTTCTTTTGTTAGAAAACTTAGGAGACGGACTAGACCTTTTCGAGGATTATTACGATTAAGAGGAATTTCGTGCCATGGTAAAGTGAGTTCACTTTCTTTAAATTACATACTTATGATTGTGCTAGTAATTATAGTGGCATTAGAATTAGGACAAGATAAAAATTGGAATGTGCATGTGAATTATGCTTGGTTGAATAGATGATAAGAAAATCGAAATGGGAATTGTTATAAATATGTATATGATTTAGCATAGAATTGAAATGTCTGAAATTTTTATGATCGCCTATAAGTCAATTAAATAATATGCCATGACCATATAACTAAATTATCCATGTATAACATATATTGAGTCACATTACATTCGTTGTTATACTTTTGTGGGAAAAAAAGGCGTGATAGCTAGGCAATGGGTGGCCTGAAAACTCGGATATTGGCGCGAGATCCCCTGAATTAAAAGGGAAGTGGAGTAGGCACTTGAATCAACTTAATAATTAAGGAGTGGTTGGGCACCTGAAACAACCACTAAATGTTTGAGAGTAAAATTGAAATCTATGGTCGTATAGGCTTGAAACACTTAACCCCGAATAGAGGGCGTGAATCCATTCAATATAGGACTCTCGGAAAGTCTTATGTATTGTATGTTCATGTGCTTACACATTTCATATGATTGTTTAAAATACCTTACTTGCCCTATTGTTTAATTAGGTATTTAATTTGGAAGTGAAACTCACTAAGCTCGCAAGCTTATACCCTTATAGTTTCTTATTGCAGTACAATTATCTATGGCAATCCCCAATGGAACATTTCTCCCAAGTACAACTTTTAGAATCTAAAGAGCTTTTTGAAGAAGTCGGAACCTAGATGTTAGGCATAAACATCTAGTTAAATCTCCTTAATTATATATACATATATATATATATATGTTGTTGTAAGAAATTTTTGTGGACCCTAAAAACTCCTAATATTTTGACAGGGGTATGCTTCTTAGATCATTGTAATAGATTAATCTTGGTCATAACTGCTAAGATTTATATTCTTATTGCTATGTATGTCTTCTTAAGCTATTTCGATTCAAAGTAAGGTCCCCTACATGGTGAACTTAAGCCTTACACCCGGTGTCTAAACTCATGGGATGACTACGTTATCATACTTGAGTTTAAATGTCGAGTGTGGTAGATTATTGTATTTAGGGTACCCTTTAGAGCGTGACACTTGGGCATGGAAAGAAGAAATGGGAGGTAAACCTACTTTGAAATCAGCTTATTTGTTACTTTGGAAAGAAACAACTCTAGATCAGGCAATCGGCAAGGAAGAGTAGATCTGGGAAACCTTTAAATATTAGATGATTAAACTATTCACCTAGTGATGCTAGAAGGAATGTCTTCTAATTAAAGATGTATTGGCTAAGAGAAGCATGCTAGTTAATCCTGTATGCCCACTGTGCAATGGAGACAAGGAAAATATTGAGCACCTCTTCAAGAAGTGAAAATGGTCAAGGTTGAAAAGGCGACTTTTAAATCCTTTAGCCCTTTTCTAGAACTCAATAAATATGCCCTTTAAGTCATGAATGAAGATGAATGCATCACCACATTCTAAAAAGAGATGAAATAAAGAATCTTCACGGCAGTCGATGTTCTATTTTGCATTATGGAGTGTCTAGAAAGAACGAAACATGAAGGTGTTTCAGGATACTGCTAGGAATTTAAAATGGGAAAATATGCCCACTTGATGATTAGGGAATATTGGAGCCACATCAAAGTTTCAAAAGGCCAGCAAATTTGGAAGAATATGGACTGCACCTAGCAAAAGCCTAGTAATGACGAAGCCAAGATCAATGTAGATGCGGCATGTAGAGTAGATGAATCATGGTATGCAATTGACGATTGTACAAGAGACTCAGAAGGATGATGTATCGGAATATTTAGTTGATGGATAAACACTTCCTCACCTCTTGAAGCGGTGATATGAAGCATTTACTAGGGCCTTAAGCAACTATGTAGATCACTATCACAAAGATTATCATTGAATCCAAATCTTTTGAAGCAATTAGGTGGTTTACTACTAATGATAGATGCTTTGATTATCTACCATAATTTGAACTTGACTACAGTCAATTGATTTGGACGACCCCCTCGGTCTTCTTATTTTGGACTCCTAGAGTAGCAAACTAAGTGGCGCATGAAATTGCACATTCCAAAATTGCTAGCATAAGGACTTTTTATCTTTTGATTCCATTTCTCGTGATTCCTTTCGTCAATAGTCAAGGATATGTTAGTAGCTTCTAATTCCTTTTTTGTTGATGCAGGCACTTATGACTCTAATGGTGCTTTGTGCACAAACTCTTTTGGGACTTGATGTTTTGTATTTTGTTGCCTATTGAATGAATTTGTAGTTTCCGCCAAAATAAATAAATAAATAAATAAAATAGTGGTCGTGGTGTAAATATCTAATGGAAGCTTCCATTAGTAAAGAAAAGAAGAAATAGTAATGAAACGTGACTTAAGAAGAAGCTTAATTTGTGAAATAGCATATGTGTTGAAATAAAAATAATTAAATAAATAATAAAAGTAATATAATAAATTACATGTACTACTATAAAAGGCGGATATGTCGCCCTTTAAGAGAAATATTTATGATAAATTATATATTTTTAAGAGGTGGCAGAATTAAAACCATCACGACATAGAAATTTAAGGGAAAAAATGTTGGTAATGGTAGAGTGATAAAATATATTAAGATGAGTGGAAATGACATGTACGAGTCATAAAGTTACTATAAAAGTTGCACAAAGAAACAATGTTATGCAAATAATTTAAAATTTGTATATTGCAGATAATTTGAAATTTGGATATCGCAAGTATTTTAATTGAAGAAGCGGGGAAAATAATATTACAAAAGGAAGGATATCTGTTTCATCTGTAGGAAATATGTAGGTATACTTTTGCTTGCTTGCTGTTATTATTTTGGAAGAAAAAGTGCCAATTAATTAGATTTATTAAAGTAACAAACCCAAAATTATCACTAACGGAAGTTTAATAGAGGATTAATATGTCACTGGTAATAAATTTATTATACATATCACGAAGAATATATTATAAAATACTATAGAAGGAATGTAAGTTATTCAAATAAATTGAAATTTGGAAATTCTAACAGTTTAACTAATGACGTGTGGAATTCCGAAAAAAGTGGTAAAGGAAGGATATATATATACACACACATATCTATATTTGGTTATTATAAGAGAAAGTCGAGAACCATGATACTCTTTTTCGAAGCAAGTAACTATAGAGCAACATGGTTTTGATTTCCATATGAAGTGAATTACAAAAATACTATTTAAACTTATAATCTATAAGTTATTATAAAAAGGATATTAGATTGAACCATTAAATTGATCCACGATGGAAATTATTGAATAGGACAACACGATTTTGATTTTCATATGAAGTGGAGTTCAAAAACTGCTAGGAGAAGAGGAAGCCTTCAAACGGGAGAAAGTTTTCAACAGGCTTTGTAAAGGAATACATAAATGGGTTTGACAACATCTATAACCTAAAACCTTACAGTATTGAATTAATAGGTTTTTTCTCTTATAAACTCTTCATATAAGTCTCATATTTTCCATGTGGGATTTTTTTAATCTTACACTTGCACAATAGGCTTAGATTTTACTCCCCCTTAATAAGAGCTTGTTAAATCGACTTAATTAAACCACTTTTTGTTAGTGGTCCTCTCCTCACCTACTCACCTGATGCAAATGAGATAGCTAACACATATATGAGCAAGATGGAATCATCTAAGAAGCAGCTGAAGCAACAGAGGAACAAAGGCTACCAACCTTGAAGGCCAGCCTTGAGGACATTGGGGAAAGCTGACCTAATGTCAGCAGCATTCACTACTAGAAAACTAGCCTTTAGAGACAGAAAATTTGCGACGGAAAATTTCTGTCTCTAAAAAAATGAATTAGAGACAGATTTGCAATGGATTTATGATGACATGAATTATGAATAATCTTCTAATTTTTATATGCTTTTGCGACGGAATTTGCGACGGATTACACATTGATTTGCGACGAAAATTTTTCTGTTGCAAATTTGTCTCTGATTTTAGAGGGAAATAAATTATTTTAGCGCCAATTTCTATTTTTTTAAATTCTATTGCAAATTTGTCTCTAAACTAAATTATTACATATATGTATATATAAATAATTATGTTTAAAATTTATTTTAAATTATACATATCTAATATAATATATATATATATATATATAAATGTGCATTATATAATAAGGACATATATTATATTTGTAAATTAATTTTATTATATAATAAATAATATGTATAATTATTTGTTATTTACAACTAATTATATATATTTTATTTATAATATATTTAACATTACATTACATATTTATATATAATAAAGTATAAATTAAAAATAGTACTTAAAACATAAATATTATATTTATATCTTATTATATATTCTTTTACATAATAACTTATATAAAAACTCAAATTATACAACTTAATAAAATATTGTATAATAATAATATAATATGTCATATGCAAGTAATATCATAAAATACTAATTAAAAATAAAGTATATTTCAATAATAATATATGTAAAATAAAATAATTAATATAAAATGTAAACTTAGTATATTTAAACATATACAAATATATAAATAATATATTATATTTTAATAATATATTAAAAAAAATATATATATATTCATATTATTTATAATTTTTATTAAATATTTATTATGACTATTCATATATTTTTAACATAAAAAAATTTATTATATATATCTTACATAATTTATATTTACATACTATATTTTATTTAAAATATAATAACATATTTGGGGAAAAAATAATATATTATGTAAAAATATAGTATATTTAAGTAATAAAATATGTAATATATAATAATTAGTTAAATATATTTAAATTGGTATTATATATTATTTTATTAATATAATAATGAAAAATATATTTTTATATTGTTTACATTATATTATAATTTATTAAGTGCAATAAAAATGAAATTAAAAAAATAAACACATTAAATAAAAATATACAATTTATTAATTTAATATAAAATATAAAATAACTAATGTAAAAAGTATATATATTATATATCATTAAATATATATAAATTTATATGTATAACATTATTTATATTTACATAATATATAATATTTTTTAATAATAATATCATATTTGGAAAAAAAATTATAATATACTACTGAAAATATTATATATTTATAATAAATATATAATTTAAAATAATTATTATAAAATGTAAACATTGTATATATTAATATTATATATTATTTTAATAAAATATTAATGAAAAATCCTTAATAAATATGTAAAGTGAAATTATAAAATAAAAATAAACTATAAAAGATATATAAAATGTTTTATAGTTATAATATTGTAAATTGTGGTATCTCTTAAATAAACAGTAGTAGAACTTTACTTATGAAGATACGAATTGGTTTATCGGTTTAGCGCTTGTGAAAACTTCAATGTTAAGTGTGCTTAGTATGTAGCATTCTATGATGGGTGACCTCTTGGGAAGGATAAATAAGAGGCAAATGTGTATTTTTTTAATAATTTGTCTTAGAATCAGAGACAAATTTGCGACGGAATAATTTTATTTAATATTTACTAATTGGATATTTAAAAATAACTAATTATAAAACAGAGACAAATTTGCAACAGAAATTCCGTAGCAAATTTGCGACGGAAAATAAATCTGTCTCTAAAAGAATTAGCGACGATGATTTTTGAAACAGAAATTTGCGACAGAAATTCTGTCTCTGAAAGTCTTTAGAGACAAATTTTTCACTTTCAGAGACAGAATTTTTTGTCTCTAAAGCCAAAATTTCTTGTAGTGATTGAATGCCAACTTATCAGCATTAAAGTAAAGAAGATTTCCCAGTCCCTAGCACATGTCACATCATAGATGTGGAATTTGCTACATGAAGTCTATGCTGGCTTAAGGCCACTAGTGTACATCCCAATCTAGCTAGCGAACATTGTAGGCCCGAAGTCAGTGTTCCTGTACTGCCAACTTTGGTCCAGCTTATGTTTTCACGTTTTATTTTGTTGTTTTATCTTCTAGGTTTATATTGTAATGGTATAAATAGTCTCAAAAACATATTTTTAGGTTAGACAATATTTTTACATTTTGAAACCCTATTTGAGAGATTTTCTTAGTAAAGTTGCAAGTTTTTTACAAGCTTTGTTCTTGAAATCAATCATTGTTATTGATTTCTATATGCTATCACGCTGTGTCAGAT
This sequence comes from Combretum micranthum, assembly GCA_024138025.1. Taxonomy (NCBI): domain Eukaryota; kingdom Viridiplantae; phylum Streptophyta; class Magnoliopsida; order Myrtales; family Combretaceae; genus Combretum; species Combretum micranthum. The sequence goes on from JAMXBD010000341.1 coordinate 449,181, forward strand.
TGGTATCAGGGCACAATGAGTTTGTAAGGACCCGCAATTTTATCCCTATATTTGATACAGGAGATAACGGATCCCCAACCACATATAACCCCTAAGATTATATGTAAGGTTGCCTAAAGGAATAGTTTGAGTAATTGTTTATTTAATTCTCTAAGATATTATACAACAAAAGACATAGATATTAGCAACGGAGATAACTCTACTTCTAAATAGCTACATACATACATATATACATATTACATTCAAGGGCTTTTTATAAGCCTTAAGCAAAACTCTCAAAACAAAACTCTACTAACACAACATTTACACCATCAACCAAAAATGAATCTCATCTAATCTATTACATTTATAGGGTCCATAGAGTCCATGGTCATCTCTAATCCTCCAACCCATCAAGAAAATCCTCGAAGTCAGTTCCGTACCCCATACTCGTATAGAACTCATCGGGATCATCACCTGAAATAGATAAAATATGAGCCAAAGGCCCAGTACACAAGTAACGAATACAAATGCGAAGTGAAGCACACATTCTTAGGCTAGATGCATTATGCAACAATCGCTTACTCATTAATAAGTCTTTAATTAATAAGACAACACGGGAGTATTCAAACTCCGGACAACAAGGTTCTAGTATTACGTCCGCCTCCCTGAGTGGTCCCTACTGTTCATACAGACTAGGCAGCCCCACCTTCCGGCGTAGCCCGTAATACTAGGGGTTCCTGAGTAACGCATCACGACGCTCAGGGGGTTGATATGAGCAGCTCGGATACTCATATCTCCTAAACCATTCTAACGTTAACGAGAAAGAACCCTGCCCCCAATCTGAGCAGGGTGCCGCTCTCCGAACCAGATTCAACGGCAACATCGACAATCAACACATAAATGACAATAGCAATCTCTTATTTTTAGGTAGTTTAATCTTGATGCCTGCCCTAGCAAAGAGTCAAGCAAGTCACTGTGTACCTGATATAGCTCGGGAATTAACGGAGTCGACTGGGCGAGGATCTAACACTGTTTAAATCAATAATAAATTCACACTTAGCTTAAACTCAAATTGAGTAGCTCAAAACATGAATTCATCCAAGAAATCCAAATAAATTTATTCAAAATCAAAATAAAGCATTTAAGCACCCTATTATACCCTAGATCACTTAATAAATACATAATTACTCAAATAACAAACTTTGGAAAATTTTAGAAAAAGTTTTTAAAATTCAAAACTCAGGGGATACGCCGGCACTCAACGCCGGCGGCGTTGAGCCGGTACAATGTCCTGAAATTCACACTGCCAACGCTGGCAGTGTTCAAGGGTACGCCGTCAGCCTTCACTCCCTACGCCGGCGGCCTTTAGCCGGCGTTGAATCCAAAACCCTAAGTTTCAAAAACATCCAGAGAAGTCTAAGCCGTCCGCTTACTTATATACGCGGGCAGCTTTGAAACATACGCCGGCGGCGTTGATTTCAAATAGCCAGCGTACAATAGGGAAGAAAGAACGCCGGCTCACTTATCAAGCGAAAGCCGGCGGCGTTCGGTCGGCCTTAAGAATTTGGGTTCTGTGGCTTTTCAACACCGCCTCTACGCCGGCGGCGTAGAAGCTTAAATTGCCGGCGTACATTCTAAAGAACAGACGCTGGCAAAACCTTAGCATAAAAGCCGGCGTTGCAAACGGCGTTAGGAAAATTGGTTCTGTGGGCTTTCTACACCGCCTATACGCCGGCGGCGTAGAATCCCCAGATGCCGGCGTACGTTCAAATTTTAACATATACGAAAATGATTTTTGAAATCCCCTGTTTTTATACATTTTGATTACTTCTCAAAACTTTTCCAAACTTAGTCCAAACTTCCTAAAGCTTGTTATATGATTCAAATACTATCCTAACAACATGAATTCCACCTCTAATCATCAAACCACCAATCATACTTCAAGTTCACATATCAACCACTCATTCTTCAATTTGTCTATAACACTCATACCCACACTTCCATATTCCTATGAGATGCAAACTACCACTTCATTAAGCACATAATCCCATTCAAACTACCATTCATGCACCAACTCAATCTCATACCAAACATCACCTCAAATCATATCTATTCTAACAATTACAACAACACATTATAAAACATGAAATGAAAAATAAAGTTGCTTTAAACTTACATGAGTGAATCTTGGCTTAGGATGTTATTCAACTCCTTAAGCTTGTAGTAAACCTTGGTTTAGGGTTTAAGGTCTTGGATTGAGAAAAGAAAGAAAGAAAGAAAGAAAATGAAATTCGTATGGAAATTTGGGGCTGCTAAAAGGAAGGGTTAATTTGTCCAAATTGAAGTCAAAAGTCATCCAAATCTCACCATTAGGGGTATATTTGTCCTAGGTTTAATTTGGAGAAATTTCAAATGCATTTGAGTCAAATTTGAGCTTAAAAAGTGGGTCTACTTTAGCCAAAAAATTCTGTCATGTTTTAAGCAAATTAAAAAGCAATTTAATTACATTCTAAACATAATGCATGCATATTAATTTACAAAAAGACACACACTCATTAGGCTATTCACACATTTATTATACTATACAAACATTTATAAACATCCAACAATAATATTAATTACATAATACTAAACACTTATAATTCAACACATTAACTAATTACATTAGCTAATCACACACACACACATATATATATCATCCCAATATCATACTAGCATGCAATATAAGAAAGTCATAGCTATTTCAGAGTTCATGCGAAGATGTCAATTAAAGAAGCTGTTGGCGGCGGTCGCGTTCTTGATGGAGATTAGGATACAAGAGTCCATAGAACTAAACATATAGTTCCTAAGATGATAATCGATGCCATGGATCGAAGATTACGATGGGTAGAGAAGCTTGCCGAAGATTTTGTCGGGCGTTTCGATGTAACGATGCTCGATACCAAAAGAGGTAGGAATGATATTGGAGTACGACCTAGGGAAAGAGAAGGCTACGACGACCCAATCAATCTTTCTGTGGTTGCAAATCGATTGACACAGATCTTAGACGACGATTCTGAGGAAGAAGAAGAAGGTTTTTTGAACAGAGGCAGTTACGGAAGAAAGGTGGTGAAGGTGAGGGTAGATATCAGAGGAATTCTTATGGTTATGTCAGGGCAATGGTGGAAATTTTCGCTTAAAGGTTAATATTCCTTGCTTTAACGAAAATATGAAAATAGAAGAATTTCTAGACTGGTTGGCGAAGGTAGATCGATTCTTCGATTATATGGAGATACCGGAGGAGTGCCGTGTGAGGTTAGTGGCATGCAGATTAAAAGGTAAAGCTTCTGCCTGGTAGAAGAAGCTACAAAAGAGAAGGCAGTGAGAAGGAAGACAGCTAATACAACCATGATTCCCCATGAAGCAACTACTGCAGAGAGACTTCTTGCCACCTTATTACGAACAAATTCTCTTTCAACAATACCAATGTTGTCGCTAAGGGCAATGAACCGTTCATGATTACATAGTCAAATTCATGCGGTTGGCCGAATGGAATGATCTTCGAGAAAGCGAAGGACAGCAAGTTGCAAGGTATGTTGATGTCCCGAAATTGCAAATTCCAGACAAGATTGAAGTGAATGTGTTGAAAATTTTAAATGAAGCAAAGAATATGGCTCTTAAGGCTGAAATGATGCTGCAAGAAAAGAGCACCCATTTTGATGATGGAAGTAAAAGGTATGGGTTTGAGGGAACAAGCAATAGCAAATCCATGATTGAAAAAAATAAAAGTCATGAGGAGAAGCAGGATATGAGTGGTAAGAAGAGAGAAGATAAAGTTGCTGGCAAGAAACTAGTTGAAGCCAAAGATAGTCAAAAGCAACATAACCCTATATGAGACCTATCCTAGGCAAGTGTTATAGATGCAATCAACCGGGTCACCGGTCAAATGAATGCCTAAATTGGAAGATGGTGAATATAATAGAGTGGGACAAAGAGGGAGAGATTTGTGAGCCCGACGGGGATGATGATGAGAATTATGAAGATGATGATGAAGAGTTCGAGCACACATGTGTTATCAAGAAGCTTATTCTTGTGCCAAAACGGAGGGAAGACACTCGGCGACATCAATTGTTTTACACTAGATGTACCATTGGTGGAAGAGTGTTTGATCTAATTGTGGATAATGGAAGTTATGAGAATATAATTGGTAGAGCAGTTGTCAACCAATAGCAGCTTCCAGTTGAGAAATACCCTAACCCTTATGCTATAGGATAAATTAAATCTGCAAAGAGGATATGGGTGAAAGAAAGATGCCGAGTTCCATTTACCATTGGCAAGTACTAGGACGAAGTCTACTATGACATAGTGGATATGTATGCCTATCATATGTTGTTTGGGCTACCCTGGTAGTACGATTTGAATACGCAATATGCTGGAAAGGAGAACTTATATAGGCTGGAAAAGGGTGAAGTAAAGTACGCTTTGTTAACCCTTAAGATGACCAACCGTTCCAAAAATAATAAGGCTAAGAAGCAATCCTTCTTGATTGTTACTCATCAGGAAAGGAGATAGAGGAGACTATTAAGGAGTCTAGGGTAGTACATGCTTTGATTGTGAAGAATGTGTTCAAAGTGGATGAAGAAAGTGGTAATGAAGTGCCAGAGTGTGTGAAGGAAGTACTGGAAGAGTTCAAAGTGGTAATGAAGTGCCATATGTTGTACCTGCTTTACTAACACCTAAGAAGGACAGTAGTTGGCAGATGTGTGTTGATAGTATAACTATCAACAAAATCACTATTGGGTATAAATTCCAATTCTCCGCCTGAAGGATATGTTGGATAGAATGAGTAGGGCAATTGTCTTTTTAAAGGTGGATCTGAGGAGTGGCTACCTCCAGATCAGGATCAAACCTAGAGATGGATGGAAAACAGCCTTCGAGATAAAGAGGGGCTATACGAGTGGTTAGTGATGCCCTTTGGCCTCAGCAATGCACCTAGTACATTCATGTGAGTTATGAATCGGGTATTAAAAACTTTTATTAGACGATTTGTCGTGGTTTATTTTGATGATATCTTGATTTATAGTAGAACTGAGGATGAACATATTGAGAATCTTAGAAGTGTTTTGGTTGTTCTACTTGAAAATAAATTGTACGCTAATCTGAAGAAGTGCACTTTCATGGTGAAAAGGCTATTATTTCTGGGCTTTGTTTTTAGCAGTGAGGGAATTATGGTTGATGATGAAAAGGTGAAAGCTATGAGGGAATGGCTTGTTCCTAGGACTGTGATTGAACTGATGAGCTTTCTGGGATTGGCAAGTTTTTATAAGAGATTCATTAGGCACTTCAGTCCTATTACTACATCTTTAACTGAGCACCTGAAGAGAGGAAAGTTCCACTGGGGTAAGGAAGCTGAGACTAGTTTTGTTGTATTAAAGGAGAAACTGTGTAGTGCTCATGTATTAGTGCTTCCTGATTTTGAGAAGCTCTTTGAGGTAAATGTGATGCCAGTGAAGTAAGAGTAGGGGCTGTGCTATCTCAAGAAAAGAGACTAGTTGCTTACTATAGTGAGAAACTGTGTGATGCTAGGAGGAGTTGGTCCACATATGATAAACAGTTTTACTCTGTGGTTAGGGCTTTGAGAATGTGGGAGCATTATGTGATAGGGAAGGAGTTTGTGTTGTATTGAGACTGTGGCTTCGAAGCATCTCAATAACCAGACTTGGATCATCAAAGATATGCATGTTAGATTGATGCACAAAGATTTCCATTCAAATTGATGCACAAATCTAGAGTACAAAACAAAGTAGCCGATGCTTTGAGCTAGAGGGCTGAAGTAGTGACTATGATGAGTGCAGAGATTGTGGGGTTTGAGTAGATGAAAGAACTCTATGCAGGGTATCCTGATTTTAAGGGAATCTAGGAGAAGTGTAGCACTGGGGGACCTTGTGATGATTATCACATACATGAAGGGTATCTAATGAAAGGCAATAAGTTATGTAAACCTCAAAAATTTTTCATAATAGTACACGACTCTAAAATAAAAAAAGTATAAACTAGCTAGTAAACCAAGAACTCAACAAAACCCAAGAATAGATCAATGAGCTGAATTTGGCTGGATTAGGATCTAAAAGCTTGAATAAAGAACTTCTTTGACCCTAATTGATACTAAAAAAGAGATTTTGTTTCTTGAGCTGATAACTCAAGATATAATTAAAGGTAACCCAAATTTTCAAACCCTGAAACTTGTCATACAAATAGGAATACATGGAAATATATGTATATAGAGAATAAATGGCTACTATTAAACTCAATAAAAACTTGAGATTAGAATTATGAGTAGTAATGCGTCTAAATTTAGTTTTAAACCCTAAATCAAAGATTTCTAGATAGTATTAAACATTACTAATAAGATTTCATAGTAGGTATCGAAAACCTAAGATATATAGATAATTTGGCTAAGATATTAAATGCGATAATGAATAGATAACCAACTACGCTTATAGATAGGAAACGATAACCTAAAGATAAACTGTTAGGGTTATAAATACATAATAAAAAAATAAACAGATGCAAAACTAATAATCTAGACTCCAAATAAATATTTGAATCACACCATTGTTTTAGTTAAGATATTCTTAAAATATTGGAGCTTAAAACAAAAATTGACCTAATAAGCTTAGAAAACCTTAATCGCGAGAGATAAAATTCTACAAATAATTAATCGCGTAAACTTAAAACTTAAAGTTATATCTTTTGACAATCTAAAAATTTTGTAGAATCTTATAAAAATACTTTTAGAAAAAAAACTCTCAAATATTTGGTAAATTTATACCCGTTTAACTTAACAAAATACCCTAAACTCTAGATAATTATCAACTAATTATAATTATAATATTTTTCTCTCCTTAAATTATGGCTGCAACTTTTAATCCATGGTTGGAGATGTCTTGATTTTTGCAAGATGAAATACATCTTCAACTTGATCCAATAATTGACTCTTTTAGTCAACATTTTACACACAACAATCAATGGAACATAGCCAGCACATACACACAATTAATGCATCAAAAAGTACATAACACACACACATGAAGCTGGAAAAATTCTGGAAAGAAAAACATCACAACCGCCTCTCCTTCCTCTTCTTCTATATATATATATATATATATATATACACATATTTAAGCACCATAATATTCAAGCAAACAAACTTTATTTATTCCCAACGTTTCCCGGTCAAACGAACTCTCAACTACCGACCAAATCGACTTAAAAACAGAACCCAACTTGTCTTAAACAACTCAACTCAGATCAAAACAAAAACTCTACAAAAAGGGACAAGTGAGTAACTCAGTCTTATTACATTGTATGTGCTTGTAACTTAGCGAACTTTAAATAAAAGATAATAACTTAAGTGTACTGTATGGGTTAATGTGAACTATTTGTTGTTCGAAATATTGATTGCCAAGCTACTATAATAAATATAATAACACAATTCTGTATGACTATATTGGTTGTGTAACTTGATTGATTGCCTGTGCATTGATTGATCGCCTTCAACTTGAATAAAACTACTGGTACCATAAAGGAAATTAAACATGCATTTCATGTCTTGCATAAAGTAGCATTTGAGTAAGTGATAGCCTACTACGTGTTAGTGTTTTAAATCTCTGGTAATGCTTGGTTTATCTAGGCAAAGAAGCTATTAGTTAATCACAAGATTACCTTTATTATGTTGGTACCATAGGAACTAAATGGTAAATGAAGGATGCCACTTATAGTATTGCTTGGAAATGATTAATACTTAATGGAGTTTCTATAGCTAAAACAGGAAATGAGTGTTTAAGACATAATAAATTCAAAGAGACAATTAAAGTGAGTATTGTTACTTTCTTGAAAGCTTAGTCTCTCCTGGGTAGGTAGGCCATGGATTGTGATCCTTCAACCCCGATGAGAGGGTGTAAATCTTTATCCTATTTGGATTCCGGGTTATCCAAGCTTGTATTTGTACATATGCTTGATTGATGCATTTCATATGATTGTTAATAAACTTGATTGATATGTGGTAAGTTTTGCTTATTCATTGAGCTCGTGATTTAGCTCACACTTTAACAGTCCTTTCAGGTTTACATTGCAACCTTGGCTCATTACTTCCAGGAGCATGGTCTTAGATAAAATTTAGAAGATGCAAGCTTAAGGAGTAGTGTGAGATAAGATTATATTTCTATTTTTAGTTGCAAGTATTTAGCATTAGAAACTTTAGTTATATATTTGGAGGATTTTATAGAAACATTATGGTCTGTAATATTATTATACTCTCAAACTTTGGATGACAATTATTTACTAATTTATGTCTTATATATACTTATCCTTCTTATCAAAGCAACTAAAAGATCCTGTTTATTGAAAATATGTCATTCTTAGAAGGTAAGCTAGTAATAATATTCAAGTGCATCTTGTTTATACTACTAGGGTACCCTCGGGGCGTGACAAGTTATGCATTCCTGAGTCTTCTATAAGAGAGAAGTTGATTAGAGACCTACATGGAGGAGGATTAGCAGGACATCTAAGGAGAGATAAAACCATTGCTGCAGTGGCTGATAGATATTACTGGCCTCAATTGTGGAAGGACATTGGGAAAATTGTCCAGAGATGTTACATTTGCTAGACATCTAAGGCGCAATCTTAGAACACTGGCCTATATACACCTTTGCTAGTACCTGAGAATATCTTAGAAGACCTTTCCATGGACTTTGTCCTTGGTTTACTTCATACCCAACGAGGTGCTGACTCTGCTTTCGTTGTAGTTGACAGGCTTTCCAAGATGGATCACTTTAGTCCTTGTAAGAAAACCATAGATGCCGATGCCACTACCAAACCATTTTTTAGGGAGATAGTCCACCTACAAAGGGTACTAAAGTCTATTACTTCTAATAGAGATAGCAATGTCTTAGCATGTTTGATTCTTCCCTGAATTATAGCAATACAAATCATCCACAACAGATGGGCAAATGGAAGTCACCAAGAGGACCCTTAGCAATTTGATTAGAAGTATTTGTCGAGAGAAGCCAAGGATGTGGGATCTATCTTTGGCTCAAGCTAAATCTGCCTACAACAATTTAGTCCATATGACTACAGGGAAGTCTCCATTCTCTATAGTCTATACTGAAACACCAAAGCATGCCTTAGATTTGTTCAAGCTCCTAAAGTTAGCTGAGTTCAATATTCCGGCAAAGCATATGGTTGAACAATGGTAGTAAACTACAACTGAAGTTGAGGGGAAGATTGAAAAGGCTAAAGCCAAATACAAAGAGGCAGTAGATAAGTGTAGAAAGCAACAACTATTTGAAGTGGGGGATTAGTTAACAGTGTTCCTGAGGAAAGAGGGGGTTCCTATGGGCCAGTATAGCAAGCTATAGCCAAAGAAGTATGTACCTTACAAGATTATCCAAAAGATCATTGACAACACCTATGTTGTTGAACTTCTAGAGAGCATGACTATTTCAAGAACTTTCAATGTTGCAGACTTGTCTCCATTTCGTCGTAACATTTCTCCTTTGGTATCCAAATGAGAACTCAAGATCGAGTTCTTTGCAGGTGGGAGAGAATGATGTAGATGAGATAGCTAACACTTTTATGAGGAAGATGGAATCATTTAAGAAGTGGCTCAAGAAGCAAAGGAACAAAGGCTGCTGGCCTTGAAGGTTGACCTTGAGGACATTGGGGAAAGCTAACCCAACATTGGTGGCATTGAACGCCAAATTGATGGTATTAAAGTAAAGAAAAGTTCTCAGCTTCTACCACAGGCCACATCATGGGTGTGGAATTTGCTGTAGGAAGTCTATGCTAGCTCAAGGCCACTAATGTATATCCTAATCTAGCCAGCATATATTGTAGGCCACCCGAAGTTACTGTTCCTGCACCGCCAGCTTTGGTCCAACTTATGTTTGCTCGTTTTATTTCCTTGTATTATCTTCTAGGGTTATATTGTAATGGTATAAATACTCTCAAAAACATATTTTTAGGGTTAAACAACATTTCTACATTTTGAAACCCTATTTGAGAGATTTTCTCAGTAAAGTTGCAAGCTTTGTTCTTGAAATCAATTGTTATTATTGATTTCTGTTGTTTCAACACTATCACGCTACGTCCACGCCAGTGATGTGGCATGTGGTAGAAGCTGGGAACTTTTCTTTACTTTAATGCTGGCAATTTGGTATTCAATGTTGTCGGTATTGGGCCGGCTTTCCCCGTTGTCCTCAAGCCTGGCCTTGAAGGCTGGCAACCTTTATTTCTCTACTACTTGAGCTGCTTTTTAGATGATTCCATCACCTGTGATGTGGCATGTGGCACAAGCTGGGAACTTTTCTTTACTTTAATGCTGGTAATTTGGTATTCAACGCTGTCGGTGTTGGGCCAGCTTTCCCCATTGTCCTCAAGCCTGGCCTTGAAGGCGGGCAACCTTTATTTCTCTACTGCTTGAGCTACTTCTTAGATGATTCCATCTTGCTCATATATGTGTTAGCTATCTCATCTGCATCATCATCATACATGAAGGGTTTCATAAACAAATCACACCATAAAGCTCTTCTTTTCACATGGAGAGCCAACCATGGGAGTTTCCCAGCTGAACCATTAGCTTTGATACCAATTTGTTAGGAGAGAAGGAAGCCTTCAAAGGGGAGAAAATCTTTAAATGGGCTTTTTGAAGGAATACACAAATGGGCTTGACACCATCTATAACTCAAAATCTTAAGGTATTAGGTTAATAGGTGTTCCTTCTTATAAACTCTTCACATGAGTCCCATATTTTCCATGTGGGATTTTTCAACCTCACACTTGCACTCTAACAACAACAATAGTTAAACCTAGAATCTATAAGTTAGTATAAGAAAGATGCTAGATTGAACCATTAAATTAATACAATGGCAAAAAAAAACATTAAATTAACCAAAGATAAAAATTACCTAATATCTACGTATATGTATTATTAGGAGTGCATAATGACATGACAAACAATTCAAATTCCCATTAATGGAATAATATATACTATATAAGTAACTATTTATGTTTCAGTCAAAGCAAAGAATTTACTTATATTGAAAATATTATATACAATAGATAATATCCAATGTTGTCAGATCTAGGCTAGGTCATATAAAAGGATTAGGTGTAAACCCTGGAAAAATTTCATTTCTTAAAATCAATAAATAGATAAAATAAATACATGCGCCAAAACAAACCAATTCACTAATATAATTTATCGGATAGTAAACGATAGCTTAGAGATAAATCGTATAGCATGAATTATATCTAACACGACTTGACATAAAAAGTATTACCAAGACTTATTGAAACCTTATATATAGAAATAATAAATAATTATAGACATATTGATCAAAAACTCTATCGATACTCACTTGCGTAGATGTTATTCTCTAAGTTAAGTTTTGATGATAACGAAATAAGTTAAAGAAAACTAATTGAATTATCAAGTGTGCAGATTTTAATGAAAGAGATGAAAAAATGAATAGTATCAGTTTATCCAGAGGATTGTTCAGAAGGTTCAGTCGTAAGTATATTAAACCAAAAAGACAACCTAGAAGCAACTCCAGAAAGTAGAAGTATATTAGATTTGTGATCATGATTCCAGCATAGATTGTTCACAGATTACTATAAATAGAGTTTTAATGTGTTTTCAAGGCCTAGCTCTAAAACATGAATACACTTGGTAAAGTATTCATATGTTCCACTAAGTAGAAATATAATCTACGTGGATTAAATCAATATGATCAAGCTCATTAAAGTTTACATTATTTGTGAGGATTTTAGCATATTCAAGAATTCTATATTCGAATAATAGCTGCAACATATTTATGTCAATTTTATGAAGACTTCAACTAACTTTTATAATCTGATAAAAAAAACTTCAAGATAAACATGACTTGAACTGTCTTATTTTTAAGGGACATTAAGTGGACTGTTGAAGATAAGCTTACACAAGTTATAGGACAATTTTAGATGAGTTCCTCAAGTTACATAAAAGGCAGTTTTGAAGATAAGCATCAAGCATTAGTTTGTAATGGTCAGATTTGAATACAACCAACTTCAAGATAAGAGGCTCAAGATACCAACTGAGATATTAGAGGAGAAATCTATCCTAACTACCTACAATAAAAAGATAATGACCATTGAAGATGTGAAGCATATATATCTAAAGAATTTAAATAAAAAAAAAGGGGGAAAGACATGCTGAAAAAGAAACATAAGAGACATTCTTGAAAAGCTTAGTTGCAAACTCTGATCTGATTTCGTGCACTCATATACTTGCTACAAATTTATTTGATATTTCCTTTTTATTCGTTTAGTGAAGGAACCATATTGTGTCCTTTTTTTTAATTGTATTATAAGTAGAAGCTCTATAATCAGTGTTAGCTAAGGTAAAGCTAGGGAGGCTGAATAAAGTGGAATCGTGAACTGCTTGTAAACAAGTTTTCATTGGATTAATGGAACACAACCATGTGGATTATGGGATTCCCGATTTCGAGTTGGAAGAGAGAAATAATGCACAAGGTGGAACCTCTATATATCGCTGACTTAGATATTCTTCCCTATTCTTTTAATTTCTACAAGTTTTGTTTTATTTAATTGTTCAACTTGTTCCCATGTTTTAATTAAAGGGGATAAATATATTTTTAAAAGTTGAAAGTTTTATTATTATAATCAATTTAACCCCCTTTCTTGATTATAAGAAAAGGACAAACAATAGACATAAAACCGTACATATCAACTCAACATGATCAAAATTGTCTTGTATAAATCATATATTCCCAACTACTAATCAAATGTTTAAAGTTAACCCATCCACCACTCTCACCATGAGCTATGATAGCAAGAGTCAAAAGCTACTAAAAGGAGTTAAATTCTTTGGAATCCAAAATATTCAATAGTGATGTGACAAGTATCTTCTAAAAAAATCTTCTTCCCTCTTTTGCATCACATTGCCTTCTAAAGAGAGCTAAAAAGAGGTACAATGTCTAGTAAAGCAATTTAATGCTAAATATGGAAGGATGTCCTATGCACAACTAATTATGAATTTTTTTATTCTCTTTATCAACACAACACAACTTCCATCAACTCTCTCTTTCTTTTTCTTATCACTTTTAGGAGCCCATCCAAAAAACTACGAACATATCACCACATCTCTTTGTTCTTCCATTTTACAGGAAAGCTCTAAACATCTGGAAGTAACAGGCAACACATAAAACAAGTACGCCATCACATCTCCCTTTTCCATTTCCACGGGACCTCAAGGAAACCAAGACATTATCTCTTCCATTTTCTTTTTCCATGAAGCCATCTATCATACCCCCACAGGTATCGTAGAAGTATAAACTAGAATACTCAATGGTGTGGATAGATATAATAGGATTGAAAATTGTTTAAAACAAGAAAAACATTGCATACATATAAGTAATGTATAAGAATAATTTTACAAGAGTGATCATTACACTTAACTTTATAACTTTGGTCTCCAAAAAACTTTGCATTCTAAAAGGGAAAAGAGAAAAACTCCAAAGGTCTACATTTCATATCTTGCTTAAGCCATTACAACATTAGTCTCAAAAGGCTTTAATACAAAACAAAGATTCTCTATCTAGCTCATAATCAACAGCTCTAACATCTACTCATACTTCAACTTTTGCATCTTGGTCTTTTCCCCTTAAATCCTGTAAACAACAGTCGAGAGGAGCATGAGCATAACATGCTTAGTTAACCAAATCTTAACACAGTTTAAAAAATGTCAAGCAATGTTTAGTTATCAAATATATACAATGGAACATTCAAACATATTCAACAAACATAGTTTGGATGACTAGAATCCAAACCAATGGAGATTTACTCCCTTTCTTGGGGTTGAAGGATCAACTTAAGTAATTTGCGTCGAGGAGAGACAAAAAACTAAGGAAGGAGAAATTCTGTTCAATTCATTTTCTTTACTTACACATACACAGACACACACACATATAAATAATATAAACTCCACTTCTTCTTAGAATTAAGAAACTTCATTAAGTATTAACATCTCAATGTCAACTCTCATTAAGCGGTGTCCTTTAGTGCCTATTTAGTTCCTAGAGAGCTAACAGCTTAGGGTAATATTAACTAGATTCACTAGACACTCCAAAGTATTACCTAAGGGTCGAGATATTAATAAGTGATGTAAACACCATGCAAATGGGATTTATGATGTCATGAAATGCATGTTTGTTTTATTTAATGATCAAGTGGACTTTGAAGCCAAATTACATGGCGACCATTTACTTTCTAGACAATCATAGCTATACATAGCACAATCATTAACAAATAAATGGTTATCACTTTTAACATCAAAATATGTAATTCAATCTTACATTACACAACATGCATTATTTCCAAACCTCATGCATGTGATCCGTTTCAATTATATTTAATCCTATTTGCTACTATGTTACACTCACAAATAGTGTGAGAAGATTCAAGTTACTTACCTATGTATTTTGGCTCACTCATCGTAATAATCTATAGCTAAATTCAAGTCTTGATTTATGGTTCCTATAAAATAATAAACATAAATATTATTAAGTATATAATTAAACAAGAATTTATATTAATGCCTAATTATCTTAAGTTATTTTATCATTCCCCCATTTTATTAGTCTCTAAGAATTTATAATATGCTATATATGTCACCCCCCAAAGAATACTCTAAACGTGGCAGTCCGCCACATACGATATTAAGACTAAAAAACGACTACCTTAGTCAAGCAAAAGTCTCGATATCATATATAAGGCGCACAACACGCTAATAGAAGATGTTGGTGGGAAGTGTAGTTTGAGCAAGTAATGTAAAACATGCAAGAATCTAGATCAATATTAACCCATGTAATATAATTCATAAGATCATTACAAAAACCTTAGGGGCATTTCCCTGCTAATATTTCCAAGGATCGAATCAAATAGTTTAAGTCTTTATAATAAACTTAAATAACTTCACCAAAAGATTTTAAAGGAAGTCCAATCTAGGTCCATAATTGGCTTTCCCTTAAAAGCTCCCAAAGACGACTTACGTGGATAAACGCAGATCGTAGGTATAGAAACAAATACTCCTACGCATACAAAAATCTACAGGGGTGCAAGCATTACTAACTTAGTGAGATCATTGCTGGTTTACCATACTCGGAACAAAAGATATCAAATAAGTTTAATTATTCAAGCAAGTGAGACACAACAAACACATGAGCATATAAGACATATGGTTTTCAAGGAGCCATCTGTTGAATGAATTTACACTCTTCATTCAAGGTTAGGTATATCGGCCAATTACGGCTAATAATTAATTTTTATAGTTCACTCGCTACTATTTGCCACAAAAAACATGTAGATTTTACTGGCTACTACGCCACATGCGGTTACTATTGGTTATGCCGACCACCACTATCATACACTTGTCCCACCAAATGTATAATAGCAAATGCAATATGACTCTATTCGTGTAGTGCATGAATTAGTTTTATTAAGAGTCTATCATTTAGTTACATCATTTTGAGAGTGAGCATATAATTTTCAGACACTTCAACATGGTATTAAAGCATGCAATTTATTATAGACAATTTGTCACGCCCCAAAGGGTACCCTAAATGTGGCAGTCCGCCGTACACAATATTAAAACCTAAGAATGACCACCTCAGTCACGCGAAAGCTTCTATACTATGTACAAGGCGTCTAACACATAAAGGAGACACATTGGAATGATACATTTTATGTTGATACAATTGAGTAACAATGTAAAGGAAATAAAATGTACTATACTTTCGATACAAACCACTATACTTCAAAATACAAATCATTCAACTTCAATTACATTCATCCACAGACTTCCCTACATAAACTATTACAAGACAAATCATGAAATCTAGCTAAACTTCAAACATTCTTAATCATTGCCGAACTCCCGAAGTCATGTTCGGCTCCAACCATCTCGGTCCCCACTTAGCATTCTTGAGACAACCTGTTCATATAAACAACTATTGGGGTATAAGCTACACTAGCTTAGTGAGAATTCTCTTAATTCCATACCATAACAAGCAAGTATTAATCAATCATATACTATGCATGAACAAATAAGTGAGCAAGCAATTATGTATGAGTATCCGGAACCCACACACAGGTTAGGAATGGTATTGAGTCTACACGACCGCATCTAGTCCCCAAGCCCTCGGCTCTTAGCACTCGTCTCGGCTAGGCTCATCTAAGAATGCATCCACATGCGCCTTAGTATCCCTGAATTAGCTCTGGCACCGGGTTCGTTATCTAAACGAGTCATCCGCGGACCATACCGATCGACCTGCGTAGGAGTAGCATGCTACCAAATGCAATATGTCCAATGCGATGCATGACCAATTTAATTTTTGCTTAGGTAAAAAATATTTATACATTTTTTTAGAGTGACCAACCAATATCATATATATAACATAAATAATATGAACGGTGCAGTTATCCAATCAATCGTGGTTTCCATATGCTTTAGTATTCTTTGGCATACATTCATCACAGTCTCATCATATATCTCATCCCCATTCATATCGATTTTTATCTTGTTCCTATAATTCTAATGCAACTAACTACAATCACAATCAAGGTAACAAAACAAGGAGAAAACTCACCCGGCCATTGGATCTCCGGTCTTCTAGTAATAATAATTCGTTGGCAGGGAATCGTCGATCTCGGGATCGCCTAAAAAGGAATAAATACTCTAATAAGTATTTCAACTCAAACTAATCCAACGACTTCATACGAATTATCAAATTCGTAGTTCGCGTCCTAAACGGAAATTCCAACTTAAAACGGCCATAACTTGGTCATTTTAACTCGGAATCTCGCAAATTATATATCGATTTCTATCTACTTCGAAAGATCTATCTATTTCTAGTATTATTTTCAAGTTTTGAAAACATTAAGGTCACGGAACAGTAGGATCAGATCTGTTCCATAAATTCTCCAATTCCAAAAATTTGTTTTGCTTTTGATGAGAAATGTTCCTAGTTGATGATTCATGCATAAATGGTATATGAATGAATTCCTAACATGAATATCATGTAACGAACTCCATGTATGCATGGTTTTGATGATCTTTGATGATGGACTCTTATGGATTCCTAGTTATCAAGAAATTTCTTAATGGCCTCTAAAAAAAAATTATTATTACCAACCTTACATCCCCTAATGTTTTTATGATTTTATCCTTAGAATTTACTTATCACCTAATTAAAAATGAGTTCCCAACATCCATATTAGTCATGACCTTCATTTATGTATAAAAATCCACATTTTTCATTGAACAAATATGTTTTTAAATAAGCTACTTATAAAAATCCGAATTTTGAAATTTTCATTTCCTTGCATTTTCCTTGTGAGAAAACTTGTTTAATGCATAAAAAATTGAGGCTCTAATATATCTATTATCTAAAGACTTCATTTAGCTCATAAAACATGCCATCTAAGCTTAGATACTAAGTGTTCATGTAGGCACCATCCTAAATTACGAATTTTACTTCTAATCACCATCTCAATATTTTTCATTCTAACTCCACTACTTGTTTCACATTTTCCTCATGCCTAAGCTCATCTAAACTTATGAAAATCATTTCTTCAAGATACCTATTGCACATATCCTTCATTTTTCATGTGAAATATGAGTTTCAAAATGGTTTTGGTGGTTTTTAAAGTAGGGTTCTAATTTCATCCGAATTTCCAACAATTCATATTTGACAAAACCTTTTCTTTTTCAATGTTCTTGCCTTCTATATATGAAGATCTGCTATCTAACATATCTTTACACAAACAAGACTACATTTTTAGGATCATCAATGCATGAAAATCAAAATAACTATAACATACATGTAGATGGAGATGTGGGTGTCTAAACATTAGATCTACTAGATATGATGCATGAATCATTAATCTCATGGCATGAACATCAATATATATGGAAGATCTCTACTTTACATGCATGAACAAGATAATATCTTAACAAAAACTCATGTAAACATTAGATCCATGTCTTGTGATGGCTTGATATCCTTGTTCATGTGTTTTCATGTCCCTAGCATAAGCTCATTGGGATTAAAGGTGAAAACACACAAGAATTAGCTTTGCCACTACAAGATCTAGGAAGAACAAAGCCTAAAATCAACATACCAATGGAGTTTTGGAGTAGAAAAAAAGAGGATTTGAACTTGTGTAAGTGAGTGTGAGTGGGGAGGGGCTCACGGCATTAATGGGAAAGAAAGAGAGAGTTTTTCTCTTTGAAAGAAAATTGAACAAGTGAACATGAAGAGAGAGAGAGAGAAAAATATGTTTATATATGAATAGATTAGGGTTTATAATTGAATAAAAATATCAAAAACAAAACAAAAGAGAGACGGAAAGGGGAAGGGGGCACCGGCCTTAGCATTGTGTGTGTGTGTGTGTGTTTTGAATTTTGATATTTTGTAATTTAAGTAATTAAAATGTAATAAATGTGATAATTATTTAAGAGACAAAAATTCTTGAGAAGGAAAATTAAAATGAGTAGTTGTAAGGATGTAAGAATAGGGTATGGGTAGCGTGTAGTATAGGTTGTACTTGTGAATAGTAGATAAGACATCTACTTTACCGGTTGTAGCGAAAACACGGGAAAAGGCTATAACTGTAATTTTTATAGCCCGGAAAATTATAAAATTGATATTTTAGAATCCTTATAAAATTACGGTTCCAATGAATATTCCAAAACATTTTTCTGAGTTTGTGGTCCCGAGGCACGCTTTTCCGTGATTGGGCTCGGGAAGGCCCGGAATCGAAAAATTCCCGAATTTAAAACTTTCAAAGGTCTAAAATATACTTTAAAATGATAATTCATATTCATTCATTTTACAAAACTTTTTTTATTATGAAATCAAAAGAAAGCCGGATCTAGGGTTCCTAAGCTCCTCTCACTAAGCTTGAACTAGACTGACATAGGGTTTCGTTCTTCGGTTTTCAAATTTTATTCGATTACTACGAAGCTAGGGTATATATTACAAGAACAAAAATACAAATAAAATAAAAATAAAAGTATGAAATGAATAGTGGTAGATCGTACTGAAAGACCCCCTAATTACCGGTAATAATAGAAATACGATAAAAAGGTTATAATTGTAACTTTTATAACCCAAAAAATTATATAACTGATATATTTAGAAATCTTATGAAATTACGAGTCTAACGGTACTATTGGTATATTTTTTATATCTCGAGCCCCGGGATACGCTTTTCGAAGTCTGTATCCGAACGGGTTCGAAATAGGCCAAAAATTTACCAATCTGATATTTTTAAACAAACTCATATTACGATGAGTTATTCTACATATTTAAACTACATCTCGGTCTCTAGGGTTAGGGGCACTAGATTGCCAGACTGAAACTATTGTATTCCGGTTAGGGTTTCCGAATGATTTTTCGGGTTAGATCCTTGCCAATTTGGAAACTGGTATTTTATGTTTATACAACATATTTGATTTGAGAAATTTATCTTAAATTTTTTTTCATAAGTGTTTAATATCTTTTAACGTTTCCAGAATTTTTGAATTGGGTTTCATTTCCGAAAGTTAATCGTTACTCACTTTTTAGTAATTGGTTTTTGGAATCTCTATTACTCGATTTTATAAGTCGGAGTTAAATATGGAAATTTTTGTACGTCGTGGTTTTGAATTTAAAGACCACTGAGTTCTTATTTTATTTTTAAGGGTTTCCATTTTCTCATGATTAAGAAATTTTTGGATTCGCTCGTGTTTTCGGGACTAGTTGAAATTCGGTTTTAATTTGGAGTGATTTTTAGGGTTTATTTTCAAAGTTCATCTTAGAATTATTTACTAAAATCTTCCGGGGCTTACACAATTCAAGACTCGATATGTTAAACGTGAATTCACCAATCATTAAGAATCACATGCACTTTTCCGTTTTATCTTTTTCCTACTTCTAGTACCACTAAACTACAAGCATAGACATGAATATGTAAAATAGAGGAAAGTAAACTCACTCGGTCATTTCTTGATAGTAGCTTTCATAATCAAAATAATCAACGGGGTAGCAAACATCATCGTCCTCATTTCCTAAACAAAGAAAATACCCAAAATGAGTATTCCATAGAATTTCTACTTAAATTTTCTAACTCTATCTTCTATTTGTGGTTAAATTCGGATTTGTGGAAATTCCAACTTAAAATGACCATAACTTGCTCATTTTAACTTAGGATTTCGCATATTATATATCATTTTCTACCCACTTGAAAAGATCTAAGTATTTCTATGGTTATATTTATCATAAAAGTTCATTTGGGTCCCAAAATGGTTCAGTACAGAATCACTACGAATTTTCCAGCCCTTGACAAAACAATTTTCTAAACTTTTCTTCATCCAAAAATTTTTAAACAAACACATAGACATTTGTATAGTTGAAAAATCCTTTGAATATATATATATATATATATTTATATATATAGACTCATATTATATGCATGATTTTAGTGTTGTTGTCTCAATGTTGTCTCAACATTGATTTTCATAAAATAATTTGTCTTTAAGAGTTCAGAGGATAGAAACTTTGAAAGTTTCCCTTTAAGTTGTTGAAAGTTTTTGAAAGGGAAACTAAAAATTCTTGGGTCATTCTAAGTGAGTGCTTTTTTATTTTAATTTCATTTTCTAACCTTTCAAAGATAAATGAATTTTCAATAACTTAGTCTCTTTAAGATATCTACAAATTTCTATTTCTAGTGATTGGAAATGAAGTTTCCAAAAATTCTCTCTCAAGTTCTTGATAATATCTTAAGATTTTGAGTTATGTTATAAATATATTCTCTCTTTATTTTTATATTCTTCTATTTCTTAACAAATAAGTTCATTATTTCTAGAGCTTACTTTCTTTGGCTAATTTTTTTTTTCTTAAGTGGGTTGTTAAATTAGTGAGTTGATTTTACCTTAATTTTGAAAACTTGTTTAGTTCTTAGTGTGTATTATGAAGTTGGAAAAAATTCTTAATAATAAGTTTTTATGAAAAATTTGCATAGCAAAGAAGTATCAACATTAAAGTTTTAACCCATAATTTTCATCCATGTTACTATTTTGAAAAGGAAGTATATCTTTATTTAGTTAGATTTTTAAAGAAATCCACTTTATTGACACTTTGAAATTTCGTGATGAGCTTGTATAAATTTTTTAAAAGAATTCATTAAGAACAACTTTCAAAATCTTTGATGGAAAAATATTTGCTAAGTAATAAAATCCATTTTAAAGTGACTTTAGTCTTGTTTTATTAAAGAAAATAATCCTTTTTTCAATTTTATTAAGACAATAACATCTTAATCATACATGAATATGTTTATGAAGCCATAAGAAGATAGTAATAACATATAATAAGATAGAAAGAGATATAAAGAGCAAATAATCATAATAATAAGATCAATTATTGGGAGCCTTAGCTTCATTAAAGCATTTAGGAACTAAGAAATGATCCAAAAAGAAAAAGAAAAGAAAAGGCATAATAAGAGCAATAATAATATGACAACATCATAAATAAATTATATATGAACAAGAACAAAACATAAACATATTATTACTTTCTTAACTCTCATGAGTCTTAGAAAACACACACTATGATCATGCTGAGTTACATGAATATAGAAATCATTTTAACACTAATATAACAAGAACAAGAACAAGAACAAAACATGAATATATTGTTACTTTCTCAACTCTTTTGAGTCTTAAAAAATACACATTGTCGTCATGTTAAATTATATGAACATAAAGAAAGTATTATGAATTTTACCTATTGGTTAGAAGAAGATAAGAGAGATAGAAAGAGTTGGTAGAGAGGATTTGGTGGAAACAAATTTTGAGAGAGTTTTTGTAGGTATAATGAAGTATGTGAAAGAAATAGAAGGAGAGAGGATATTTATAGATTTTTGTAAAGGAAAATTGGTTGTAACAAAATAAAATGAAAAAGAAAAAAAATTAGATGTATGTATGCATGTGTAGCGCTGGTCAAGAGAGGGAGGGGGGAGAAAATTTATTTATTTTGTATTTTCGTAATGAAAAGTGATTAAGATGTGAGTGATATAAAGTTATATTGGAAATAAAAATGTAAGAAATAGGTGTATAGATAGTAAGAAAAAGTATAAATACGTCAATAATAATGAATAGTAACATGAATAGTAGACAAGACAAATTAATACCGATAATTAAGAAAATACGTGTAAAAGTGCGATATTTGATATTTTACTTATCGAAAAATTATAAAATTGATATTTTTATAATCCTTATATTATTACGAGTCTAATGGTGTTAGCAGAATATTTTTACTATTCTAAGCCCTGGGACACGTTTTTTGAGAAATGATCTCGTTCGAGTTTGAAACGGATTAAATTTTGACGAATATGGTCATTTTAGGCTTTCCTACATTATTATGAATCAATCTCAATGTTATTGTTCTGAGGTTAAGAGCATGGGATGACTGAATCTAAACACTAGCGTATGTTATAGTCTTTGTTCACTTTTACGATTTCTGGTTGGCCTCTAATTCTAGGGTTTAAGCATAAAATCTAAGGGTTTACATTATTTCTCCATGGATTTAGAATATACGAACATTAGCTGAAGAAATAATATGAAATTAATTGAAAGATATTATAATGCAACACAGAATCTTGCAGAAATTACAAATAATGGGTTAAAATGGTTTTTACCTAGAAAGATTCGAGACTCTCTAAAGCAAGAAGAAACAGGATTCTTTTTTTCTAGAAATTCTCTCACTACGCTACGTTAGTATTGTACTATCGTATTCACATTGTACAGCTTGTTCATTACAACACTGTACAAGTTCAATTATAGGACGAGGTCATAGAAAAGAATGAAGATTTTATTACTAACGTGGTAGATTCTTTATAACGGAATGTAAATTCCTTATCCACACTTGCTTTGTATTGTTTAGTAAAACAATCGCTCATCAAGGGTAAGTCGAGTGCTCGAATGTTGCATTAAAGATAGGTCTCGACTTAAGCTGATAAAACGCTATCGTTTCTATCCATTCTTCCATCGAATGCTAACTTTGAGACTATCGAGGGCTCGATTGCTTTGATAGTTTGAGGCGCAATACAACTCAGTCAAAGGTTTGTACTTCACTTTAGCAACTATCGTGGGTCAGATTTAAGGCGTGACATTGAGGCGCAATAGAACTTTTCTTCAAGTTTGGGTTCGATCTCCTCAAAACAAGTGTCGAGGGCTAAATTTAGGGCACGATAGACCAATTTTTACTTGTTTTGCCTTACATTTTAGCCTCGATTGGTATTATTCAAGGTGTGACAATTCTGTTATTCACTTTTGCTGCTATTTTTGGTCTAAATTTGATTACAAATACTTTAATCCTTCTCCTTTCAATTCAAGGAGCTGAAAGACAAAAATTTCTCATTAAAAGCACTAGATTCATAGGAATTAAAAACTTATCAAAATAAGCTCGGATTCCTATGAAAAGAATAGAATAAAATTAACTTATCAAAATCCCCCACATTTGAGCCGTTGCTTGTCCTCAAGCAAACATTAATTCAACTAGGCAAGGCTTTTAAATAAAAGATTAAATCATAAGTGGATAATTTGACCAGATCCGGTTAAGCTTAGAATCACTTAGCACTTTAGACACTCAATCATTCCAATCCGGTTAAGCTTAGAATCACTTAGCACTTTAGATACTCAATCATTCCAATAACTGTAGTAAATTTACTTTTGCTAAAATCGCAGAACTTATCAAAGTAGATCAGTTTTTATCCTCATCATTTAATTAAGAATCCTAAAGCAAAAATTATTTAAAAGATCAATCGAAGTAAGAATGAAACTCACTCAACTTTATCCTCTTATATGTATAAGTATGCAGTTCCTTAATTACTTTTCTAAGCATCATAATCAAAGATGAAGGCATGTACATCAGATCATACCTTGAATTTTCTTCCTTATGTGTGCTTTTTATTTCACCTTTGTTGATTATTTATGTACCTTGAAGCTTTAGAGAGGAAGGTTCTTGCCTTCTTCTTTTCATTTCCTTTGGATGGGTTTTGCCCACTTCTTTTTGCTCTTTTTTTAATGGCTTATTTAAAATTGGATAAAAGGACAAGAAATTGCTTTTCTGAGGCACCCAACTCATGCCCATTTCAATCCTAAGCGTATTAGTTTTCATTTTTTCAATTTTTTTTTAGTTTTGTTCATATAGAGCACAAGGAAAAATCATCAAGTTATAATCATCATTTTATCCTTTATCAAAGATTATAGGGCTCTCAAAATGACTAATTTTAAAAAACATACCAATCGTTTAAGCTTTTTCGAGGAAACTAAGTAATCTTACTAGGGATCTTAAGCTAATTCCAGCTCTAAAATTCCATATTAAAAACCAGGTAAAACTACTCCACATGGATATATGCAAAGTGATTTAAACAAAGTAAAGATAACTCAATCTTATGATGATTCTCATAGACTACTCTATTGAGTTCATTAGTGATTTCCTTCCAAATTTTTGAAAAATTTTGATCAAATTTTAGTCATTTCATCAATTTCTTATTATTAGGTGTGAGAAAAATGATCATTGAAAGCACATATACTCTATTCTATACAGATCTCGGTTTCAGAATCAATCATCCCACATCAACTCTTTCTAATTCTCTTCCCCCACACTTAAACTAAACATTGTCCCCAATGTTTAAAAGCATGAAAAACAGAACAGGTGATTTTGAACAATTCAATTCAAACCAAGATTTAAGAATTAGAAGTTATGAGAAAAACTTCTCTTTATGAAGCTCGAGGGGAAGATTATTGTCACGTGTTGCATTGCTCTGTTTATTTTTGCTGAAGATTAAGTCAAAGAAAATGCTAGTACAAAAATGGTGGCTTAATCAGAGCCTTGATTGAATTATGGATAGAAATGTTCAAACAATAGCTTTTTTTTTTCAAAAGATTTTATATGAGATGCAACTCTTTTATTTTACCAACATTCTATGATGATCCTTGGTATAACTTGAGCCTTTGTCCATTGACCTTAAAAACTTCACCATGGGAATTTTTCAATTTCCACAGCTCCGTAGGGGAAAACCTTCTTAACCTTGAATGGTCCTGACCATTTGGATTTTAATTTTCTTGGGAAAAGCTTCAATTGAGAATTAAACAATAATACCCTATATCCTTCTTAGAACTCATGTGGGAGCTTAATATTTGCATCATGCCACATCTTTACCTTCTCTTTGTACATCCTATTGTTTTCATAAGCTTCCAATCGCAATTTATCCAGTTCATTAAGTTAAGAAAGTCTATGTCTGCTACTAACTATGAGATCTTGATTTAAAAGCTTGATAGCCCAATATGTCTTATGGTCTAACTCCACTGGTAAATAACATGCTCTTTCATAAATGATAATGTACAGAGTTGTTCCCAGAGGTGTTTTAAAAGCAGTTCTATAAGTCCACAGTGCACCATCTAGTCTTTTTGCCTAATCTTTTATGTTAGATTCAACTGTTTTTTTTTTTCCAAGAATTGCTTGAGTTCTCTATTAGAAACCTCAGCCTACTTACTTGTTTGAGAATGGTAAGAGGCAGATACGCTGTGATGCACTCCATACCTTTTAAAAACTTTTCAATATGTGCATTGTAAAAATGGGTAAAGTAAATGGGCATCCGAATCTTGGAAACAATTCTTTTAGAAAATTTTGTGACAATTATGGCATTGTTAGTAGGGGAAGCTTGAGGTTCAACCCATTTAGACAAATAATCAACAGCTTCTAGAATATATTTGTTACCAAAAGACGAGGAAAATGGTCCCATAAAGTTTATACCCTAAACATTAAACTTCGCATTCTAAAATATAATTCTGAGGCATTTCATTTGTAAGATACAGATAAATAATCTATAATGAAGGGTATATATCTAACAAAATGTTGTTAATGGGGTAATTTTGTCCTTGAACAGATGATTTTGGACCCAAGGAAGTTTCGTGCGAATGAACGGAAAAATTTGACTTAAGCCGGCATCTAAGCTGCCAGCTTTGACTTCTAAGCCACCAGCCTAAATATAATAAACAACAACCTAAGCTTCGACATTGAAGTTTCGATGTTTTGCAAGAGAAACTGCACTTACCCGGGCAAGATGGCCGCCGGTGTATCATGTAGCCCATCGGCGTACTGGCCGGCCTTCCAAAGCTAACCCCCTCTATAAATAGACCCTAGACCCCACAAATTTGTCACAACTCTTTCTCAGACAAACTTGAGGTACGTAAGTTTAATCTTGGTCTTTTTCAATTCTTTTCTCTAGTTAGATTAGTCTAATCTTAGTTTTATGTATGATTGAAGGGGATTTAGGAGCGAAACCCTAAATAAGATTTGGAAGACTTTGGTTTCAAATCAAAGTAAAGGTAAGACTTGTATCCTAGTCTTGTGATATTTAGGATTGATAGATTATAAGAAAGCCATTATAGCAATAGTATATTATTGATGACAAGAGGATTGATTGAACGAATTAGGACTTCCTTTGCGAATAGGATTTGCGAGATCTAAGTAAGTATGAATCCGTTCTTCATCTGTGGATTTAAAGTTATGAATTTTCATAGTTGATTTACTCATAAAGGATTATATGTATGTGTGTATGTGTTGTGAAGGGAGTTTGTAGAATTGTTGAGAATTTTGGAGAATTTGTGAAAAGGGTTTTTGTGAAGAGCAAATGGGATAATAAGTGTGTTGATCTTTGATTAGATTTATGGAATTGGGGATAGGATTTAGTGTTATATTTACAATTGAAATTGATTTCGACATATGTTATTAAACAGGAGTATTGTGAGATTAGGGTTCCTACTCTGTTAATAGTAACTGTTCGAGAGATTTGGATTGAAAGCAAATCCAGGTACGACTTTACCATGCTTGTATGTTTGTGCTTGTAGGATTAGTTGTTAAATCTAACTAAATTTATATTCGACTTTAATTGAAATCGAGTGTTGGTTGTGCGTGGCTGCTGTTAGTATAGAACTCATGGTAGAGTGAAACCATGGTGGAGGGTGATACTAACGCTGGCAACCTGATGATCCTTATGTTGCGTTATCCCAAGTGGAGCCGCACCTGGAGATGATTCCGATAGATTAGGAGTCGTTACCAGCTTAATTATGGACTGTGGTTATATATGTATTTATTATCTATACTATGGTTTTCATCGGGGTCATGAATTACTCCGGGTTTAGGATTAGTGCTCAATAGTCCTAAACTATGTTAGTTGCAAGCTAATGAAAAAGATAATTAATTTGTCCTTGTTGCATTAGAATATAAACTGTTTGTGATATTATGTATTGTATGTTCATGTGTATGTGTTTTCAGTTTGGCGTACTAGGTGTTTTTCGCTCAATCCTTGTTTTTCCACAGGTACAGGTGAAGATTCTATTATTTATGACTTGATGGGCTATGACGTATTCGTCGATGATGGGGAGAGTGACAGCGGTTATGACCATCCTGCTGACAATTGAAATTAGTTATTAGTAATTTGAGAAGAGGAAACATATGATAATTTAGTTAGTTTCTTTTTGAGACATTTTGTATCTAAGGATTTCTTATTTCCATTTAGGCTTGGATTTTTAAGTTATGCTAGTCGATGATGAGGACAATTATTTTGATATGAAAAGTTTTTAAAAGTTACCCTTGATGTGAGTGATTGGTGATATTTGAAATACATATTTGTGATTTTAAAAATCTATAGCCTAAGCGTGTCTGTTCTACTAAGGACACGTGGCAGGTTGATAACGCCTTTAGGTTAAGGCATTACATCATCCCTTTTTGAGATATTCCCTATCCTTTGGCAATCTTCATAATTTGAAACCAGAAGTTTTGCATCTTTGAAGATTGAGCGCCAATAAAAACTTGCTTCTAAAACTTCATGGGCTGTTCTGTTTGCACCATAATGACCCTCTATTGGTCCATTATGGCAATGATATAAGATCTTTTGGCCTTCTTCATTCGAAACGCATCTCCTAATTACTTGGTCTAAGCATATTCGAAACAGATATGGATCTTTCCAAAAATAATATTTTAAATCAGTAAGGATTTTTTCTTTTGATAATAATTAAGCTCAATGGGGAGCTCTTCATTGACCAAGTAATTAGGTACGTCAACAAACCAAGGCTCAAATTCATCTGTGGTGCAAACAAAATGTAACCTCTCATTTGGAAAGACATCGTCAATTTCTTCTTTAAGTTCATCTAAGTATAGGCTATCAAGTCTGGATAGGTGATCAACGACTAAATTCTCACATCCTTTTCATGCCTTATCTCTAAGTCGAACTCTTGTAGCAAAAGAACCCATCAGATCAACCGCAATTTTGCATCAGTTTTCGCAAATAAATATTTCAAATTGGAATGATCGGTAAAAACAGTGACACTTTGGATATGACCTGAATTTCTCAAATGCGAAGACGACTGCTAACAATTCTTCCTCAGTTGTCATGTAATTTGCTTGAGTTGCTGTAAGTGTCTTGCTGGCATAATGGATGGGCTAGAAGTGGTGATTCCTTCTTTGTCCCAAAACTGCTCTCACAGCTTAATCACTTGCATCACATATAAGCTTAAATGGGAGATCCAAGCTGGTGTAAGCATTATTAGAGCTTGTGTTAACTTGGTTTTTAATGTGTTGATGGCACCCATGCATTCTTCATCAAAATTAAACGAGGCATCCTTCTCTAAGAGTTTCATCAATGACCGAGAGATTTTTGAAAAATCCTGAATAAACCGCCCAAAGAATCTAACATGGCCGAGAAAACTCAGGGATTTTAGCAATGACATCCATTTTGGCTCCATCCATGTCTATTCTTTTTGGAAATCTTATGGCCAAGAACTATCCCTTCTTGGACTATGAAATGAAACTTCTCCCGACTCATGACTAAATTCATGTCTTCACATTTTTGCAAAATTTTACCAAGATTTTGGAGGCAATTCTCGAATGAATTCCCAAAGAGAGAGAAATTGTCCATAAATACTTCCATGATTTCCTCAATATATTCCTCAAAAATGGCCATCATACATCTTTAGAAAGTTGTTGGTGCGTACATTATCGGAAGGGCATCCTTTTATAGGCAAATGTCCCATATGAGCATGTGAAAGTTGTCTTTTTGTGGTCTTCAAGTGAGATGGGATCTAAAACTGCCCAGACATCCGATCAAGAAAATAGTAATACTCATGACCAGACAATCTTTCTAACATTTGATCAATGCATGATAGAGGAAAATAATCTTTTTCTAGTGGCATCATTGAGCATTTGATAATCGATACAAACCTACCAACCAGTAACTATATGCACATGTATCAACTTGTTTCTTTCATTTGGAACCACAGTCATCCGCCCTTCTTAGGCACCACTTGTGTTGGGCTTACCCATGCACTATAAAAAATTAGATAGATAATTCCAACATCTAGTAACTTCACCACTTCTTTCTTCACTACTTCCTTCATATTAGGGTTCAATCGCCTCGGTGGTTGTACTACGGGTTTGAAACCATCTTCCACCATAATTTTATGGGTGTAATAAGAGGGACTTATTCCCTTGATATCAGCAATCTTCGATGCTATTACCTTTTTATGTTTCTTCTGAACCTTCAGAAACTCCTCCTTTGGTTCAGTATCAAGCCTTGAGGATATAATAATGGGCAACTTAAAGTTTTCTTCAAGGAAGGCATACTCTAAGTGGTCTGGTAACTATTTCAACTCAAGTTTAGGAGGCTCTCCGACATAAGGCCTCAATCTTTCTATTTCATCTCGATTTATTTCCAGATTCACTTTCTCTCCACAATTTCTTTATTTTCTTCCAGCTATGATAACTCTTCTATTTTTCTTATTAAACCATAATTTTCCTCGATTTCCTTTTTAAAACATGTTTTTGATAAGCAACCATCAGCCAAGTGTAGTGGTGAGTATTCTTGCCTATCAAGCAAGAGACCCGAGTTTGATCCTTGGCAACGATGCCAAAAACTTGGTTAGGGAAAAATCGAGTTTTAAAATTTGTAAATTCTGTTCTAAATCATTGTCTAACTATGATCTCCACAAGGCAAACGCACCCATCAGATGTAATATAGTAAAAAAAGATCT
This sequence comes from Combretum micranthum, assembly GCA_024138025.1. Classification (NCBI taxonomy): domain Eukaryota; kingdom Viridiplantae; phylum Streptophyta; class Magnoliopsida; order Myrtales; family Combretaceae; genus Combretum; species Combretum micranthum. The sequence goes on from JAMXBD010000341.1 coordinate 479,338, forward strand.
AGGTCGTATTCCTAAGGAACGCTAGTGAGTACTTCTACTCTCACTCTTTTCTTATTATCTAACCGAACAAAAACAAAGAGGGTTTTATATATAGAGAAGCTAAGCTAAGCCTAATTTAACAAAAAAAAAAAAAAACAGCAAAAATCAGTAGCAAGTTTCATAGCAAGCATGCAAGAATAAAATAAATCAATTCACAAGGTTGCTTGGGTCATGCTTCACCTTAGGTCTATTTATGTAACTCAAGAATTTCTCAGAAAAAGTTGTATTGAATTATTAAACCGTTGGATCCATGAATGTAAATTTAAGCCTCTTTCAAGGTCATAAACTCTAGATCTAAACCAGACTACCAGAATCTCTTCTCAAGATGTTATCGGCTTCGATCCATATAAAGAACAAGAATCTTTTATTTTAGAAACCAACTCAATGATTTTAAAAACAAGCGATAGAAGGTTTCACCTGTCTTCTCTCAAGGTAGTTAGGATCAACCTCATTAGTAGCCTTGATCTATTCATTAAAACAACCTCTCAACCTATTTTAACAAAATTTGACATGAACCCATATCGTGTAATATACAGATTTAAGATATGTGAAGCTAAAACTATTGAATTCAACAAATCAACACGTATTCAAAATAAGCACGGTATAATTGCATGAAATTGACTTAAGAATCCACAAATCTAACAAACAAAATCAACTACTCATTCATGGATATGACGATACAAAGCAATAAATCAGAAAAATAGCAAAGACCCATAGTTAGATAAACCCATAAAAACAAGTATCCTTGATGAATCGAAGTGTTTATTCACAACGCTGTCATGAAACCCTAGAGAATCTATGGAGTTCTCTCTCTAAAAAGGAAAATTTGTTATTCTAATAGGGTTTAGAGAAAAATACTCTGAAACCCTAAAAATGTCTCTTTTTGGCTACTTGCTATTGTCTCTCTCAAAAGCTACGTAAAAAGAATATAAGATGGTATTTATATTCTTCTCAATTCATCCCTTCCTGTTCTACCCTTGTTGTGATGAAAGGAGAGCCCAAAATAAAAAGCCTTGTTTCTTGCATAATCTAGCCCAAACTTGTTTTATTTACTTCAAATCATGACATAATCTTCCAAATAAGCCTATGAAGTCTGAAAAGTAATTTTAATAAAATAAAAGTCATTTTCTTCACTAAAACACAAAAATTACATAATAAATATATACAAATAAGCACAAAAATTAAGGGACTATTGAGGCAACCATCCTGCTTTATAAAGATATTCTCTAAAGAGAAGCCATATGAAAGATAGACAATGCCCAATCCATTAATGTGGTAGTATAAAAGTAGATACTTAGCCTAGATAACCACTATAATTTTCAAGAGTAACAATTATAACATGAATTATATAGTGGTTGGTCTGGTCTGATTCCTGAGATTTTCCTACTAATGTTTTACGGAGGACCAACTTGTATGACCCAATGAAAAATCAAGTAAATGTTGCGTTCAATCAAAATATAATTTTATCAAACATAATTCTTTCCGGAACCAATTGCATGCCTTGTCTTTTCATTAGATAGGAAATGAAACATGGAGGGTGTTCCATTGTCCATGCCCACCTAAAGTAAAAATACTTCCTATAGCATTCTCTTAACAATGCTATCCCTATGTAATGTAATAAGGTACGACGCAAGATTTTAAACTTTGCTTGTTGTAAGCTTTGTGTTAAAGAAGAGTCTATTAAACATCTACTTTTATGCAGCCGCAAGACCAAGTTAGTTTATTTTGCTGCCATCGGCATTTGGATTACCATCGAGCAAGTAACAACCTTAAAAGGTCTAGTTAAAAGCTTTTATAAATAAGGTAGCAAACAGGCAAGAAACTACCGTAATTTTCACTCGATTATGTACCATCATGTAGTGCATACGGAAAGGTAGATGCCACACGCTGTAATTGTCGCCTCACTTCAAACTGAGTTGGAGATTAATTTGACCTGTAAAAACACAACAAGCGAAGAAGCAGTCCTACGACCATTGATTTTGCCAACGACAGTGGAATCCACTCATCAGAATGGCAGATCCACCTCACCCACTTCGCAACAACAGTTTGCTCATCCAGGTCCAATTGCGATTGGCCCAAACGCATCCCCTACAAATTAATAACAAAGACCAGCTTCGGTAAGAGCCTTAATAATGACAGAAGCTGAAAACTGCAGAAAGTGTTCCCAGCACTTCGTTGCCCCCAAGATAAACCGCGATGCCTCCGTAGATTTAACGTGAGGACAAGCTGTTGCAGGCGTTATAGCTCAAGATACAAGCAGCAAGCCTGTTGGCGGTGACGCTCAATCTTTCAATACAAATTCCAAGACTATTGCTAAAGCCATATACTTGTTTCCGACGCCATGAAACTTAATCGAAATAAAGATTTGCTTCATGGTAAAATCATCATATAAGCCTTCAAATAGACCTATTTTGTGTCAATTGTCAATTTGTAATTCAGTAGATTATGGTGAATCTATTATTTGAAAAACTTGATTCTTTAAACGCCGTGAAAGATTTGTAGGTTGAGATTTTCATAGAATCGCATTACATTCATAATATTGTTGTTTTTAATATTCTCAATATCTATCGCGTATTAATCACATTCAAACCTCTACTTTTATTTTGTTTTAATAAATATAAAAACCAAAAAACGACAGATTTAGATTAAATTGATAGCCCATACCTCTAATTTTATCTTGTTTTAATAAACCTAAAAGCCCAAGAGTAAATCAATAATAGCCCCATATGATCATGGGGTTATAGTTCAATTATCGAGCTTATCATTTCATAGTAAATCGGTTCACATTGTTAACAAAAAGCTAAGCCTCTTTCACCATTTTATAGACCGATCAGCGAAGTTCTTTTACCAGATCCATTATCATAATTGATATTCTTCTCAGATAAAAGTTGATCCGTCTCTTTGCAGCTAATATTAAGGAGCCACAGGGCTTCCTTTTCTTTGGCACAAGAAAACTTTGATTCCTAGGCTTTGCGATTGGTGTCCAGCATCGGCCACACCACACAACAGGAGTGATTGATGACTTATCAACCACCTGTCCCCAGATAAATCTGGAACGCTATCCATCCATGTGAACCCCGATTCCATTGTCCATTGTCTAATATTCTTAAAGGAGAGGGAAGAAAAAAAGAAAAGATGATATTCCTTGCATTTTGAATAATGAAATTGAATATTCTTAATTTAATAATTTTCAATTTTAATTATGGACGACATTATAATAAAAGGTTACAACGTCTCAAAAATAAATTCATTTGATATCACAACATTTAATAAAATCACCATTGTAGCAAATTTAATTAAATTTTCTACTATTGATACATATTAAAAATGATCTCAATTATTCACTTTTCTAAACGTTGTGGCATCAAATAAACCACTCAAAACGTTATGTAAAGTTACCTCCAAACATTATGATCTTCTAGCGTCATTTAACATTTAAGCATTTTATTTATTTAAATATTATTAAAATAACAAAAAAAATACAATATTACATTAAGGAATTTAAAAATAGGAAAATCCATAATTCACTCAATTTTTTAATTTAAAATTAGATTATATCAAAAGAATGATAATGAAATATTTAGTTTATATCAATTAGTATAAAATGTAATTATTTTACTAAGTGGATGGGAAGTTGGAATAATACTCATGTACGATAACATAGACACAGTTCTGAAACCAATCTGAACTAGAACCTGAACCATCGATTTCAATTCTTATTTCTAAGAACCAAAATTGAAATCGAAACTCTCTCTCATAATTTCGATATAATTCTATAGAACAAATAATTCCTAATTCCGATTTCAGAACTGTTGAAGTACCTTTTTTCTAAGTAAAAATAAAAATAAAACAAATTATAAAACTCAAAATAATTAATTATTGCATAAAAATCTTAAATAATTTTTTTAAAATTTATTTAGAATGCACATTTATTTATATATATTACAATCAATATCAATTGCAGTTAGTAACATAAGATTGCATGACTCTAAAGAATAAAAAAAATATTATAATACAAAAAAATTCCATATTATTAAGCATGGATTCTACTTTAAAAAATATATTTATAAATCAAATTATATATAATTTTAAGTTATATTTTTTTATTATTAATAATAACATATTAAATATTATAAATAAATAATAAATTTCATTATTCAATAAAATAATATAAACATCATTAATTATATATTTAACATAATTTTTTAATTTTTCTCTATTTTCTTTTTTTAATAAAACCAGATAGAACCGATATTATAAATAAATAACAAATTTTACTATTTAATAAAATAATATAAACATTAATAATTATATATTTAACAAATTTTTAAATTCTCTCTTTTCTCTCGCTGAACCAATTAAAACAAGCCTATTTCTGTCTGTTTAGTTTCGATTCTCGAATCACTAATGGCGATTTCCATTCGATTCCCCTTAAACCATGCCTATGTCTGCTGTAGGAAATAACTTATATAATCTCAATTACTAATTTTATTTATTATAAACAAACTATTTATAAAAAAAAAAAAAAAAAAAAGCCCAGGTCTAAATCTTTATTAATTTTGAAGTTCCTAGTTTTCCAAGAAGATGATGATTTGTCAGGTACCAATTTTCTCAGTGCATATGCACAAACTACTGCTCTTGCCTAGCATCCAAAGGTAAGTCACATTACATACGATTAAATCGGCACGTATTCCTAACTACACAACGATAAATATTCACGACCAAACTACTTTAATCACAGAGTTTGGGCGTTGGTATGAAGATCTAATACGATGTGATAACTCCACGTAGCTGTACGGAGAAGTACGACCACAACATATTTTATAATTTTCGTACATAAAAAGCATGATACTCGAAATTTAATTAAAAAGTTAAAGCTCCTACCTATAAAACTTCCCTTCTTGAGTTTATAAAAAATTGATAAATCACCCAGATCATACTAGGAGGAGGAATTACTTGGATGAACAGTGAAAAGATTAATTAAACATTAAGAGCAAGCACAGTGCATTCAAGTCTCAAAAATATTTACATGATCACCAAATTAGTAAGTGTTAACCCTTAATTAATAGTTAAAAACCTCAACATGCGTGTCCTTGATGTCAAGGTCAAGGATCACTTCCCCCTTTTTCTTGAACCCAAGTTCAGACATACCGTGGAACTAAATTAGCACTTTACTAGGTCGGAAATCATTACACCACGACAAAAAGCACTGCTGTCGATCCGTAGTAGCTGGATAGTAGCTGGATGATTCCTGGAAACGATGATTCCCAATCGCATCATATCGCGACTATAAAAATCCAGCAACAAAGTAAGTAAATACACTTATAACAAAAGTTGTAACATACCAAGCGTCTCTGCCCGAAGCTTGAGATACCTAGTTTCCATGGCGGTCGAGTTTCGGGTCATCCAACTATTTATTCTATTTACAGACCGAGACCGAGACTAAGGGCGGCCCTCACATCGAGCCTCCATGCAAGAAGACAACCACCGTCCATCCTCCACACATCACATGGTAGTATTTGTGTGTGCGAGGTCTTGTCCTTCCCATTTCCACACGTGTATTGCATCCTCACGCTACACGTGAACGCCGGACAGCTCATTGCCACTCCACTTAATGCAACACCTTCCTTCATCCCCAATCGTACGATCATGCCCTCGACACCTTCCACCTCAACACCCCGCCTGGCCACCATCTTCCTGAAAGCCGGGTTCGTCCAGGTCACTCTCTTTAAACCATCCGATATGAAACCCGGACACGTGTCCCCCTCCAGATTCCTCCTCTTCTCCTCATCCGTACGCCCCAAGCCATTTAGATCCGTCCACGTTTCGGTCATGGATTCCAAGGTTAAGGAAACCACCGCTACAACGTTCGGTAGACATAGATTATTCATGCCATCAGGATCAGGGTTAGGGTTAGGGCTTAGGACGGGAGCTGTCTGTTGGTTTACCATCTCCCCGCCGGTAACATTGGTGGCGTTGAAGTTCAGCCAAAGAGGAATATTTTGAGGCGGTTTTCTACCGGAAAAGAACAGATCGGAACCGAATGGTACCGCATGTGACGTAGGAACATCCGCCGGTGAGTCTGAAAGTAATGGAAGAGTCACGACCGGTTTGCTTGCCATGGCTTCGCTTCTCTTATCGGTGGAAGAAGTAGGCGATGAGGAGGAGGAAGGAGAGGAAGCGGCTTTTCTTCCTCTTCTGGTGCGTTTGTTATTGCCGTTATTTTTTCCGTTAGTGCTATTATTGCTATTGTTTCGCACGTAACGTCTCTTTCCTGGTCGACCGGAACTAACACTGGTTTCCTTGCTCTCCGGTGAAGAGGGGCCACCAGAGGCAGGTTTCGGCGCTATCGGCCGAAATCTCAGCATTATCCGATCAACTTGAGACATATTATAAACACCATAATTATTTCCTCCACCACCACCGCCACCACCATATCTAGCGATACAACAACCTCCCTCCATTTCTCTCTCTCTCTCTCTCTCTATAACAAACACACACTTTCTCTTACTCTCAAAATAGACACAAGATATGCATGAGAATGTTTTTATGTCTTTTTTTTTTTTTTTTTTTTTTCTCACGTTACCTCAATTGAGAGGGGGTGTTTTTATTGTTTTTTAGGTTTAATGTCACTGAAGTATACACAAACAGGACAGGTAAGTGTTATATAGGGACTCTGAAAAGCGACGCGTGTGAGACTGGACACGTGTAAGGAGCATATTAAAACAGCGAAGAGCAGGGATTGGCTGGATCCTAAGAACGTGGCTTTGCGGGTAAGGTGGGGCCCATACTCTATAAAAAAAATAAAAAATAAAAAACAGAAAGAGAAGGTGGTGTTGTGTGGTGTGGGGGTGGAAGTGGAATCTAATTTTGAGTGGACCCCACGTGACGGACCAATGAGAGAAGGGGAAGTGTCCAGTGGAGAGGCAGAGAGAAAGAAAGAGCTCATTATAAAGGAGCCGCGTAAGTAAGTTGTAAATCGTAATCTCGTGGAGAGTGGCTGAGTAGGGGGTTCCAGAAACAGGACACGTGGTCAAATGATATCTGGATAGAGATTTAAAATGCGGAGAAGTCAGATGTCGTTTTGGGGTTTCCATAATTAGTAGGACATGATTTCGCCACGTGGACGGACAGATAGCGACCCGAATCTCCTAGGTTTGATCTGCCTGACGTATGGTTATAGACATATTATATGGACTTTCATTTCTCCCCCCACTTCTTTTGTCTCCCTGATTGGATATTAGAAAATCCATCCATCTTCTACTTCCTTTTTTAATTTGCCTTTTTCCTCTTTTCATTTTTCGCTGAGATGTTGTTTTTTAATAATGGTATGATCATATTATGGATGTTCTATTTCTCAAAAGAAAATATTTTTTCAAAGAAAAAAAGGGAAATATTAATTGTTGGAAAGAACTTTTGGCTTAAAGAAACAACCTTTTCTTAGTACTTTTATTTAATAAGGTTCGCAAGGTAATTTATAATTTTATATGACCTCTTTTTTATTAATATTTTTAAAGTTATCTAAATTTAGACTTTTGATGAAATGTAAATTTGATATATCATTTTATAAGTTCATGATATATTATTTCATATCATTCAACCAATTTTATATGTTTTGATTTTAGATAAATTCACAAGTTTCATAATTTTGATTTTCTTTTTAAACTGGCTTTATGATGCAACTAAACTTAAACATTTTATATCATTTTATCGAGTTTATTTGATATATTATTTTATCAGGTTTATTATATGATCTAAACCTGATCCTATAATATTATAGAATTTTTATTTTATATTGAAATCCAATCCTAAAATCGTATAAGGTTCAATCTTATTGAATTTTAAGAAAATTGGACATGTTGAAAGCTCTATAAAGATCTATCTAGTTACATTCTATATTAGAACCGGTGAGTCCTTTACCGATTTTGACTTGTCATCCCTAGATTGGTTTTCGATTTGAGAATCGCCAATGACGTGTTAGGTTAGTTTTTGGCTCGAAACTAATTCATGATAATGTTTATGTGAGAAAATCAGCGATTAATGTTGATTTTGGAAGATGGAAGTCTACGAAGCTTAGCTTACCTCAAGATGATTGGTGCTTTAAAAGAAATAATTAAAATTTCCGGCTCCTACGGATTTCATAATGTAAAGTGATTTTTTATTTTTTCGGCCAATCATAATGCAAAGTGATTATGAACGCAAATTTTGTTGCTTTATCTTGAAATTTCTTGTACGGCCCTTGCTAGTGGGCACGGAACATAGCATAATAAATTGGATAAGTTCGAGCCAACGGTTAGTAGATCCTTTTTTTTTCTCCCCTATAATTGGGGCACGTTTAAGAAGTAATTGCACCTTGTATTTGGTTGATTTCACAACGATGAAATTGAATATCAATTATTTTATTTTAGAAATATTGTCATGTCTGATTAAGGGCATATCTAAACCATAATTTTCTCATCTCTATCTTATTAAAGTAAAAAGACACCAATGATGTATTTTAGTGTTTATTTTTTATTTATCCTTGAAATTCCATCTTTTATCTTTTATGACTAAAATATTTACTAACTATTAAAACATCTATCAATAATAAAATTACAGGTTTTTAATTACTCACTTTCTTTCTCCCATATTTTTCTCTTTCCATCTTGTCTCTCTTCTCTCTACCCCTTGTACTAAACACAAGAAAATTCAAAATAGCTTCCCTTACCTCTATTTTTATAACATTTCCTTTAGTAATTTACAATGAATAAATCAATATATATACTAAAAAATAAATCCATTTTAAGGATTTTTTTTTTATCATTTTCAAAGTTAGTATCAATAAGTACTTTTTTATTATTGATTCATTATAAATTCTAATTAAATGATTTATCATTTTATATTTTTAATAATTTTTATTTATTTTGACACATACATTACAACTGCACAATCCACTGGTTACTATTAAATCAGAATTTATAGTTTCTTTTTCATAACCAAAAACACTTTTATATCTCTTTCTTTTTGTTATATTTTATCCATAAAACACTTACTGACACTTACTCAGTACTTGATGATAAATGTACATTAATTTCTCTTAAGAGATTTGGCTGCTATACAATATATCATAGTCTGCAATGTCACGCTTGCACATGCATCTACTGATGACCATCACGCATATTACAAAAATTATCTTGATAATAAATGAGTATTAATAAAATATTTAAAGAGTAATGATAAAAATAGTACATTAAGTTTTGCAAAAAAAAAAATAATTAAGCGCTTGAAATTTGGTTTTGAACAATTTGATACCTAAATAAAGTTTTCGTTAACTTTTTTTTATATCTGAAGTTTGATTTTGACAATTTATATACCTGAACAGGCTTTTCATGGACTTTTTTTACACCTCATTTTATTTGTTTCAAGTATGAAAAAAATCAACGAAAACTTTGTTTAACTACTATAATTGTCAAAACCAAACTTCGATATAAAAAAAATTAATGAAAACTTTATTCAAGTACTAAATTATTTAAAAAATCAAACTTCAAATACCTAATTGTTCCTTGCAAAAGTTTAAATACTATTTTCGTCATTAATCCAATATATGAAATGCAAATGTTATAGTTATTAGGATCATGTATTTAAATTTTATTAGTATTTACCACCACTTGATTTGTAAAAAAAAAAAAAATGATTTATTAGTACTACTACGTCATGTAGGATGATGAGTGGTAGATAATTACTAATAATATTTTAAAAATGTATAAAAAAAAACAGTACTATGCATTATTCTTATAAACTTTAATATACCCCTTGTCTCCTTACGGCTGGAGTTATTATAGGATAATATCAACAAGAATATAAATACAAAGCAAAACTACATGCCATGTCCTACTGTAAGGTGGCAGCTGCTATGCATATTTCCTTGTTGATGATAAATATATGATTTTTTTTTCCTCCAAATCAATATCTCTTCTGGTACTATTCCTCTTATTAATACGTAGCTATATCCATATATTATATACTGAAAAATGCTTTCAGTAAATGAAATATGTTTAGCGAACTAATACCTAACAAAGATTTCAATTTACCAACTAGTGGTAATTATAGAAAATTCACGACACCTATTTTGTGTGATTGCAAATCTCAAGATAAGTACCTGGTCAATCAACTTGCTTCGTTCCAACTTCTCGACCTGTCATTACAGTCATGGTCGCTTTTTTATAACCCATGCTGTTTCTTTCTCACAGTAGAATCGCATGAAGTAGCATATAATGGTTTTTCTTGAGTTGAATTATTATTATATTCACACAAGTACTTAAATAACATAGTCTAGATAAAATATATATATATATATCAATTAATAAACCAAATGCTAGGCCTTTGGTTGCTTATTTGACGCTCAAATTATCTTAAGCTCTATAATAACTTGAAGATTTTAATTTCCTAATGAAATAAGGTTGTAAGGTTAGTCCTTTGGGCTGAAAAGCACTATATTTTACCAATGCCGGAGTTTTTAGTCCACTATGGCTTCTAATTTAGTCAACCTTAAGCCAAATAAATGGATCTAGGTTATGCTTTACCAAATTTATCTATTGTTCATGTTCTTAGCGGACCATTCCAATTTTAATTTAATGAACTGAGCTTTCAGTTCTGGTCAAACCATACCCACTTCGATCAACCTAATTATGGCTCCCATTGATTGTTGGTTCTTCAGTCAATTAAAATATGGCTTTGATCAACCATATCTCTTTCCTTTAGATATCTTTCAATTGACTTAGTTGACTATATATCCATGATTAATTGGTAGACCATGAAATTGTGCATATTAGTTTATCAAATCTCTTTTATATCCTTGTCTTGTGAATCCCAGACACCAAGTGAGATCCTCTTAGATTCTATCACAATTGGATCCTTTTTATCCTTATAATATGATTTGAGCACACTTATATGAAAGACTAGATAAAATTCCAATCTTAATTATAGCTTGAACTTGTTGGAGACTCAATTAAAAAAATTTAAAATTGAAAAAGGGCCTTTATACTATCATAACAACCCTTTATGAAGATAAATACATTGGATTACATGTAGCTTAATAAGTACTTGGTCTCTCACTTTGCATTTAATGAGTATGAGCTCTTTCTTTGCAAACGTCTCCACTTTCTTAACAGCCCACTATAAGTCTGAGCTAGGTGTTTGCTCTCTTACCACTCCTTTACAAACTTGTTTGTTGACAAATTAGCCTTTATATGGTTGGATGTTCTATATTGTAGTACCTTAAATTGTCTCAAAAATGGTCTTTGGTTTGTGGATTCATTCTTCCATAAATTAAAGGTGAACCATATAGCATCTAAGAACTTAGCATTCTTGCTATTTTTCTCGATAATGTGCCTTAAGTACAGGTCTTACTAAAGAATCCAATGCTTCATCTAGTCGTTTATGTGAGAATGAAATTGGCAAAATATATATTCAACCCTAACTTGGAAGCTTAAAATATTATTTAAAACTTTCTTGTAGATTATCAAATTTAATTGCTCACAATGCTATTCATTAGACCTAAATATTTTATTTGTGCCTAAGAAATAGTTGTCTCATTTATTAGGCACTCTTTAAATGCTCCGCTAGGACTTTAGAAAGTTTCCCATGAAATCCACGGAAATACTCTCCCATCGTTACTACAGGAAGAGGTTATAGTAATCCCAAATTGGTCTCTACTCCCTAATAATCGTTTTTCAAAGCTCTAATTCTTTCTCAATCCTAGCTTATAATTACTTTGTACCAGCATAACTATTAATACTCTAGTAGAGAGATTTAGTACATGTACCGTTCTCACAAATGTGATAATTACTAGTAGTTATTCTAATTCTATTATCTAACCATTAATCTTGAGTACAACTAACTAATTAATAGCTAAATTAATTATGAATCACAATTCACAGTTCAAAAGTCAAGATCAAATATTGACCGATCTAATTGTAAGAACACCTATATTTTAAATCCCCATCAGTATTTACTTATGTAATTACTCAAAACATTACTCAATAAGATTGTTAATTCTCTTTATTTGGGGAATATTATTATAAATTAATATTTTATATAAGAATATTAATTTCTACTTATATGTTGATAGTATATAAACTTTTCCTAGCCAAAACCCTTAAGATCGCTTAAAGTTTTATGAATTCTCTATTATGATTTAACCTAATACGGATAATTGATGCTATCTTAAGTTTATGATTACATGCAAATTTCTCCAATTGTATAGATCTATTCAAACTAGCAATTTCCCATTTAACGAAGATAAAATCCATTTAAGAACTAATATGTTAGAAGTATCAATTTAAGAAAATAATGAAAAACTCTTAATTAGACTCAAGGAAACTAATGATTCATTGAAACAAGGGAATCCCAATCACACAATACACCTAGGTTTCATCAAAATTTAGATAGTGATGTCTATTCTTCCATAGATTTAATAATCAAAGCACTAAGTATATAGAAAAACATGAACATTATGTACAAAAGCCCTTTAATGGACATATCTTACAATCTTCATTGATTTCATGATGTTTTTTATATTCGTTGATCTTGTTTATTGCTCTCTTTTAATAACTCTCAAATGTGCTAAAGTTTCTTTCTTTGAAGATTTAAAATCTATTTATATTTATCTTTAGATCCAGGTGAACATGGGCACCAACATAATCAACATGGTCATTTTCATGTGTTGTGTAGTTCATAGTTAATCTTTTTAGTGTTAGACATTATCCATAAAACTCATAACACGAGTTAAACAAAACTGTGTCACCTTTGTGTCACTCTCAGTTGGAATTAATTTACTAAAAACTAAGCGTGACATAACTTGGACACAATAGTGTCACTGCCTGTGTCACTCTCTACCTTGAATTTTTGCAAATTCAGCTTGGAATTTAAGTTTTCCTAGGACACCCTTGAAAGACATGGTTGTCTTTATGTTGTGTCACTTAAAAAGTGCCTTTCTTGATCAAATTACTTTCGAAGCTCACAAAACTTATGATAAAATCTCTTACTTTCTTGTAATTCATACTATGGAAGCCTAAAATTAAATATTAAGCAATTTAAATGATGTTTTCATAAGATTAGTGAAATGACACAAACACCACCCATAAAAAGTCAAGTTCAATTAAATAAATTAGGGTTATAATTAGTAACTTAATTAGAAAACATGGGTAAAGTAAATTTGTTGGATCATTTGAATTAAGCTGGAGTCAACCCAATCAAGGAGTTTAGCTAGTTACAATGGATGAAATAATCCTAATGGTATTAAAGGGACGAGATTATGCCAAGTGATACCCCCAAAATGGAAACTCTAGAATCCCTACCTTACTAGCCCACATATAAATACTCTTTATTTTCTACCTTTACCTTTCAAAGAAGCTTACTAAAACCCTAAGATGATATTCCCTAGACCTTAGCCTCTACTTAATGTTAATTAGCAAGGATTAAGAGGATTATCATCTGTGATTATCTATTTCATGATAGAAAATGTGGATAATGAAGATGCAATAGGAGAGGAGGAGATGTCACAAACTTCATTAAATTCATAATAAGGTAAGCCTAGAGATTTTAAGGGTTAAAATATGAGTTTTTTAGCATACAATTGATGAAAACTGACTTAGACTTGGTTGTACATTTTGGGGTAGCAAGGAAGGAATCGAGCTTTGAAGTGAATTTGGAGCCTTAAAACCTTCCTACGACTACTACTAGTTTGGAAGTAATCCTGGTGAAGGTAATACTTGAATATTTACTTTTGATGACAGGAAGTTGTAATGGTGTGTAATACTATGCTAATGATGTTAAATAGTAAATTACACTCAAAAGTCACAATATTTGAGGATAAGTTTATTAGAGGTCACAATGTTTTGAGTAATTAAAAAAAAGTCACAATGTTTAGGAAGTAAGTTTATTTTAGGTTACAATGTTTCAAGTGATTAAAAAGAGTTCACAACGTTTAGAGAAGTGGGCCAATTAATGTCATTATTGACATGTATCATAGCATACCAAATCACCTAAGTTTTAATTTTAAATATTTCTCTTATTGACATGTATCAATGATGACTTCAATTGACTCATTTCTCTAAACATTTGACATCTTTTGAACTACTTGAAACATTGTGACCTCAAAAGAATTTATTTTCAAATGTTGTGACCTTTCTGATATCATTTACCCTAACGTTAAAGTGGATAAAGAACATGCTTAACTTTAGGTTTTTTTCAAAATTTCAAAAGAACATAAGTTAAATTGGATGTTCCTATCAAAATGAATCATTTAAACTCATAAACTTTGGTAGAACTTGTTTTAACAAAAAAAAAAAAAAAGATACTTTAAGAGAAGGCTAGACATAGATATGGCAACCTAAACTCTTTTGAAACCCCAAATGTTGGCTTAAGGCCCTTTTCCTTTGAAAACATTAAGTTGAAACTCGAAGTTTTCGTGAATCCAGAAAAACATGATTATTACATAAGCCTGTATACCCACATGTGTTCCTCTCTGACCCACAAAACTTGAAGAAATTGAGTTTCCAAAAGTACACAACTGGCACATGACCATATGTTCCTAGCCATATATCTCTCTAACTCGCTCTTAAACACCTCTAGAAGTACATAGGTGATACACAAGGGCATATATCTAATCATGTATTTCTCTAACTTCTTATCTTCAAACTTTTCCTAGAGAACATGATTAGTACATGATCTCATGTACTTGCCCATGTTCCTTTCTAATGATGAGAAGGTAACCTAGAAATACAGGGCTTGTACATGGCACTATGTACCAATTCGTGTACCTTTATGATAGAGTTAACATAAATGATACACGACTAGAAAACAACGTTGTGTACTTGCTTGCATCTCTTTTTGATCTTTAATCTAAATTCAAACATAACTTAAACATGGCATGTATTCTTAATCATGTTTTCCCCTGAGTTATTGTTTTAAAAGAAAAGACCTACATACCTTAATGAAATGCTAATGGAGAGTGTTAGATTCTCTTAAAATAGGTTTTGATAATAACAAAAGAGTAAAAATGATTACTAATGAGTTTATTAAGTGTGTAGTATCAAGATTAAAGAGAAAGAAGAAAAATGATGACGAGTATCAGGAATCCAAAATGTTTTCCAGAAGGTTGCTTTAAGGATAAAGAATTTTTCTAGAAATCCAGAACCTTTTACAGAACCTTTCATTGCACTTTTGACAGCAGCTCTATATCACGTGGTTTCACTGTTCATCTTCTCCAACTTGATGTAAATCATTTCATTTCAGTAAAAAATGAATCTTGAAGACCTAGCTTCGAGTAAATGAGTTTATTTTGGTAATATACTCATTTGTTCCACCTAAGTTGGTCTAATCCAAGGGTATTTAATGTTTTCATCAAAGTTTCTCTCTCATCAACGTCTTCAACGATGGAAATCTTCATGAACAGTACCACACCTTATTTGGATAGATCCTATACGTTTTTCTCCTTTAAGACAAGTGAAATATCAATATCTACAATGTTTTAAGACAAGGATAAGTCCATCACTTACCTATTTTTATGGGATTCATGTGTGAGTTCAAAAAAGGAACGCTATCTATTTTTGGTTTAGATAAAGAAGAAGAAGATCAGATTATGATGAATCAGTTTTGGTTTTCAAATTTCAAATCAAGATAAATGTCACCACAATATCTGAAAGAAATATATCCCATCTTATCTTCTACCCAGTTGAAAAAACGGAAGAATTCAAATTTGAAAAAGAAATAAGGAACAAAGGATTTTTAACCGAGATTTTTGGGAAAGCTTATCCATCTTCCAAACAGCTTTTGGAACGTTAAGGAGAAGAAGGAATATATTATATAGAAGACAAAGAGAAAAAGACGAAGATCGAAGTAAAAAAAAAAGAAGCTGATACTATTCACACAAAAAAAAAAAGAAGCTCTTTTTCTTACCAAGTATATACAGAACAAAACCCAGAAGTTTCATTTTGCCTAGAATATTCATAATTTCTTCTTACGTTTCAAGAAGCGAACTAATCTCTTTGTAATATTTCTTTTTGCTTTTTGATCTCGAAAATTTATTTTCTTTTTGTAATTGAAGGAACGTATTGTTGCCTTCTTAGTTGGTAGTTGAATTGCAGATTAGACTTTGTAGATCAGTTGTAGTTAGAGAGAGCTATGAGAATCGAGCAGAGAGGATTACACTATCTTGTAATTTGAATTTGTTGGATATAGTGGAACAAACCCGTGAGATAACGAGGTCCCTAGCTCTAAGCTGGAAGAGTGGATTGACGTATAAGATGGAACCACTATAAATCGCTGTCTGATTTTCTATACTCTATCTTTTTAATTTCCATAATTTAATTGTTATATTTGTTTTATTGTTTATATTGTTCTCATATTTAAAACCGAAAGGGGAATAATTTTTAAAAGGCAAAAATTACTATTTTATTAATAATCAATTCAACCTCCCCTTCTTGATTATTTTAATGAGACCAACAAAGAGTGATCAAAACGAATACCTTAAGAATAATACCACAAGCAGAATTGGTTAAGCTTAAATTAAATTCCAATTTCATTTATGGACAGTTTTGGACACCAAGCTTTGAAGAGAGACTAGAGACTCATTTCATTTACCATGTATGCAATAATTGTGTGTTGTTTACTAAGGTGGTAACAATAACCAAACTAATAATTTAAATTTGACCTAATTAAGTGTTTGTTGTTGTTTAGCTGCTTACTTTAGGAAGTGGCACACTTAGACTAAGTTATGAGCCCAATTACAATTTCAGGCTAGGCATTTACTTTGAGGCAAACAAAGCTTCATGTCCTAGATTCGACTCGCATAGGCATCACATCAGTCGCCTGTTCTGGTGTCGATCGCAATTGTGGCTGGGTAGGTGAGGGCGTGACATAAAAAAGGCTTTTTTATGTCACACCCTCACCTAACTAGCCAGAAATTATGATCGACACTGGCACAGGCAGTTGACGTGATGCTAGTAGTCATTGGACCCCACTGGCCACTAAGGCACACACCAGAGCACAAAAGGTATTGTTGCCCTCAAGCCCAAGTAAGACTCTAGCTACAACCGACGCAAGTCGAACCCAAGACATGAGGCTTTTGTTTGCCCTAAAGGCAACTTTAAACCCCGAGAATTTTTCATACTAGTAAAAATAGATAGAAATATAAATATAAATATAGAAAAGATGGTTAATATTGAACTCGACAAATACCCTAGAATAGAACTACGAATAGTAATGAGCCTATATATAGTTTTAATCACTAAAACAAAATTTCATAGATAGTATTAAATACTACTAATAAGATTTCATAGTGGGTATCGAAAACTCATGATATAAGAATAACTTAGTTAAGATATTAAGTGCGATAAAAAATAAACAACCAATCACACTTATAGTTAGAAAACGATAACCTAAAGATAAACTGTCAGTGTTATAAATACACAGTAAAAATATAAACAGATGTATAACTAATAATCTAGAATCTAAATAAATATTTGGATCACACCATTATTTTAATTAGAATATTTTTAAGCTATTAGAGCCTAAAATGAAAATTGACCTATTAAACTTAGAGAACCCTAATCGGGTGATATAAAACCTAAAAATAATTAATTGCATAAACTTTAAATCAAAAGTTAAACTCAATAACAATCTAGGAAATTTGTAAAACTCTATATAAAATTTTGCAGATAAAACTCTTGAATAATTTTCGTATTTGTATATGTTTAACTTAATAAACTATCTTAAAATTAAGATAACCACTAACTAACAAATATTATATTAATATATACACATATACTACACATTTCGGTGCAAGTGGAGAACAATTTACGGTTGGGATTGTCTTGAAATTATCTAGCTGATTTCGTCAATGAAAAGGAGATCAAATTGTAATGAAAGTCAACAATTCAACACACATGAGCCAATCTAAATTTGCCACATACATAACACATTAAATGAAGTAAAGAAACAAGTTGTATCATGAAAATTCGAAAGCTAATTCTTCTTCTTCTTCAACTAGAAACATAGCCTCCATTGTACTCTATTTATACACATTAAAGAACAAGGAAACAAGGTATTTAAGAACAACAAGACAACCACTTAAACTACATCACAACAACCAAGACAACAACAGCAGCAGAAACTTCAAATTTGTCCCAACCTAAACCACCAAAACAAATCAAAAACTCAAACACAAAGCAACTCCATTAAAGCTTAACAAAAGCTTGGGAAAGGAAAAACAAGGTGAGTAATTTCGTTTTCTTTGTTAGTAATATGTTAGAACACTAGCTTAGACAAGGTTTTGTTGATCCCAGGTACACGAACAACTCAAAAACGAAGTTTAAACCACCCACAACAAGGTAAGTTTTGAAAATCCCTAATTACACTATTTTTTTATCATAAAACAAGGATTATGGATATGTTGATGTGTTATAAGATGATATATGTATATATATATATATATATATCATGTATAACACTTAGGAATGAATTAAATACAAGTTGGACGTGGAAAATCATTGGAAAATGGATCAACGTGCGTGAAATGTCGTATTTCCAGATGAGCACGGAGTGAACATGGGGTGGTGAACTCCCCGTGCTCCTTTCGGCCTCAATTAAAAAAAATTGTTTTAATTATAAAATCTATTTTAATTTTGAAATTAAAATTATTATTATTATTATTTTACAAATTATCATTAGTTTTAATAATATTGTTATTATTGATGTTATTATATTATTCTTATTATTAATGTCATTAATATTATTACTAATGTTAATATTATTAGTAACAATATTGATAACATCATTATTATTATAATTATTATTAATAATATTATTATCATGTTTATTATCATTATTAAAGATATTATTATTATTATTGCTATTTTCATTAGGACTACTATTATTTTTATTAACGTTATTATGAAAATTAACATTAATATTGTCAACACATTATTATTATTACTACTACTGCTACTACTACTACTAATATTAATATACTTTGCAATAAGAATAAAATTAAGATAATTGCAAAATACTTGTTTTATATAGATAAATACATAAGAATGAAAATTTAAATAAGTTAAAATTATGAATGACGTGATTCCTAAAAATGACAAGATAATTATATAAAGTAGAATAAGAGAGACACGATGAAATTAAATAATAATAAATAAATATTCATTACTATAATAGGCTAACTAAAGAATAATATAAAAGTGATGATAATGGTAATGATAAAATATTAATTCACTAAATATAAATTCTACAACTACCTAATAAGAATATACAAATATAAACCAAGATCAAGAAAAGCAAAATGAAAATAAATATTAAATAATAATTGATTGTCATAGGACCATTAAAGGACTAATATAGTAATAGAAAGAAAACCAAATACCAATATAGGACACTTACACACTCATAAAAGTTTAGTTTTATAATCTATGTTTTATTGATGAATATTTTATTCAGCTCAATAGGTAATTTTGAAACTATAGTGGATTTTCCAGCTAACTATTACGATTAACTAGTATGAGCAAGTGAGTAATCCAGTCTTATTACATTGTGTGTGCTTGTAGCGTAACTGATCTTTAATGAAAGATAACAACCTAAATTTGTTGTATGGATTTATGGGGATTATTTGCTGTATGAATTGTTGATTGCTAAGTTCCTCTAATAATAGTAATAACAAAATTTTGTATGATCATATTGCTTATATAGTACGCTGCTTGTTTGTGAGATGATTGATCACCTTAAACCTGATTAACAACTACTGGTACCATAATGAAATGAGCATGCATTGCATGATTTGCATAAGCAACATTTGAGTAAGTAGCAGCCTACTACGTATTAGTGTTTTGAATCTCTGGTAATGCTTGATTTATCTAAGCAAGGAAGCTATTAGTTATTTGCAAGATTACCTTTGTTCTGTTGATACCATAGGAACTAAATGGTAAGTGAAGGACGCTACTTATGGTATTGCTTGAAATGGCTAACACTTAGTGGAGTTTCTAAAACTAAAACAGGAAATGAGTGTTAAAGACATGATACATTTAAAGTGATAATTAAAGTGAGTATTGTTGTTTTCTTGTATGCTTAGTCTCTCTTGGGTAGTAGGCTATAGTATTGTGTTCCTTTAACCCCGATGAGAGGGCGTAAATCTTCATCCTGCTTTAGATTTTGGGTTATCCAGGCTTGTATTTGTTCACATACTTGATTGATGCATTTTATATGATTGTTAATAACTTGTTTGACATGTGGTAAGTTCTGGTTATTCACTGAGCCTGTGGTTTCGCTCACACTCTAACAATCATTTCAGGTTTATACTTAGGTCATGGTTGGTCACTTCCAGGAGTTTAGCTTGGGTAAGAATTTCAAGAATTGAAGTTCATGGAAGATTATGGGATAAGTTACTTGCTTTTATTTTTAGTCTAAACTAGTTAGTATTTAAATTATTAGTTATGTATTTAGATACTTTTAGAAAGACATTATGGTATGTAATATTATATTCAAGCACTGAGATGATAGTTATTTACTAATTTATGACTTACATGTATTTGTCATTTCTTATCAAAGCAACTAAAAGATCCTGTTGTTTGAGAATATGTCATTCTCTAAGGTAGTCTAGTGATAGTATTCAAGTATAGCTTGTTTACTACTACTAGGGTACCTTTAGGGTGTGAAAGCAATGCCTTTCACCAATTGAGTTACCTTTAGGGCAAAAAAAGCCTCATGTCCTAGGTTCGACTCGCGTAGGCTACAGCTAGAGTCTTAGTTGGGCTTGAGGGCAACAATACTTTCTTGTACTCTGGTGTGTGCCTTAGTAACCATTGGGGGGCCAGTGACCATTGGCATCATGTCAGCCGCCTCTGACAGTGTTGATCGCAATTTGTGGCTGGGTAGATGGGGGCGTGACATCCTCCCCTTCTCTTTGGTACGTGATCCATTGTGGGAATCTTAACCTTAACCCTTTTTGCTTGGTGGGCGTTATGAGCACTCTTATGCGTGCTGGTAATTTTGGGATGATAAGGATACTTATTTGTTAACCTAAAATTCAATCAAACTTAACTTGTGCTTGTTTCGTTAGTTTAGGTGTGTATGTGATTAATTACTATATATTGGGCTTTACTGATCACGTTTTACTATTTCAGGTATAAGTGATGATTTATATGTAAACCTCCACTACGATTCCATGTGTTTCGAGACAAATGGGTATGGAGAGTAATTCAGTTGAGGAGGGACTTGTTTGCCCTTAAATATTGAAAGGATGATTATGCTAAAGCTATGTTTTACTAATTAATTTGGAATGAATATAAAACCTATTATTACTTCTCATTCTTTTAAGCCTTAGCCAAACATATGTACTTGAGAGGAGTCTAACTCCCTTTTTCATGGTTTACTTTCCAAGAATGTTTAAAACTCAAAATTGTGCGCCTCGTATTTGAAAATACCTACTCCCCAGTTTGCAAGATGGAATCCCAATAATTAATGGCCTAACTAATATGGCCTCTTTATTTTACCATGGAGCTTAATTATGATTTCACAATTAAAACTTGACTAGAAACTCAGCTAATTAATAAAAGGTTTTCACATGTTACTTAGAGGTAGCATGTGTGGTGAAACAATCATACCCCATAATGCCCTAAGGGTGGGGCTGTTTCAGTTAGTCACCAAAAAAATTAAATAAAACATATGTTAGCCCTTATAATAAGGGTCAAATTGAGTTTATCATCCAACAATGATCTCAATTCTATAGGCTTTGTGACCTCCTTTGAATCTTTGATCTCATGGACCTTCCCATCATATATGTTGATCTTGCTAACCCATATGCATTAAGAAAGCTAGATATTCAAGGTAAAGGGATCTTCTATTTCTTCATGAACAACCCATTTCCTAATTGTAAGGCTTAGATTATCAACTGGAGGTGTTGTACATGACACTCTATAATGTTGATGTAAATCATTATATCATCTAGATATAAAGAAGGGAGCAAAG
Source organism: Combretum micranthum (assembly GCA_024138025.1). Taxonomy (NCBI): domain Eukaryota; kingdom Viridiplantae; phylum Streptophyta; class Magnoliopsida; order Myrtales; family Combretaceae; genus Combretum; species Combretum micranthum. The sequence continues at coordinate 501,385 of JAMXBD010000341.1, forward strand.
ACTTTGTGTAAGAATGTATAAAAGGAAGTAGTTGCATTGATGAGCCTAAACAATTTTACTATAAAGTTAACAACAGCATAACTCGTGACATATATTGTCATGCCCTAAATAAGGTCAAGTCATAGCTAGTTCTATCATGTATAACACGCAAGCATTATATACAAAGGTTATTCTTAATTAAGTGAGTTTCTAACCAATTTTAAATTAAGAAATCTTTACTTAAGCATTTAAAAGTAACAATAAATAATCTCTCAATACATTATTGAACGAATTCAAAACTTCCAAGTCATCCAATCTCTCACAAACATCAACCTATAGACCATATATCCAAATTATCCAGATTGGATCATCTTTATAACCTAATAAGAAAGAAAGAATGAGCCAAGGCTTAGTAGAACAGTAATAAAAGCATATAAGATATGATCACATGCACCTATTCTAATGAAAATGCAACAACCAACATTTTGGGTCTTCAATTTAGGTGTTGCAAAATAATAATAGGGCACTTACACTTTAGCAACACGTTGTGGGAATCTAGATATCCTAAATAGTAGCAATTGCTTAAATGGTTGATATAGGCAACCAGAGTACCTATATTTCCTAGAAGAAATTCTAAATAATGGCCTCATCTAGGGTTCATAGCTGTTGTTCATCCCTATCCTCCTTAGTACATCGTATAGTTCAACCTGGGAGCCTATTATCTTAAATTAAACGAGTGTAACATCTCTCCAATTTAGGTAAGCATTATCCTTATATTGTTTTCCCTATCAGCTACCTACTGCGCCACCTTGATATGTTAATAATGATAAGGGTGGCCTAAGTGCCTCACTATCGTGCTGGTACCGACACATAAGGTTGATTCCCAAATCAAATTACACAGCACAAGCATACTCATTCAATTATTTAAGCCATCTTTAGGTATCAATTCAATTTAGGATGCCTATTTTAACAAGAAACACCCAAATTATTGCATACCTGAACTCAAGTAGAAGTCCCGCCTCAAAACAAATGATGCATAGTTCACAATATAAGAATATTTATAAGAAATTATCTCAAATAAGTTTTAAGTCATTAACTCTATCATTCATTTCTACTAGATCAACTATTAATATTTCTAAGTTAATTTTTATATATTGTCTATTTAGTTTAAGATTCCACTTAATTCTTACATGAAATATTAATTTATAAATTAATATTATGTTCTAAAGTAAATTTTATTTTTAGATCATTTTATATATAAAGGTTCATTTTATACTCAAACCAACCACCTAAACTCATTTTGTAGTTATTAAATCCTTAAGGTGCTACTCTTAGTAACTTATCTTATAATCACTTTAACATACTTTTATCAGGTAAAATAAGTCATTTAAAGTATAATTAGTCCATTTGTATCTTTTATAATTTAACTTTACCTTTAGTGTGCCAATGAATTTGAACTGGCTTTTGAATATTTATTATCATCTTATAAGTCATTATTTATACTTATTTTAATAAATAAAATCCTAAAATCAAAATAATTAATTATTCATCTTAAAATCTATATTTTAACATGAATATATATTATTTACATTTATTTGATTAGAATTAACTCTCTTTTATGTAAACTACATAACACATTAATTTACATGTTCATAAGTTCAATTGGCCTAAACTTATCAATTAACTAGGATTTTAAATATAATCATATTCAATCTATCCAAAAACAAAGCAACAGATAGACATAGGGGCCTTTTTTTGTCAAATTAGGATTGGTTTGTCACATTTCGAGAAACTAGACTTCTCTAGCAATCCATGTGACCAAGCCTCATTGAGAAAGAAGGCCACTTGGCCCCCAGTCTAGCTACCTACATTGACGCTATAGGAGGATGCCTGGATTGTTTCAACTCCATTTTATGTTTTTCAATTTCTCCATATTCTAATCCTATTTCATCCGTTAAGGCTACAAATAAGTCAAGCTATTCACGAGCTACACGAGCTCGAATCGCTTCAGGGTCGACTTGGCTTGAGCTCAATTAGCAAATGAGCTAAGCCCAAGCCCAAAGTAAAGCTCACCTATCTAAATGAGCCAATCTCGAGCTTTCATTTAGGCTTGCGAGCTGGCTTATGAATAAGATCATTTAGGCTTATGAATAGGCTCGTGACTGGTCTCGTTAATAAAACTTATTAGCAAATTTGTGAATTTTTTTATGCCTGATATATTAGCTATAACTGCATAATAAAAAACTAATTTTTATTTAATAATTATTTATATATATTATAGCCACACTTTTATATTATATTTTATGTTTAAAAAATAGAAAACGAGCTATCTAAATGAGTCGAGTCGAACTTAAATTCCAGACTATAAAAGCTAATTAGACTAAATAAAAACATCAGCTTGGTTTGAGCTCGTTCGGCTCAAGTTTAGACTCAATAAAAAGTTCGGCTCAAGCTCGAGCTCGAGCTTGCTAAATTTTTAATATACCAAGCTCAAGCTCGAGCCTTTAAAAGCTCGGGTCAGCTTGGCTCGGTTCGACTCAACTCATTTGTAACCTTACCAGCCATGATTATTCATCAAAAGCATGTTGATTTAAATGTTGTTTTATGTAATTTATCCTTAGATCTAAGTTCTACAAATTAAATCACAATTAAATGATCAAGTAATCATTATTTACATTAGTTTTTCCTAAATTTCCAACACATATTCAACAACATTAATTATAATCATTCATCATCAATTCTTAAATCTATAGATCTAATAAGATAATCTATTATTACATTAATAACTACTAGATTCCATGTCATTGATCACATGACAAAATCAAGAAAATCAAAGATAAGATTACCGACCTCAAAGGAAATCACACAAATTACTCAAACACTACTACTACAATTAATATGAGTTGCTAGTTGATGTAGCTTCTTAATCACACCTCCTTTCTTTCTTGATTTTTGTTAATTCCTGAGATAAATTTTAGTATTAGTGATGTTGTTTAAACAATTAGGCAAATTAGGATAAGATTTTTACTTCTTTTTCTTGAAGCTTATGGTGTAAGTTTATTCACTCCTTATTTAAGAGAGATAGGGAGATGTTTTTCTTCCTAAAGAAGATTAAAGAGATTAGAGAGGATTTAGGAGCTGATGACTTCCTTAATAAGTCTTGTTAAGGAAATAATGAGAGGAGAGAGAAAATAGTAGGTTTTATATAAGGATTTGGGCTCAAATATATAATTTTGAACGTTTGGGGGTGAAATGACCTCTATACCCTTGTATTTTGTATTGTTTTTATTACTCACAAGCTTGCTTATTTTATCTTTCTTTGTTTTCACATGTAATATATAATAATTATTATCTCTCTGTCTCTCTCTTTTTCAATTGGTTATCGTTGTAATTTTATTAAATTTCCAATTGTTACATCCTAAATAATTCATTATTTTTTTTTGAATTTTTATTATTCCAAATTACTTGACTATTATTTAATTATATTTTCATTATTTTCTTTGTATTATTAATTCTTAAATTAAAATTTGGGATATTTTAGATGTTATTTTGATTTCATCCTAGTCTACTTTTTTTAACTTGGGGATACCCTAACCGCATGTCCAACTCTGAGAAATACTGTACCCGACTTAATCAATCAAAAAGGTCTCTTTCTCTCTCTCTTTAAAGGTAGTCTTCTTCGTATTTTCGAAAGAATTACATCATGAAAAGTTTTCAATTACTACCTCTCTGGAGGTGGGACTCGTACTTGCTTCTTCGCCTATCATCAATCTCCAAGGCAATTAGATATGGCTTTTCTTGTTTAGTCCCTTGTCTAGTTGCGTGATGACCGTGCCACAACAAATTTAATTATTGGACTGGAGGGTATTGCACAAATTTCTTTGTGGAGGATTTAAACACAAGCTACTACTGCACAAATACAAGGACTGGGGTTGCCTTGTATGGTCAAATCGGTTCCTCAAACATGCCAATCAAGCGATGGGGAGATTAGTGACTTTATTGCACTCGGTTTCGAGCCATCGAATTATAATGATGAAATAGGTCTAACTTTTAGAAAATTTTCATTTCATGGAACATATTGGTCTAAAACTGCATCAAATTCTCTTTCTTTGATGGATTATTCTAATTGGTCTTGGAGCTAGTCTCCCTTGTATAACGAAGTGGTTGAAATTATTATTTATTTTGAATAAATATAGGTGCTAAAAGTTAACAAATTTCATAGTAATAATTATTATTATTAAGTTGATTTATCTAAATGAGGAAACTATTGGTTATGGGGTCTCATTTAAGAGGTTTCCTTTAATAAAGGAACACATGCCATTTCTATGGTAGATTGGGTACCATTTAAGGATGTAAACGAGCAGAGCTGTTTGCGAGTTAGTCGAGCTTGACTTGTTTTAGGCTCGATTCGATACTAGTTCAATTAGTAAATAAGCTGAGTTTGAACCTAAAATAAAGCTCATTCATCTAAACAAATAGAACTCAAACTTCGATTTAGGATCGCAAGTCAACTTGTGAACAAGCTTTTTAAGGCTCGCGAATAGGGTCAATAATATGCTCCTTGGCAAATTTATAAATTTTATATGTATGATATATTATGTATAACTATATAATTAAAACAATAAAACTAATTTCTATTTAATATCTATGTATATATTATATTATAGGTTTGAAAAACATTGAAAAATGAGCTATCTAAATTAGTTGAGATTGAGATTAAATTTTAAGTTTGATAAAAGTTCAGTAAGTTCAATAAAAAGTTCAAACCGACTTAAGCTCATTTTATAAACGAGATGAACTAAGCTTAAGCTTAAATTTTAAACTCGATAAAAAGTTTAACTTGAGTTTGAGCTCGAGCTTAATAAATTTTAAATATGTCAAATCTAAACTTTTAAAAGTTAAACACCTTTCCAATCGGCTCATTTACGGTCTTAGCAGCATTCTACACCTTGGTAGGAAAATGTCCGATGGATTGGAGTCTATGCTACGCTTGCTCTCCAAATCTTATCCTTTGTGAGGATAACGGCTCTTCGATGTTTGGCTTGTTGGTGATAAAGGATAACATACTGTTTGACGAAAAGGATATACAAGGACATGTGTCATGCCCTTGTTAACCCATACTGCCAGCTTATTGTTGGAGTAAAAACATAAAACATTTTCCCAAAGATAAAACGGCCATACTTCACGGAGAAAAAAGATGAATCTTATCAAAATGTGTAAATTTCACTCTTCTTTATCTTTTTTTTTTTTTTCCGTTAAATTGTCGTTTCCACATAATATTTAAAATATTAAAAAAAAAAAAGTTAAACTATAAGAACTGGGGTTGCCTTGTATGGTCAAATCGGTTCCTCAACCATGCCAATCAAGCGATGGGGAAATTAGTGAAAGTGAAGAATTTTTTGCACTCGGTTTCGAGCCATCGAAGTATAATGATGAAATAGGTCTAACTTTTAGAAAATTTTCATTTCATGGAACATATTGGTCTAAAACTACATCAAATTCTTTTTCTTTGATGGATTATCTAATTGGTCTTGGAGCTAGTCTCCCTTGTATAACGATGTGGTTGAAATTATTATTTATTTTGAATAAATATAGGTGCTAAAAGTTAAAAAATTCCATAATAATAATTGTTATTATTAAGTTGATTTATCTAAATGAGGAAACTATTGGTTATGGGTGTTAAATTATTTTAACATTAATGGCCCATGTGACCTATGGTATGACTCTAATATAAAAGGTTCAATATGATGATCATTTGGGCATAATAGTAATTTTGAGTCATAGTGTTTCAAATCCCTCCACTCTCCTTATTTATATATACAGAATAAATTTTCATTCCCACCATCAAAAGAGAAACAGAAAAGAGAAAGATAGAGTGGGAGAAAATCACCAAGACAAAATCGAAACAGATTTTCTTCTCTTGATTGGAATTCAAAATCATGGACAACGGTATGTATCAAAACCATTATAATTTTGATTGTTTCTATCATGTTTAGAAGATCCTGATTTGGAAATTAGTTTTACATGAAGATTTTTTTTTTTTTTTTGGTAAAATCTAAGAATTTCTAACAATTGGTATCAGAGTGGGTATGGAAAACCTATTCAATTTAATTTTCCGAAATGTTCCTACATTTGCATTAATGAATTATTGCTTTTCATGTTTTCCGTTTCAAAATTTACCAAGATGTCATGTAATGTTCATGTTTTCCGTTTCGGAAAACAATAATATCTCATAAAACATGAATGAAGGAACATATGTTTCTGTAATATAAATATTCCATGAAATATTCCTGATTTCCAAAAATGAAATATAAACAACGGGATTTAACATGACGTGATTTTGAATCTTGGAATTGGATTTGACCGGAATTGGAAGTGTACAAGTACGAACATTTAACGAAACGTTGAATTATGTGTTCCTATTTCCAAACATAGTTTGGTCTATGTATGCTTCACGAACATGGAAAATAAAAACAAATATCTGCAAATATATATATATGTGCTATATTTATGATATTTTCCGAATTAACGATAGTTTATTGATATTTGTTAATTTGAATGATCTTAATGATTGAAAAGTTTGATGTTTGTTGAGATTATGTTAGTGTAAATGAAATGTCAAAAGCTTGTTAGTCACCGAAGTGGCCTAGCTTGGAAGGATTTAAATATTTAATTGTGAATTTCAATTGTTCATCTTCTTTAGATGCTAATAAAATGATATAAAAGTTTGAAATGAACAATTGCAATCATTAATCATAAGGCTAGGAGATCATCCAAAGATGGATTATTGCTTATAATTAACGATACTAAAAGAGATTCATTGATATACTAAGTGAATATGGCTGTATATTCAAAGATAACATACATATTGACTTAAGTATGATTGATTGATCTATCAAAGTATATTTATCTAAGCATCATTATTGATTAAAGTTATGCATTAAGGTATCACCCAATGGTGACCTTAAATACATAGTTAAAGTTTATCATTTGTTTGAATCCATTTAAGTTTACTCAAAGCATTAATATGTATATTTGGATTACATTTACAGCTTCTAGTAATTTGTTCGCTTTGGGCAATGGAATGATCAAGTTCAATGGGCTAAATTATGCGGAATGGTCAGAACAGATCCAATTTTAATTGAGCATTTTGGATTTGGACCTAGCAATTATTTTTGAAGAAAACCCTGCAGCCATTACTGAGACTAGTACTAAGTAAGACAAGTCTCTTTATGATTCTTGAGAATGGTCTAATAGGCTGAGTTTGAACTTGATGCGAATGACGATAGTTGAAAATGTCAAGCCATCGATGCTTAAGACGGAAAATGCAAGGGAATTTATAATGAGAATTAAGGAATACTCTCAATCATATATAGCTGACAAATCTATTGTAGGGAGCCTAATGAGTGAGCTAACGACCAAGAAATTTGATTGGTCATAGCCCATTCATGATCATGTGACATGCATGGCTAATCTAGCAGCAAAACTGAAGTTAATGGGTATGGATGTGAGTGAATCTTTTTTGGTTAAATTCATCATCAATTCGCTTCCTCCTGAGTTTGGTCAATTCCAGGTGAATTACAACACCATTAAGGAAAAATGGAACCTTCAGGAAATAAAGGCCATGTTGGTTCAGGAAGAAGGGAGATTAAAGAAGAGGAAGGATCACTCTGTTCATCTCACTGTTCATAATGATGCTGATAGCAGCAAGTCTAAACCAGGCAAGAAGGGTAAGAAGAAGGACAAAGCCTCTATGAAAGTTGGTGGAGGTCAAATCCATAAGGATCAGAAGTGTTTTTTCTGCAAGAAAACGGGTCACTTCAAGAAAGATTGTCTAAAAAGAAAGGCTTGGTTCGAAAAGAAAGGTATGTACTGTATATCAGTATGTTTTGAATCAAATGTAATTGAAGTGCCTAATAATACTTGGTGGTTAGACTCTGGGGCTACTATTCATGTGTCACATATTATGCAGGGATTCCTTTCAATCCAGATAAGAGGAACTGAACAGTTTCTTTATATGGGAAACAGAATGAAGGCACAAATAGAAGGAATTGGGACGTACAGATTGATTTTGGATACTAGGTGTTGCCTGGATCTAGAAAAGTGTCTCTATGTTCCTGAATGTGCTAGAAATTTAGTTTCTATTGAAAAGTTGGATGAAGTAGGTTTTAACTTTAAGATTGGAAATGGTGTATTTTCATTGTATAGACATTTGTACTATTATGGATTCGGTACTTTAGTTGATAATTTATATCATTTTAATCTTGATGTTATGTATGATGAATCTCTGTTACTTGTTGAGCATAGTATAGGTAACAAACATAATGCACACAATGATTGTTCTACTTTCTTATGGCATCAAAGATTAGGTCATGTATCCAAAGAAAGGGTAATGAGGTTGGTGAAAGGTGAAATTTTGCCTCAATTGAATTTTACTGACTGGGATATATGTGTTGATTGCATAAAAGGTAAGCAAACTAGACATATATCAAAGAATCCAGCCACAAGAAGTAATGAACTCCTTGAATTGATACACACTGATATTTGTGGTCCTTTTGACATTCCAACATGGGGTGGTGAAAAGTATTTCATCACATTTATTGATGACTACTCACGATATTGTTACTTATATCTACTCCATGAAAAGTCACAATCAGTTGACATCCTAGAGGTGTTTGTTAATGAAGTTGAAAGGCGGTTAGATAGAAAGGTGAAAGTAATGAGATCAGACAAATGTGGTGAATATTATGGTAAATTCAATGAAAGTGGACAATGTCCTGGTCCATTTGCAAAATTCCTTGAAAGTTGAGGCATATGTGCACCGTATACAATGCCTGGTACACCACAACAAAATGGTGTGGCTGAAAGGCGGAATCGTACACTTATGGATATGGTTAGGAGTATGTTAAGTTACAGCACTGTACCTTTATCCTTATGGATGCATGCATTAAAAATTGCTGCATATCTGCTGAACAGGGTTCATAGTAAGGTAGTCTCTAAGACCCCTTATGAATTGTGGATAGGTAGGAAACCCAGTTTAAGGCACCTTCATGTTTGAGGCTGTCCAGCGGAAATAAGGATATATAATCCACATGAAAGAAAGCTTGATGCAAGAACCATTAGTGGTTATTTCATTGGCTATCCTAAAAAATCAAAAGGGTACAGATTTTATTATCCTAACCACAGTACAAGAATAGTTGAGTCTGGTATTGCTCGGTTCATTGAAAATGGTCAATTTAGTGGGAGTGGGGAATCACGAAAGGTGGATATTAGAGAATTTCAAGAAGAGACCCCTACACCCAGTGTTTCTACTCAGGTTGTTGTTCCTTTGTTGCATCACAGTCAAGCAACAAGCTGAAACGACATGTTGATGTTCAAAACACTCAAAGTGAACATATTAGAGGTGAACCAAGCAACAATGTGCAAGTCACAAATGAGCAAGGGACACCACAAGAAATGGTATTACGGAAGTCTATGAGACAGAAAAGACCAGCTATATCGAATGACTATGTGGTTTACTCACTTGAACACGAATCTGACTTAAGCATTGATAAAGATTCAGTCTCATTTGGACAAGCCATAGAATGTAGTGATTTCTGAAAAGTGGTTCAATGCCATGAAGGAAGAGATGAAATTAATGGATGTAAATAAAGTCTGGGAGCTAGTAGAGTTGCCTAAAGGATCAAAACGAGTTGGCTGTAAATGAGTCTTTAAGACTAAGCGAGACTCAAACGGCAACATCGAAAGATATAAGGCTAGACTTGTTGCTAAAGGTTACACTCAGAAAGATGGCATTGACTATAAAGAGACCTTCTCTCCAGTTTCTAAGAAGGACTCCTTAAGAATTATTATGGCTTTGGTGGCTCATTATGATTTAAAGCTTCACCAAATGGATGTAAAAACCGCCTTTTTGAATGGTGACTTAGAAGAGGAAGTTTATATGGACCAACTTGAAGGTTTCATAACCACAAGACAAGAATATTTGGTGTGTAAGTTAAAGAGTCGATATATGGATTAAAACAAGCTTCTCGACAATGGTATATTAAGTTCAATAATACTATTACATCATACGGTTTTGTAGAGAACACTATTGATCGATGAATTTATATGAAGGTCAGTGGGAGCAAGTTTATTATATTGGTCTTATATGTCGATGTTACGGATAGACAGCTTAGGACCAGATCCAAACCAGTTTGGATGGAGGATTATTACACATAAATACTTTCAGTTATAGTTACAGCTGGATTTGAGTAGAATGTAACAAATACAGCTTAGATCTCAGAAAGTAGTACAAGTAGATCTTAACAGAATAGCATGCATCATATAGTTTTCAACAAGATAGTTACGGTCATGTAACTGTATAACAGAAAAATAGCAACATGCATGTAATGAAAACAGTATAAATAAGAGATCGAGATACACAGAAGGGTATCATCATCTTTTGCCGAATAGTTGTGGTGCCTTGAGTACAGGAGCTTGATCCAGCTCAAACAGGATCATTCTACACAATATACAGAGAGTTAATACTAGTAAATCAAAGAACAGAAGATAAACACAGTAGAAGAACGAGAGAAAAACAGAGAGTTAGGGTTTTCGAATCTTTACCATTTGAAGAAGAGAAAGAAACTTGACTTTAAATACCTAGGGTTTGGTTGAAGTTCAATTTATGGTTCTGTCCCAACAAATTGGTGCTCTCGTTCCATGGCTCCTTCTACACGAGCAGGCACAATGGAGGATAATTTTGCCGAATTGGCAAACAATTTGCAAACCACATTGTTACAGGCTTTACGCCTTGAAATGGACAAGAAATTCGAAGAATTCTCTAAGAATTTAAGTCAGAATCAGAACCCGGTACCTTATCATATAGATCAACATTCGAGTTCATCATTTTCCAATAATGGGGGCAGTATGGCCGAAAATTTGTTGAAAGGCATCAAATTGGAAATTCCGAAATTTACCGGACTTGATCCTTTAAGATGGATTTTCAAAACAGACCAGTTCTTTGATTTTCATGCCATTCCTGATGAACAATATATTACCATTGCCTCTTTTGCAATGGAAGAACGTGCTTTGGATTGGTACAAGTGGATGTACAACAATAAACAACTCAGTTCATGGATTAATTTCAAGAAGTCCATTGAAGTTCATTTTGGTCCCTCAGAATATGAAGATATTCAAGGTTCTCTTTCTAAATTGACCCAAGTTCGATCTGTTGATGAATATCAAACCCAATTTGAATCTTTGTCCAACCGTGTTGTGGGTTTGCCTGAATCATTTCTTCTCAGTTGTTTTATATCGGGTCTTAAACCCTATATAAAACGCGAAGTTCAGATTGCCCGTCTCTTACTCTTATGCATGCTATATGGCTTGCCAAAATGCATGAGAGTAAACATAATGATCAATTTCTTTTTCATAAACCATACATAGTTCATTCACTTTCTAAATTTTTTCCCCTTTATAATTTTCTAAACCATATACTTCTTCTTCTTCAAATACTAACAATGTCCCTTCTTCTTCTAATACCAACCCTTGACACTCATACACACAAACCAACTCTTCCCATTAAATGACGTTCCCAGCGAAATGTTAGCACGACGAGAACAGGGCCTTTGTTACAATTGTGATGAAAAATATCATCGCAATCATAAATGCAAATCTAAATTGCTTTTATTATTGCATGATATTGATGATGACTCTGAGGGAATAATTGAGATGGCTGATTTAGACCATACTGATTTAGAGACAGGTTCTATTAGTTATCATGCTTTATCAGGCACTTTAAAACCTTGTACTCTAAAGTTCAAGGGCTATATCAATGGCCATGAGGTTTTGATTTTAGTTGATACAGGCAACACGCATAATTTTGTGCAAGCTCGATTAGTTCATCATTTGGGATTGGTTGTACAACCTGCATCCAAATTTTCAGTTATGATTGGTAATGGTTCTACAATGCAGTGTGATGGGATCTGTTCTGATGTTCATTTTTCTATTCAATCTTGGATTTCCACGATTCGTTTTATGTTCTTCCCATATAGAGGGCTGAAGTGGTGCTAGGAATACAATGGCTGACTCGATTGGGACCAGTGACTATGGATTATTCCAAACTAACACTGGAATTTTTTTCTCAAGGAAAATTTGTTATGTTGATTGGGGATAGGTTTGCTATGACTAAAGAAATTTCACATCACCAATTACGTCGATTGGTTTCTACTGATGCCATTGCTACTTGTTATCATTTGGTGGCTCAGAAAGTGGATACTGTGACATCATCGAATTAACCACAACATGCTATTCAAGCCTTGTTGGGCAGATTTTCTCGTGTCTTTGAGGCACCCTCATCATTGCCACTTCACACTATTCAACATCAAATTCATTTAGTTCCCAACACTTCTCCAGTCAATGTCAAACCCTATCGCTATCCACATTTTCAGAAAAATGAGATTGATTAATAGGTGGAGGAAATGTTAGCTCAAGGAGTCATTCAACGCAGCACTAGTGCTTTTTCTTCCCCAGTTTTACTGGTCAAAAAGAAAGATGGGAGCTGGCGTTTTTGTGTGGATTATCGGGCTTTAGATCAAGTTACTATTCGGGATAATTTTCCTATTCCCACAATTGGTGAATTGATTGATGAACTTAGGAATGCATGTTTATTCTCTAAACTTGATCTCAGAGCAGGGTACCATCAGATTCGAATGGATCCCCAGGATGTGGACAAGACTGCTTTTAGAACTCACCAAGGTCATTACGAATTTCTTGTAATGCCTTTTAGGTTAAGCAATGCACCTTCCACTTTTCAATCTATCATGAATACAATGTTTAGTCTTATTTGAGGAAGTTTGTCATTATTTTCTTTGATGATATTTTGATATATAGCAGTAACATGGAAGATCATTTGCAGCATTTGACTTTGGTTTTGCAAACTTTATTGGATAATAAATTTTTCTTGAAGGAGAGCAAGTGTTCTTTTGCCCAAACTACTATTAAGTATTTAGGACATGTGGTTTCTTTCAATGCTCTTAAGCTAGATCCTTCGAAGGTGGATGCAGTAGCTAATTGGGAAACTCCAAGAAAAATAGGGCTATAAGTGGGCTCGCTGAGAGCGTTTTTAGGTCTCTCGGGTTATTATAGGAAGTTTATTAAGGGTTATGCTACTATTGCTGGACCCTTAACGAATTTATTGAAGACTGATGGGTTTCATTATTCAGTAGAGGCTGATCAAGCTTTCTCGCAACTAAAGGAGGCTTTGATTAATGCACCTATTTTAGCTTTGCCAGATTTTAATCAACCCTTTGTAGTTGAGACAGATGCATCCGGACTAGGCATTGGTGCAGTACTGTTACAATAGTCTCACCCAATTGCATATTTTAGTAAGAAACTTCCTAATCACTTAAGGAAAGCTTCTGCTTATGTTAGGGAATTGTATGTTGTTGTAGAATCAGTCAGAAAATGGAGACATTATTTGTTGAGTAATCATTTTCAAATTCATACTGATCATCGAAGTTTGAAAGAACTATTGTCACAGGTCATTCAGACACCTGAACAGCAACGTTATGTGACCAAGTTGTTGGGCTATGACTATGAGATTGTTTACAAGAAAGGAGTAGACAATGTGTTGGCTAATGGTTTATCACACCAATAGAATGATGCCTCTTTATCGGCTTTTACTATGCCCATTTTCAATTGTATTGATGATCTTAAACAGGAGTATCAGACTTTACCTGCTTTTTAGACTCTCATTTCTCAATTGCAACCAGGTCTTGTTTCCAAGCAGAAGATTGAATGGAAACATGGGTTACTATATTGTGGGAATCGTTTATTTTTTGTGCCTGAATCTTTATTAATTCCTCGAATTTTGGAGGAATTTCATGGTTCACCGATGGCTGGCCATTTTGGAGTGACCAAGACATTTAAACGTATTGCCAGTCAATTTTATTGGCCCAAGATGAGGTCACAGATTGAAGCTTATGTTTGAAATTTTCACATATGTCAACATATTAAGTATGTGACTACTGCCCGGCTGGGTTATTAGCCCCTCTGCCAATTCTTGCTAGAATTTGGGAAGACATTGCTATGCATTTCATCACACATCTTCCTTCTTCTAAGGGTTGTTCGGTGATATTAGTAGTTGTGAATAGATTATCCAAATATTGCCATTTGGGGGCTTTGGATAGTCATTTTACAGCTACTAAGGTTACCAATTTATTTTTGAACATGATTGTCAAACTTCATGGATTCCCTAAATCCATTGTTTCTGATCGAGATTCTATTTTTCTCAGTTAATTTTGGAAGGAATTATTTCGTTTGAGTGGGATGAAACTACATATGAGTTCAGCCTACCATCCTTAATCGGATGGTCAAACTGAAGTGTTGAATAGGACTATTCAACAATACCTTCGATGTTTTGTTATGGATTATCCTAAGAAGTGGACTTTGTTTTTGCCTTGGGCTGAGTATGCTTATAATACTTCATACCATGAGGGTGTTGGAATGACTCCATTTTAGATTGTGTATGGCAGAGAACCCCCTATTTTACCTTCCTATTTAGGGGGCTCTTCATCAGTAGCAGCTGTGGATCAAGACTTGGTTTCTCGAGACCAAGCTCTTAAGGTTTTACATGCTAATTTACAGCATGCTCAAGCTAAAATGAAGAGTTCAGTTGACAAGCATCGATCCGATGTGGTCTATAATGAGGGGGATCAGGTGTATGTGAGGCTCCAACCTTATAGACAACTATCATTGGCTTCTCATAAGAGCCATAAGTTGTCTAAACGTTTTTATGGGCCTTTTACTGTACTCAAGAAGATTGGTCAGTGTGCTTATGAATTGGATCTTCCCCCTTCGTCTAAACTTCATCGAGTTTTTCATGTTTCTTTATTGAGACCAGCACATGGTACTGATTTACAACCTCTTGAGCTTCCTCCAAAGTTTTATAACTCTGGTCCACTCCTTCAACCTATGGCCATCTTAAGTTCACATTATGTGGTTCAACAAGGTGCCTCTATTCCTTAAGTATTGGTACAATGGAAGGGATTAGCCACTGAAGATTCTACTTGGGAAGATTAGGACAAGTTTCGACAGACTTATGCATACTTTGACCTTGAGGACAAGGTCATTTTTCCAGAACAAGGGAAACTTGTTACGGACAGACAGCTTAGGACCAGATCTAAACTAGTTTGGATGGAGGATTATTACACATAAATACTTTCAGTTATAGTTACAGCTGGATTTGAGTAGAATGTAACAAATACAGCCTAGATCTCAGAAAGTAGTACAAGTAGATCTTAACATAATAGCATGCATCATATAGTTTTCAACAAGATAGTTGGTCATGTAACTGTATAACAGAAAAATAGCAACATGCATGTAATGAAAACAGTATAAATAAGAGATCGAGATACACAGAGGGGTATCATCATCTTTTGCCGAATAGTTGTGGTGCCTTGAGTGCAGGAGCTTGATCCAGCTCGAACAGGATCATCCTACAAAATATACAGAGAGTTAATACTAGTAAATCAAAGAACAGAAGATAAACATAGTAGAAGAATGAGAGAAAAGTAGAGAGTTATGGTTTTCGAATCTTTACCATTTGAAGAGAGAGAAAGAAACTTGACTTTAAATACCTAGGGTTTGGTTGAAGTTCAATTTACGGTTCTGTCCCTAACAGTCGATGATATCCTTTTAGCCACTAATGACATGGGTTTGTTACATGATGTAAAGAAATTTCTCTTTGAAACTTTTGAAATAAAAGATATGGGCGTGGCAACCTATGTGATAAGAATAGAGATATTTCGCAATAAATCACAGGATTGTTAGGATTATCTCAGAAAAGCTATATCAATAAAGTATTAGAGAGATTTAGAATGGAAAATTGCTCAGCAGGAATAGTTCCAATTCAGGAAGGGGATAAGTTCAGTGTCCAAAGAATGATTTGGAACGAAAATCAATGGAATCCATTCCCTATGCATCACTGGTTGGAAGCTTGATGTATGCTCATACATGCACTTGGCTAGATATTAGTTTTGCTGTAGGAACGTTAGGCCAATATCAAAGTAATCCTGGAATAGATCATTGGAAAGCTACAAAGAAAGTACTTAGGTACTTACAAGGCACCAAGGATTATATGCTTACTTATAAAAGGTCAAGTTATCTTGAAGTAGTGGGCTATTCGGATTCAGATTATGCTGGATGTGTAGACTCGAGGAAAT
This sequence comes from Combretum micranthum, assembly GCA_024138025.1. Classification (NCBI taxonomy): domain Eukaryota; kingdom Viridiplantae; phylum Streptophyta; class Magnoliopsida; order Myrtales; family Combretaceae; genus Combretum; species Combretum micranthum. Next base: position 517,569 of record JAMXBD010000341.1, read on the forward strand.
ATACATTTGGTTACATGTTTTTGTTGGCTGAAGGAGCAATTTCATGGAAGAGTGGGAAGCAGTCTGTCATTACTACTTCCACTATGGAGGCTGAATTTGTGGCATGCTTTGAGGCCACTATTCATGCATTGTGGTTGCAGAATTTTATCTTAAGGCTTGATTTAGTCGACAGTATAGATAAGCTGTTAAGAATTTATTGCGATAATTCTGCAGTTGTTTTCTTCTCTAAGAATGATAGGTATTCTAAGGGTGCGAAACACATGGATTTGAAATACTTATCTGTTAAGGAAGAAGTGCAAAACTAAAGAGTGTCAATTGAGCATATTAGTACTGAACTGATAATAGCAAACTCGTTAACTAAAGGTTTACCACCGAAAACGTTTACTGGACATGTTGAACGGATGGGCATTTTAGACAGGTCCTCACAGATTTGATGGTTAATGTATAAATATATATACATATGGTTGTACTACTCGTATTATTATGACACTTATGAATTCAGTTAAAGTTATGGTTTTGCTTGCTCTTTTGTTATCTACATCAGGTTGTATACAATTATTGTTTATGAGATAACTAGTAGCATATTTGGAAATGACAATTTAAAGTTTTAATGTTCCTCGGTTAAATTATTATGAATTATAATGATCATGTGATACATAAAAGGAATCATGTCATTAAAAGATGTGTGACCGTCATAATCCAACTATTTTAATTCAATTGAGAATTCTGATTTGATGAACTCTAAATATGGTGCAGTCTTATTGGTTATTGATTCATCATGTCGTAATATGGGCCAAGTGGGAGATTGTTAAATTATTTTAACATTAATGGCCCATGTGATTTATGGTATGACTCTAATATGAAAGGTTCAATATGATGGTCATTTGGGCATAATGGTAATTTTGAGTCATAAGATTTCAAATCCCTCCACTCTCCTTATTTATATATGACAATTAAAAGAAAAGTATCGTGACTTTTTTCATTACAGAATAATTTTCATTCTCCACCATCAAAAGAGAAACAAAAAAGAGAAAGGTAGAGTGGGAGAAAATCAACAAGACAAAATCGAAGCAGATTTTCTTCTCTTGATTAGAATTCAAAATCATGGACAACGGTATGTATCAAAACCATTTAATTTTGATTGTTTCTATCATGTTTAGAAGATTCTGATTTGAAAATTAGTTTTACATGAAGAATTGTTTTTTTTTTTTTGTAAAATCTAAGAATTTCTAACAATGGGGTCTCATTTAAGAGGTTTCCTTTATAAAGGAGCACATGCCATTTCTATGGTAGATTGGGTACCATTTAAGGATGTAAACGAGCAGAGCTGTTTGCGAGTTAGTCGAGCTTGACTTGTTTTAGGCTCGATTCGATACTAGTTCAATTAGTAAATGAGCTGAGTTTGAACCTAAAATAAAGCTCATTCATCTAAACAAATGGAACTCAAACTTTGATTTAGGATCGCAAGTTAACTTTTGAACAAGCTTTTTAAGGCTCGCGAATAGGATCATTAATATGCTCCTTAGCAAATTTGTAAATTTTATACGTATGATATATTATGTATAACTATATAATTTGTAATGGTTGTGCTATGGGTGTATTGGGAAGGCTTATATGCATGTAAAAAGGGTTGAGCCAAACCCATGTGGGACAATCCTTCACACCATGTGTAGCAGTGGTCCCCAAAGGCTGTGCGCGAGAGAGTCTTCCCGGTAAGGACTCCGGGGCCACAGATGAGGGCGATGCTATGTGAAGTGGTAACGCTGGGGAAGCCCACATGATTACACCCAACCCTTTTTACATGCATATAAGCCTTCCCAATACACCCATAGCACAACCATTACATAATTAAAACAATAAAACTAATTTCTATTTAATATCTATGTATATATTATATTATAGGTTTGAAAAACATTGAAAAATGGGAAATCTAAATTAGTTGAGATTGAGATTAAATTTTAAGTTTGATAAAAGTTCAGTAAGTTCAATAAAAAGTTCAAACCGACTTAAGCTCATTTCATAAAAGAGACGAGCTAAGCTCAAGCTTAAGTTTCAAACTCGATAAAAAGTTTAACTTGAGTTTGAGCTCGAGCTTAATAAATTTTAAATATATCAAATCTAAACTTTTAAAAGTTAAACACCTTTCCAATCGGCTCATTTACGGTCTTAGCAGCATTCTACACTTTGGTAGGAAAATGTCCGATGGATTGGAGTCTATGCTACGCTTGCTCTCCAAATCTTATCCTTTGTGAGGATAACGGCTCTTCGATGTTTGGCTTGTTGGTGATAAAGGATAACATACTGTTTGACGAAAAGGATATACAAGGACATGTGTCATGCCCTTGTTAACCCATAGTGCCAGCTTAATGTTGCAGTAAAAACATAAAACATTTTCCCAAAGATAAAACGGCCATACTTCACGGAGAAAAAAGATGAATCTTATCAAAATGTGTAAATTTCACTCTTCTTTATCTTTTTTTTTTTTTTTTCCGTTAGATTGTCGTTTCCACATAATATTTAAAATATTAAAAAAAAAAAAAGTTAAACTATAAGCACTGGGGTTGCCTTGTATGGTCAAATCGGTTCCTCAACCATGCCAATCAAGCGATGGGGAAATTAGTGAAAGTGAAGAATTTTTTGCACTCGGTTTCGAGCCATCGAAGTATAATGATGAAATAGGTCTAACTTTTAGAAAATTTTCATTTCATGGAACATATTGGTCTAAAACCACATCAAATTCTTTTTCTTTGATGGATTATCCTAATTGGTCTTGGAGCTAGTCTCCCTTGTATAACGATGTGGTTGAAATTATTATTTATTTTGAATAAATATAGGTGCTAAAAGTTAAAAAAATTCCATAATAATAATTGTTATTATTAAGTTGATTTATCTAAATGAGGAAACTATTGGTTATGGGTGTTAAATTATTTTAACATTAATGGCCCATGTGACCTATGGTATGACTCTAATATAAAAGGTTCAATATGATGATCATTTGTGCATAATAGTTTTGAGTCATAGGGTTTCAAATCTCCCATCTCCTTATTTATATATACAGAATAAATTTTCATTCTCCACCATCAAAAGAGAAACAGAAAAGAGAAAGATAGAGTGGGAGAAAAATCACCAAGACAAAATCGAAACAGATTTTCTTCTCTTGATTGGAATTCAAAATCATGGACAACGGTATGTATCAAAACCTTTAATTTTTGATTGTTTCTATCTGTTTAGAAGATCCTGATTTGGAAATTAGTTTTACATGAAATTTTTTTTTTTTTTTTGGTAAAATCTAAGAATTTCTAACAATTGGTATCAGAGTGGGTATGGAAAACCTATTCAATTTATTTTCCGAAATGTTCCTACATTTGCATTAATGAATTATTACTTTTCATGTTTTCCGTTTCGGAATTTACCAGGATGTCATGTAATGTTCATGTTTTCTGTTTTGGAAAACAATAATATCTCATAAAACATGAATGAAGGAACATATGTTTCCGTAATATAAATATTCCATGAAATATTCCTGATTTTCGAAAATGAAATATAGACAACAGGATTTAACATGACGTGATTTTGAATACTAGAATTGGATTTGACCGGAATTGGAAGTGTACGAGTACGAACATTTAATGGAACGTTGAATTATGTGTTCCTATTTCCAAACATAGTTTGGTCTGTGTATGCTTCACAAACATGGAAAATAAAAACAAATATCTGCAAATATATATGTGTGTGTGTGTGTGTGTGTGTGTGTGTGTGTGTGTGCGCGCTATATTTATGATATTTTCCAAATTAACGATAGTTTATTGATATTTGTTAATTTGAATGATCTTAATGATTGAAAAGTTTGATGTTTGTTGAGATTATGTTAGTGTAAATGAAATGTCAAAAGCTTGTTAGTCACCAAAGTGGCCTAGCTTGGAAGGATTTAAATATTTAATTGTGAATTTCAATGGTTCATCTTCTTTAGATGCTAATAAAATGATATAAAAGTTTGAAATGAACAATTGTAATCATTAATCATAAGGCTAGGAGATCATCCAAAGATGGATCATTGCTTATAATTAATGATACTAAAAGAGACTCATTGATATACTAGGTGAATATGGCTGTATATCTAAAGATAACATACATATTGACTGAAGTATGATTGATTGATCTATCAAAGTATATTTATATAAGCATCATTATTGATTAAAGTTATGCATTAAGGTATCACCCAAAGATGACCTTAAATACATAGTTAAAGTTTATCATTTGTTTGAATCCATTTAAGTTTACTCAAAGCATTAATATGTATATTTGGATTACATTTATGGCTTCTAGTAATTTGTTCGCTTTAGGCAATGGAATGATCAAGTTCAATGGTCTAAACTATGCGGAATTGTCAGAATAGATCCAATTTCAACTGGGCATTTTGGATTTGGACCTAGCAATTATTTCTGATGAAAAGCCTGCAGCCATTACTAAGACTAGTATTAAGTCAGACAAGTCTCTTTATGAGACTTGAGAACGGTCTAATAGGCTGAGTTTGAACTTGATGCGAATGACGATAGCTGAAAATGTCAAGCCATGATGCCTAAGACGGAAAATGCAAGGGAATTTATAATGAGAATTAAGGAATACTCTCAATCAGATATAGCTGACAAATCTATTGTAGGGAGCCTAATGAGTGAGCTAACGACCAAGAAATTTGATTGGTCACAGCCCATTCATGATCATGTGACATGCATGGCTAATCTAGCAGCAAAACTGAAGTTAATGGGTATGGATGTGAGTGAATCTTTTTTGGTTCAATTCATCATCAATTCGCTTCCTCCTGAGTTTGGTCAGTTCCAGGTGAATTACAACACCATTAAGGAAAAATGAAACCTTTAGGAAATAAAGGCCATGTTGGTTCAGGAAGAAACGAGATTAAAGAAGATGAAGGATTACTCTGTTCATCTCACTATTCATAATGATGCTGGTAGCAGCAAGTCTAAACCAAGCAAGAAAGGTAAGAAGAAGGACAAAGCCTCTATGAAAGTTGGTGGAGGTCAACTCCATAAGGATCATAAGTGTTTTTTCTGCAAGAAAACGGGTCACTTCAAGAAAGATTGTCTAAAAAGAAAGGCTTGGTTCGAAAAGAAAGGTATGTACTGTATATATAGTTTTAAATCAAATGTAATTGAAGTGCCTAATAATACTTGGTGGTTAGACTCTGGGGTTACTATTCATGTGTCACATATTATGCAGGGATTCCTTTCAATCCAGCCCATAAGAGAACTGAACAGTTTCTTTATATGGGAAACAGAATGAAGGCACGAATAGAAGGAATTGAGACGTACAGATTGATTTTGGATACTGGGTGTTGCTTGGATCTAGAAAAGTGTCTTATGTTCCTGAATGTGCTAGAAATTTAGTTTTTGTTGCAAATGGATGAAGTAGGTTTTAACTTTAAGATTGGAACGGTGTATTTTCATTGTATAGACATTCGTACTATTATGGATCTGGTACTTTAGTTGATAATTTATATCGTTTTAATCTTGATGTTATGTATGATGAATCTCTGTTACTTGTTGAGCATACTATAGGTAACAAACATAATGCACACAATGATTGTTCTACTTTCTTATGGCATCAAAGATTAGGTCATGTATCCAAAGAAAGGGTAATGAGGTTGGTGAAAGGAGAAATCTTGCCTCAATTGGATTTTACTAACTGGGATATATGTGTTGATTGCATAAAAGGTAAGCAAACTAGACTATATCAAAGAATCCAGCCACAAGAAGTAATGAACTCCTTGAATTGATACACACTGATATTTGTGGTCCTTTTGACATTCCAACATGGGGTGGTGAAAAGTATTTCATCACATTTATTGATGACTACTCACGATATTGTTACTTATATCTACTGCATGAAAAGTCACAATCAGTTGACATCCTAGAGGTGTTTGTTAATGAAGCTGAAAAGCAATTAGATAGAAAGGTGAAAGTAGTGAGATCAGACAGAGGTGGTGAATATTATGGTAAATTCAATGAAAGTGGACAATGTCCTGGTCCATTTGCAAAATTCCTTGAAAGTCGAGGCATATGTCCACAGTATACAATGCTTAGTACACCACAACAAAATGGTGTGGCTGAAAGGCGAAATCGTACACTTATGGATATGGTTAGGAGTATGTTAAGTTACAACATTGTACCTTTATCCTTATAGATGCATGCATTAAAAACTGCTGCATATCTGCTGAACAGGGTTCCTAGTAAGGCAGTCTTTAAGACTCCTTATGAATTATGGATAGGTAGAAAACCCAGTTTAAGGCACCTTCATGTTTGGGGTTGTCCAGCGGAAATAAGGATATATAATCCACATGAAAGAAAGCTTGATGCAAGAACCATTAGTGGTTATTTCATTGGCTATCCTAAAAAATCAAAAGGGTACAGATTTTATTGTCATAACCACAGTACAAGAATAGTTGAGTCTGGTATTGCTCGGTTCATTGAAAATGGTCAATTTAGTGGGAGTGGGGAATCACGAAAGGTGGATATTAGAGAATTTCAAGAAGAGACTCCTACACCCAGTGTTTCTACTTAGGTTGTTGTTCCTTTTGTTGCATAACAGTCAAGCAACAAGCTGAAACAACATGTTGATGTTCAAAACACACAAAGTGAACATATTAGAGGTGAACCAAGCAACAATGTGCAAGTCACAAATGAACAAGGGACACTACAAGAAATGGCATTATAGAGGTCTGTGAGACAGAAAAGACCAGCTATATCGAATGACTATGTGGTTTACTCACTTGAACACGAATCTTACTTAAGCATTGATAAAGATCCAGTCTCATTTGGACAAGTCATGGAATGTAGTGAGATGTAAATAAAGTCTGGGAGCTAGTAGAGTTGCCCGAAGGATCAAAATGAGTTGGCTGTAAATGGGTCTTTAAGACTAAGCGAGACTTAAACGGCAACATCAAAAGATATAAGGCCAGATTTGTTGCTAAAGGTTACACTCAAAAAGATGGCATTGACTATAAAGAGACCTTCTCTCCAGTTTCTAAGAAGGACTCCCTAAGAATTATTATGGTTTTGGTGGCTCATTATGATTTAAAGCTTCACCAAATGGATGTAAAACCGCCTTTTTGAATGGTAACTTAGAAGATGAAGTTTATATGGACCAACCTGAAGGTTTCATAACCATAAGACAAGAAAATTTGCTGTGTAAGTTAAAGAATTCGATATATGGATTAAAACAAGCTTCTGGACAATGGTATATTGAGTTTAATAATACCATTACATCATACGGTTTTGTAGAGAACACCATTGATCGGTGAATCTATATGAAGGTTAGTGGGAGCAAGTTTATTATATGGTCTTATATGTCGATGATTTCCTTTTGGTATATGACATGGGTTTGTTACATGATGTAAAGAAATTTCTCTCTGAAACTTTTGAAATGAAATATATGGGCGTGGCATCCTATGTGATAGGAATAGAAATATTTCGCAATAGATCACAAGGATTGTTAGGATTGTCTCAGAAAAGCTATATCAATAAAGTATTAGAGAGATTTAGAATGGAAAATTGCTCTGCAGGAATAGTTTCAATTCAGAAAGGGGACAAGTTCAATGAATTGCAATGTCCAAAGAATGATTTGGAACGAAAATCAATGGAATTCATTCCCTATGCATCACTGGTTGGAAGCTTGATGTATGCTCAGACATGCACTCGGCTAGATATTAGTTTCGCTGTAGGAATGTTAGGCCGATATCAAAGTAATCCTGGAATAGATCATTGGAAAGCTGCAAAGAAAGTACTTAGGTACTTACAAGGCACCAAGGACTATATGCTTACTTATAAAAGGTTAAGTTATCTTGAAGTAGTGGGCTATTCAGATTCAGATTATGCTGGATGTCTAGACTCGAGGAAATCTACATTTGGTTACATGTTTCTGTTGGCTGGAGGAGCAGTTTCATGGAAGAGTGGGAAGCAGTTTGTCATTACTACTTCCACTATAGAGGCTGAATTTATGGCATGCTTTGAGGCCACTATTCATGCATTGTGGTTGCGGAATTTTATCTTAAGGCTTGATTTAGTTGACAATATAGATAAGCCGTTAATAATTTATTGTGATAATTCTGCAATTGTTTTCTTCTCTAAAAATGATAGGTATTTTAAGGGTACGAAACACATGGATTTGAAATACTTATCTAGTAAGGAAGAAGTGCAAAACTAAAGAGTGTCAATTGAGCATATTAGTACTGAACTGATGATAGCGGACCCGTTAACTAAAGGTTTACCACCGAAAATGTTTACTGGACATGTTGAACGGATGGGCATTTTAGACAGGTCCTTACAGATTTGATGATTAATGTATAAATATATATACATATGGTTGTACTACTCGTATTATTATGACACTTATGAATTCAGTTAAAGTTATGGTTTTGCTTGCTCTTTTGTTATCTACATCAGGTTGTATACAGTTATTATTTATGAGATAACTAGTAACATATTTGGAAATGACAATTTAAAGTTTTAATGTTCCTCGGTTAAGTTATTATGAATTATAATGATCATGTGATACATGAAAGGAATCATGTCATTAAAAGATGTGTGACCGCCATGATCCAACCATTTTAATTCAATTGAGAATTCTGATTTGATGAACTCTAAATATGGTGTACTCCTATTGGTTATTGATTCATCATGTCGTAACATGGGCCAAGTGGGAGGTTGTTAAATTATTTTAACATTAATGGCCCATGTGACTTATGGTATGACTCTAATATGAAAGGTTCAATATGGTGGTCATTTGGGCATAATGGTAATTTTGAGTCATAAGGTTTCAAATCCCTCCACTCTCTTTATTTATATATTACAATTAAAAGAAAAATATCGTGACTTTTCATGATAGAATAATTTTTCATTCTCCACCATCAAAAGAGAAACAGAAAAGAGAAAGGTAGAGTGGGAGAAAATCACCAAGACAAAATCGAAACAGATTTTTTCTTCTTAATTGGAATTCAAAATCATGGACAATGGTACGTATCAAAACCATTATAATTTTGATTGTTTCTATCATGTTTAGAAGATCCTGATTTGGAAATTAGTTTTACATGAAGAATTATTTTTTTGTAAAATCTAAGAATTTCTAACAATGGGGTCTCATTTAAGAGGTTTCCTTTAATAAAGGAGCACATGCCATTTCTATGGTAGATTGGGTACCATTTAAGGATGTAAACGAGCAGAGCTGTTTGCGAGTTAGTCGAGCTTGACTTGTTTTAGGCTCGATTCGATACTAGTTCAATTAGTAAATGAGTCGAGTTTGAACCTTAAATCTCATTCATCTAAACAACTGGAACTCAAACTTCGATTTAGGATTACAAGTCAACTTGTGAACAAGCATTTTAAGGCTCGCGAATAGGGTCGTTAATATACTCCTTAGCAAATTTGTAAATTTTATATGTATGATATATTATGTATAACTATATAATTAAAACAATAAAACTAATTTCTATTTAATATCTATGTATATATTATTATAGGTTTGAAAAACATTGAAAAATGGGAATCTAAATTAGTTGAGATTGAGATTAAATTTTAAGTTTGATAAAAGTTCAGTAAGTTCAATAAAAAGTTCAAACCGACTTAAGCTCATTTCATAAACGAGACGAGCTAAGCTCAAGCTTAAGTTTCAAACTCGATAAAAAGTTTAACTTGAGTTTGAGCTCGAGCTTAATAAATTTTAAATATGTCAAATCTAACTTTTAAAAGTTAAAACACCTTTCCAATCGGCTCATTTACGGTCTTAGCAGCATTCTACACTTTGGTAGGAAAATGTCCGATGGATTGGAGTCTATGCTACGCTTGCTCTCCAAATCTTATCCTTTATGAGGATAACGGCTCTTCTATGTTTGGCTTGTTGGTGATAAAGGATAACATACTGTTTGACGAAAAGCATAAACAAGGACATGTGTCATGCCCTTGTTAACCCATAGTGCCAGGTTATTGTTGGAGTAAAAACATAAAACATTTTCCCAAAGATAAAACGGCGATACTTCACGGAGAAAAAAGATGAATCTTATCAAAATGTGTAAATTTCACTCTTCTTTATCTTTATCTTTTTTTTTTTTTTTCGTTAGATTGTCGTTTCCACATAATATTTAAAATATTAAAAAAAAAAAGTTAAACTATAAGAACGGTACATGTATTTGAAGGGATAGGTCCATGTTTATGTCCACAGATTTTGAAATGCTTCATTCAATTTCTCGGTGAGACGGAGGAGAATTATTGGAGACGTTTAGGCCAAACTTAAAACAATAATCGCGTGTACTTGTGTCATCACAGATGTACCGTGATTGGTAAAGCGCCGCTTTATCCTGCGACTGAAATTATAGGTCTGAGGAACCATGACTCAGCTAGAATTTCGATTTTTTTTCCTCCTAAAAGCAGGATTCCTTATTCAGTGTACGAAAAAGGGCCGAAAAGCCAATGCCAATCTCTAAACGTTGCCCATCCACATCAATCATTACTCTTCTTTTACACGTTAAAGTTTGGATTCGTTGAAAATTATCCCAAACCCACTCCCCAATTTGGGAAAATATTTTTTGGCATCGCGATATAATAAAACAGATTTTTATAAATTCAAGTTTTGCGGCATAAAATTAGGTAAAAAAAATTTATTTTTATAAATTAAATTAATAATAAAAAATTTTTAAATAAAAAAATAGATTTAAAGATAAAATTTTTATTTTTAACCCCAATTTTCTCATAATGTTTAATTCCATATAAATTATTTGATATACGACATCATTCACACTTAGGTTATTGCGTATATATTATATATTTTATGGATGGGTCCCTGAAAATCTAGTCTGAGATATCATGTATATTGATTCAAACTACAGCTTTTAGGTGAACGGTTCAACATCGCTCTGGTAATAATTAATATAAAAACACATCTTTGTCAAGCGATGTGCAATTAGTGAGGTTGTTGAGATGATTGGAGAAAGCTTTAAGTTCTGCATTTCACTTCTAAGGAGTTCAATTATGTGTGCTTAATTTTTTTTTTTTTAATTTTTATATGTGACTATACATATTTAGAAAAACAATATACACACACATATATAATAAACAAAAAGAAAAGAAAAGGAAATATCTATGTGGATATGACATTTTTTTGTATAATTATATCATATGTACATAATAATACATGCACCACACAAGCTACTCATTAAGATACTAGAAGTGTTAAGATCAATAAATTTTTTCTCTATATAACAATGTATACTACATGATATTATTCAACATATAGGGTCTATTTGGATGGTCTGTTTTTTATCTATATTTGTATCTTTTTCAAGATAATATGTGTAAATGTATTCGATTTACATTTATATTTTATCTATATTTGATTTATTTGATCTTTTAATGAGAATTATTAAATTTTTTTATCTGTATCTAATTCTTTATAAATAATTTATTAAAAAAATTTTTGAAAAAAGTGTCTGTATTTATAATATGCGAATAAACAAACCCATAATATAATTGGATAAAAGCAACATGAATAGCCAAGTGAATGCAAGTTTACAATATACTATACTTTATGGAAGAATAACACATGAAAAATATGTATTGATGCTTAATTGATTGTCATTTAAGTAGAGATAAAAATGAAGATATTGGTTTAGTTTTGGAAAACCGACTTTTACATTTTGTTGTACTTGGTGGTTCGCATATGCTACGCACGTTGGGTGTCTCATTCATTATACCAAGTATTGATCCAAGGTGGGGGCTGGCGGAACAGAAAAATTCATGATGTTAGACAAATAGCCAAGTGATCAGCAGCTCCACCCATGAGGATAAGGGCTTCGAAACTTACTAAAGTAATTTCTTTTTCTTTTTTCTTTTTTTGCTTTTTTTGCCCGCAACGATTTGGTTTTCTCTTTATAATAAATTATATATATATTTTTTAATTGGTTGGATTAGCTACTAGGAAACATCGTTAGCTGGAGTGATGAAAAGATTTGAGGTGTTAATGAGTCACACTTTTTTAACAAATTACTTTTTATCTTTCTTTTAGATCTCTCTCTCTCTCTGCCTGTCCTTTTTATTCTTTTGTGAATTTTCCTTTTCTTTTTATTCACGTCGTTACTAGGCACCCTTTTTCACAGTCTATTTTTTATTATTTCCTTTTATTCCTTATTTTTAAAATAATATTATTATTGTTAAGTCATAAGCCATTTCAACACTTTCCACCCATTTGAAAAATAGAGGGACTTGTTTTGGTAGCATACACAATAAGCTTTCTGAGGAAAAAAAACGGTAAAATTAAATTTCCTTAAAAAAGAAAAAAAAAAGCAACTAAGATGCTTTATATTATATATATAAATACATAATAATAATAATAAAATTATATAGAACTTTTATTCTTGCGTGTTCTTGATTATTTCATGCATTTTGTACCAACTTTTGGAAATAGTAAATATTTCAAATGGTTTTATCTTTTTAATAATAGATATAAAGACACTTGTGAAGGTACTATTAAAAGTATTATCCTAACAAGAGAATGCCACAATGGTGAATTTTGATACGATGTCACTAAGAACCTACTTTTTAGGGGTAATTAACCATGCTAACTAGGGTTTTTTTATGAATGACATGATACTAAAAGATTATTTTCCTTTTTTGGATTCTTTTTTAATGATAATAATAGAAATAAACCAATCTAAATATAAATATATAATATTTAAAGTATAAAATAATATTTATGGACAATAAATGAACGGCCAAGCGGTCATGGAGACCTCACTAACACCTAAAGATTTTAAATGGCTCTTAGCAATGTATGTGAAATTGGGAACCCAATTTTTTTTTGACGAAAGATAAATAGAACAGCCAAAAACCTATGAACACCGTTCAAGAAGTCCCATTGATCGGACCGTTCAAGAAACCCAAGCCGGAAAGATCTTTCCATGTGGACCCTAAGTTAAAGTAGGAGTTGTGATCTGTCCAAATGGAAAAACGGAAGAGGTGGATGTGGATAGCAATTTCAGGAAGACAATCAACATGGACTGACATTTTTGGGAGTGAATTACGTGAATCATCAGGTGTTTGTCCTTTGAGTAGGTACCGATAATAATGGAACTCAACTTTAGTAAGCGATCATTATTATTATTGATGACCCTTTCGATTCTCAAGAACCAGGTGGTCAGCTTGGATCCTTTGGCTTTGGAATCATTTATGCATTCTAGGTTTCGACTTCTCATAGATCCATGCAAGTGGATGGTGCTCATAAAGGCTAAAGCAATGGTAATTCCACACCCGATAAATGCCTTAGGAGGGTCTAGTCGTGCAGCTATTCCGGAAACTTTATTAAGAACTAAGGAAAAGTAAATCAATTTCTTCATGTCTTTGGGTATTGATTAGAAGAAGGATAGTAAAAGCAGAAAATATAAAGTATAAATATGAGATATGTAAATTTAGGATCGATTATCTTATTTTGATCTGTATTTATATTTTATCCATATCGGATATATTTAATCTATTTATAAGTAAAAATGTCTGTATTTTTATCTATATATATATATTTTTTTTACAAACATATTTTTTAAAAACAATAAAAATAATTTGTTTAAAACGATAATAAAAAGATGAAACAAGCAGTTTATAGAATTGTGTAGATAAAAAAATCTAACAAATACTAAAGAACCATTACAAAGTAATTGTTTTTTTTTTTTTCTCTTTTTAATGATAAAGGGAAGTAACTAAACCTTAAAACTTAAAAAAAAAAAAAAAGGCATATAATTCATTTACCATCAAATTGATTTGATGATGGATTATATGTCCTCACTCCACAAAATGAATTTTGTGATTGGGTCACACTATCACTGAATATATAGCCCCATACCATGCAATAAATTTATGATGTCTCACATTACCGAATAAAAGATATCACATTTTTGAAGACTAATAGTTTATTCTTACCATATGAAGATTATTTCTTGGTTTATCATTAATTTGAAAAAAAATTATATAAATACAAATTAAACAAAAACATTGCGCAAATACTAATGTTATATCACATGTTGAATATGCAATATATATGTAGTGATCACATATCACACTTTAGAAGTGTAACATAGTGTAGTAGTTGTGAATCGCATTTACAAAGTGTGATACACATTTAAACTTATATCGCAATTCTAACATGCGATACAAAAAATAAGTTTGCTTGAGTACATTGCTATATCGCAGGACGAAAATGCAACACATAAATTTATGTATCGTATCTTCTAAATACATCATTGGTATTTTTTTTCCTTAATTTTTATTTTGGTAATTTTTTTTAATAGAAGACATGCATTGCACTCTTATTATATGTATTAGTTTATAGATATGGTGTAACATACAGATTGAATGGACAATCATGAGATGATATAAGATAAGAAGAAGGTCAAAAGATGAGTTAAGTGAGTTTAATTTGTGTTTAGATTTACATTTGTTAAAAATGCGCATGTCTGCAATTTTCTGCAGATCCAATGCCGTCTTCTGAAAGGAGTACGCCGCCGACGTATAGACTGGCGTAGGATATCCATAGTGACAAATTTTCTTACACCGGAGTCGAACACCGGAATGTAAGTGTGATTGTCAATGTTGATTTGGACGAAGCGTTCTTGTTTAACGCCGGAGTCGAACGCGTCGGTGTTGCCTTAGATTTTGCCGGCGTATAACGTTCTAAATGATGCAAAGGATTTTTGTTACATGATGAACGCCGCCTCTTGGGGATCCTACGCCACCAGCGTAGGGATTTAATTCGCTAGCGTAGGAATGAAATTCTATGAATACGCAGAACAAAGAGCGGCTTTTTTGGCAGACATTTCTCCTTCGTTTTTTCTTCCTTTGAGCGTGTAGGGTCTGTTCTTGATATCCAAGTGTTAGGGCTTCATCTTAAGGTGAGTTTGATTAAAGGTGAGTGATCTTAATCCATCTACAACATGTTTTTCTTGGATTTATATAAAATCTTTTAGGGTTTTGTTGTGTTCTTGAAGGAAACGTGAGGATTAAGATCTCGGATTTGATCTGTCTCGGTTGGATAAGGAGTGAGTTTTGTGGTTTAAACAAGTAAGTATAATGTTCTCATACAAGTTTTATGCAAATTTCATGTAAGTTTTAAGGACTTTGTGGTTGTTTGCATAAAGCAAATCCTAGCTTTAAGTGAGATTCGAATTTGGTATATATAGATTGGGTTCATGATGATCGAAATCGGTAAGTTATATCTCCTCTATGATGGTGTTAATCAATGTATGATTAGATGATCCTTATACATTTTTTATGTTATGCAAATTAGGGTTTTAGTGAAATATTTGGTATTTGTGGAGTTTTGTGCGGTCCATTATTGTTCTTGAGGATATTTGTGGAGTTTGATTGGAGTAGATGGTGCGGATAGCGAAGATTTCTTCTCAGGTTAAGGTTTTTGGAGAATTCATGTCTGTTAGGATATATTGATAATGTGTTTATATCCGTTGATGTATATCTATATGTTGTAACGGGATATTTGGAATTTGTGGAATTGTTGTTGATGTTAATATATGAGTTTATGGAGTTCATGTTGTTGTTGATATCGGATTTGAGGATTTGAATTGTATTCCTGAAATTGAGAAATGTACGACCAATCCTTGCTTATTGTTTTTTCTTGTAAGTTTAGTATTGCTTGATTGGTTGTAGGAACAGAACTTCATAATAAACCTCATTTCCAATCGGCTTAATAATTGTCTGCATTGGTTGTGCTTGGCTTTGACCAGTAAAGATCTGATAGACAGTGATACTGGTGAGGCACCCTGATGATCTTGGTGTGAGGTTGTTCCTAGTAGACTCATGCCTTGATATGATTCCGGTAGAATTAAGGCGAAAAGGGGGTGTTTGGGGAGTACCCACTCATCCATATATGTATATAATTACCTTATTTTCCAAGAGTTAGTTGTTTTTCAAGAGGAGTCTGAGTTACTTCGAGTTCAGGACTAGAGTATACATAGTTCTGAACTGTGTTGATTTGCAAAATATAAAAAGATAACAAACTGATTGCTTGCATTAGACTTAGTGCATTTGATATATATATATATATATATATATATGTTGCATGTGCATTTGCATTTGTTTTTAAGGATTGGAGTTATTGTACTGGGCTTCGCAGCTCACTTTTTAAAATTTCAGGTATAGGTAATGAAGACATTGTATGTGATATCTCGGCTTATGATTTGGTCTTTGATCAGGGGGATGGCGATAGTGGACCTGACTACCCAGCAGAGACTTAGATTTGCAGTTTACAAGTTTATGGAAGGAGAGAAGTATTTAGATATATTGAAGACTTGGAAATTATCTGTTTATGTTTTATGTAAAGACTTTAGGATTTTATGTTGTAGGAAGTTCTAGATTATGAGGAAGGTTTTCATGGAATTGGTGATTTTGTTTAGTTGGCTTGGTATTGCCAATTTGTATGATTATTTTAAATCAGAAGTTTGATTAGAAGCTATGTTCCAGATTATACAGGTTGTGTTAAGTATCTTATGAGATACCATACGTGTGTGGTTACAGGTGATAATTGTATATTTGTGGATGTTAGAGCCTTAGCATGTTCTATTCAAGAGAGGACATGTGGCAGGTTGTAATGTCTTATTTTATGGCGTTACATATGTTTTATCAAATATAATGTCCTACTTGAGCGAAATTGGTTAGAGAAATGTATATATTTGTCCCAGAATAAAAAAATGTAGGTTTTAAATTACATAGTAACGAGAGAAAATTAAAAAAAAAAAAAGAAAAGAGCTAAATGCTAAGTTCCTCTTGATATATTTACTTATTCATTTTTATAGAAATGCATATAATAAACCTTATAAAGCTAAAATAAGAAAGAAACCCTTATTTTTGTGACTTGCTGGTATTTTCCATGGACTATAATTAATGATGTTCGCACATAAAAAAATTCAATAGGAATTTTTTTCCCCATACCCATGTTGTAATCCTTTATAGATGCGAGATTCTTCCTAGGGTAGTCATGCACGTGTCAAATGGATTTTGAGCTTGATATGTGCCTCCAGGGTGTTGTTGCTAAGGAAATGACACTTAATGATGGGATGGCTTGGAGAGAATGATAAAGAAGGAAGAAAAAACAGTCTTCGTAAACCCCTAACTTTGCATAACCTGAATATGATAATTCTAAGACATATGACATAAAATTTTGAAGAACCTTGAGAAAAAAATTGCAAAGATCACTCCCGATTTTTTACAATTTAAGAATATTAATGTTTGAATAATTTGATTATAGTTAAGAGATTAGAAAATAAATTCTATACATATTAGATAATGAGAGATCTCTAGTATTTTGAACCCTAAAGTAATAGATTAAAGATGAATTGCCACGGTTACAAAATACGTGATAGAATAAAAAAAATAGATCAATATCTAGAAATCTAGATCTCAAATAAAAATTTGGAGTATACGCATGTTAGTTAAACAATTCCGAGTCAACAAAGACTGAAACCCTAATTTGGCTTAATAGGGATGGAAAACTTTAATTGCGTAGAACAAAATCCTAAAAGCACTCAATCGCGTAGATCTGAAACTTTAGTTTTCAACTCAAGAATAATCTAACATTAATATAGAGGCCTTAAATGAATTTAAGAAGATGTTTTCTCAAAGTAACTAATACGTTAATACGCATATTACTTAACATATTATGATATGACTTAGATATTTACTTTTAGTCATTTAAATAATATTGAAGTGTGTCTTTTACACTTCTATTGAACTTAAACCATCCAAGGCATTCGAAGAAGAGAGAAGGGTGCCATTTGTCCTTCTAGGGTCGTCTAAGGTCTAATTATATCTTAAACTCATAATGATTGAAAGAAACATCTTCTCTCATAGAAAATCTTAGATAATCTATGCATTAAATCCAAGAAAAAGACTTAAAACAAACTTGAACTCTCTCCTTCTCGCTCCATCTAAACCATGAGTTACGTTAAACATGAAGACAAGAAAGCTTAGTCAACATAAGTAATCATTAGCTATCTACTTGGCAACTAAATGTGTTCACACATAAGCTTCTCCATAAATGCATTCACATACACATAAGCCCCTTTATTTAATGCATTCACGTACACATAAGCCCCTTCATTTAATGAGGTCACACTTGAATGAGTTTTGATTTTTCTCTCTTTCCTCTTCAAGAAACCATGTATTTATATACACACTCAAAACACATTTCAAACTTTCATCCAATCATACAATAAATTCTTGACTAAGACAAGTAATGAACATAAGACAAATTGAGACATCAAGACCTATTCCATCTCTCATACACAAACATACATTATCATTAACAAATTCCCTATCTACCAATCATTCTAAAATCCTTAATGTTATCTGTGCATAAGAGATAAATGAATCTGCATATCTGTTGAACCTATGGTGTTCAAAGTGTGTTTTAATGAGAAAATGAAATGCATAATTAATCACTTGATCATATTAAAGTTACACCTAATTAGTAACACAAGTGTTCAATTTGTTTTGGATATACTTGAACTTATTTTGCTTTGCCTTTATTTATGTTTGCTATCATATCCTGATTCAAACACTTTTTAAACCTTGTTATGTTTAGAATTTATTAAATCTTAAAACATAAAAGTTGTAGATCTCTCTTTAATCTTCCTGTAGCATCTTGAATCACCTCAATCAGAGTGCAGATGAAAGTTACGATCAAAATACAAAACAATATCGAGGTTAGAATTGGGCATTGCAACATACCGGTTGGACGGTAATATATGGCGTCTAAACGGTAGCTAGTTAGCTGCTCTATTTTGCAAATAGCGTTCAGACGGTAGGCCTGCAGTGTCCATACACTAGTTGATAGAGAAATAGTCATTGGAGCCTCTCTACTCGACTATTGGAGTTGTGTTTTGTTGACAATAGTCAGGAGGCTTCAAGATGTTATAAATACAAGTGTTTGGTGACTTGAATAAGATGTCTAGAGCTTATTTATCTCATACATCTCCTTAAAAACACTCTCTACAAGCTTTAATTATAAATTATAATATTGTGAGAGTGAGAGCTAAATGTAGTGCTAAGTGCTTTGTTATTGCTATCCTTTGTTAAGTACTACACTAAGTGAGTTGTGAGTAATTTGGTGAAGTTTTGAGTTGAGTCTAGTGTTTTTAAGTTTATAAAGACTCAACTCAAGCATTTGTTTTAAGTGCACAGGATAAGCAAAATAGAAACCAAAATAAATAAAATATTTGACATAAAGTGGAAAACAATATGTTTATGTACTTAGAAGGTAATAGTATAGAAGGGATGCAGAGGATAAGGTAGAGAATAATCACTATTTGTGTGAATTCAAGTAAAAAATTTGAAAATTATTTATATTGCATGGTTCATATTTGAAGAATAGATTCAATATGTTTCATTATATTTGGACAAATTATCCACACAAATTAAGTTTATGTAATCACGTAATTTTAGAAGAAATTCGATCATATGATTGAAACTGTATGATATTCCAATTTCATTTTAATTTTTGCAATTATTTAAATATTTTAGAAATTATTTAACAAGCCCAAATCAAGATAACATTGAAACAATATATAATAGGTCAATGGATTGATAACTCATGAAAACCTAAAAAGGAAGCTAAAGCTCTATTTGTTTCATCATTTTCAAGTTATTTTAACATTCTATTTATATTGTTTTCAAACTGATGTTTGTCAAAAACATATATAGATGAAAAACAAATATTTTTACTCATAATAAGATCAAACAGATTAGGTACATATTGGTACATATAAGATAAAAATGAGAAACAGGTGCAACTTAGATATAAATAAGATACGAATGAAAATCAGACAATCCAAACTGACCATAAATAAATGAAGACATATTTTTATGAGTATTGTAACTTTGACCATGTCATTTTTTCCCTTAATAATTGTTGTAAGAAAAGAAAGAAGATTTTTAGGCAATCTTTTTAATTGAAGAGAATACCTTATGGATGCTACAATAGTTAGATCAAAGCAAATTTAGAATGATGCTAATTTGACAAGATTGTGCATTTTGTCAATGCTAACAAACAAAGATGGATACTATTTCCACTTATGCTTGAAGATGAATATTAGAGAAAGGCTTATAAATAATAGCCCCAACCCAAAGTAAAAGAAACACATGGAAAAGAGATATGTTACATCAATTTTCAAAAGAGTGTGTGCTAACACAAGAAGAAAAAATACAATCTCATTTAGAGCATCATCCATAGGATATTGTTCAAGCTTGTCTTGATATCATTATGTGCTAATACTCTTATTGTGTGTATGTGTGTGAGTGTATATATATATATATGCATACACATATATTGTCTTTTCAATTGGTAATTTGTAATTTTTTGTTATGTGATAGTGACTATTTAAGGGACCAACATAATTTATTTTATTAGTTAAGTTAAATAAAATACTACAAAATTTGTTTAAATCTATTTTTAAGTTTATGAATACATTAGGTTAAATTTTATATGGTTAACTTAGGTCAAGTCAACCTTTGAGGTGCATATTGAACACAAATCTTTGAAGTTGCAGAACTTCTAGTGGCGGTAATTCATGGTGGTTTATGGAGGCAATCAAACACGTGATTTATGGGTTTATAACTACTGGTATAGATTAGTGTTTAGATGAAAAGAGGATTGTTTAAAGGGTTTAGAGAGTAATGAAGCTACCAAGGTTGGTGTAATTAGGTAAAAATGTGATAGTAGGGTAATTAAATCAAAACTTGCGAATTTTTCCACAATTTCCATCTTTTTATCTTTTATCTTTTTTCTTTTATCAACCACTCAGACATATTTGGCAATCCTAATGATTTCTTTGATCCAATAAAACATGTAAAGGCTTTTAAGATTTTATGTTTTCCTGAAAAAGTAAAAAGTTATGCTTTCTGCTATATTTTTTCTTGTCACATTTTGTTTTATATAAAAATTTACCCTTGTCTCTCGACTTAAACTTTATGTATTGGTTATGAAGCATGTTATCAATTTTATTAACACATATAATTGTATATAAGTATATATAACCTCTCTAATCATTATGAAAACATATTAGGAATAGTCCCTAATAATATTGTATGTTATATATATGTTAATTTGTGTATAAAATATAAGGTGATTATCATGAATGATACTTGAACCTTAGTGAAATATGCAATTAGGAACCTGAATTTTGAAATTGATTAATTTACTACATGAACTTTGAAATTAATCAATTTAACAATTAAGAGAGCTTTTAGTCTACACCCATAATACCTCTGTAATATTACTTAAAAATACCATGTAAAATGATAGTGTTAGCCTAATTTGATAAAGGCACTCTTGACATGTACAAAAGTCTTTTTAGATATTAAATTGATCAATTTCAAAGTTTGGATACTTTATTGCATATTTTACCAAAGTTTAGGTACTATTTGCAACATTAACCTTAACATATATAAATTATAGCCGCTATAAGACAAAGTTACTAAGATATTTCAATTTTTTTTAATATAATGAAAATATATTATTATTATTATGTTGTTGCTGTTAAAGTTGATCAAAGTTTGATTTGACAAGTATACCTTATTCTCTTTCTTTATCGGGTTTGAGATCCAACACAATGGTCCTATAGCATATAATAATAAGACCCTATCATATCTTTTATATATATTAAAAAAAAAAAAGAATTATTACAATCATGGATGATGATTGTTGTGTCAACTAGTAACCTTACCTATAAGGAAATCTTATTGTTGCAATGATGAAAAATAGCTTGATAAATGAAAAAGTAAGAAGAAAAGAACTTGGTATAAGTTCTAAAACTTGAGTATTAGTTATCGATAAATAGGAAAGATGTGGTAGAAGCAAAACTAGAGGTTCATTTAATAGATTTGATAGAGCCTACAAATTCAAGAAAAAAATACAAATCTATAAGATGAAATATTAAATGTTGTCATTGTGATGAGATAGGACATTTAAAGTGGAAAAGTAGAATTTGTAAAAGAGAGTATGTTAAAGGTAAAGGTGATGGAAAATGCGAAGGTACCATTGCTACAACAGCATATGTTGAAATAATTGTTGCCTAAGATGATGGTCATATTAGGTTTGCATGTCATGATAGTAATTAGGTCATTGAAACATCTAAAATTATTGGCATTAGTAATATTATTTTGAGGACTAACGTTTGTTGCAGACTCATTCTCATAGATGTCAAATATGTTTTAGATATTCGCCTAAAACCTTATATCTGCAATAAAATTAGATGACGAATGATATAATAACTATATTTGTGAATGTAAAAAGAAGCTCAGCAATGATTTTCTCAAGTGGCTAATGAAAAGAAAACCTTTATTTAATGTCCATAAAACTAAGTAAAGAAGAAATAAGCATTATTGATGAGTCATAGCACAAACAGTTTGGTAACATGAGTGAGAAAGAACTTCAATTACTTGCTAAGAAGCAACTTTTGCTTGATGTAAAAGACATGCCTCAAGAACTCTACATGGATTGTTTTACTAGAAAATAACATAGGATTGCATTTCATAGAAATCCACCAACTGGGAAATCTCATGTACTTGACTTAGTTCATACTGATGTGTGTTATATGAAAGATAGGTCAATAGACGATGCTCTTTACTTTGTAACTTGTATAGATGATCACTCCAAAAAACTGTGGATCTTTGCTTTGAAATGTAAAAAGTAAGTTCTTGATGTGTTTAAGTAGTTCCATTTTAGAATTGATAAGTACTTGAGCACATAATGGTGGTTAATATAAAGGTCTTTTTGAGAAATATTGTAAAATCCAATGAATTAAACTTCAGAAGACAATTCTAAAAGCCACAAAGCAAGATAGCATTGAGAAAATGATGAATTTTATCATCACAAAGAGAATCAACTGTATGTTCTTTCATACCAAGTACCCTAAACCATTATGGGAAAAAGTAATAAAGACAATTGTCATTTTGATTGACCTATCTTTCTCTTTTGCCTTAAATAGAGATTTCTCAAAGAGAGTACCAAGCAAAAAAAAAAAAAAAAAAAAAAAAAAACTTCCTATGATCAATTACCAATGTTTAGTTATGGGGCATTAATCTATATTCCTAAGGATGATAGTTTAAAACTTGATTCAAATTCAAAGCAAGGTATTATTTTAATTTATACATATGTTGAGTATGTATACAGATTATGAGATTTGGCAAAAACAAAAATAGTTAAAAGAAGAGATGTGATATTTCTAGAAGACTAGATTATCGTAGACATAGATAAGCTAGAGACGGTCAAGTCCTAAGACGAGATGTCAACTAATATAGATCCAATGCCTTTACTTGAAGATTCTAATAACGATGGAGGAGATTTGCAAGATTCATTTAGAGATGATGAAACATCCCATGAACTTAATCAATAGATTGAGTTATGAGAAGATCAACAAGAGGGTAAAAATCATTCAGTATACAATCTAGATGAGTATGTGATGCTAACAGATGCAGAATAGCCAAAATATTACCAAGAAGTTATATTGCATGAAAGGAAATAGAAATCGGTGAAGGCCATGCAAGAAGAGATGAAATTTCACTATATCCTATACACACACACACACACACACACGCATATATTAATGAAATTTTTTTTACTAAATTGTGGAAAATAAACTAACTTGCAATTACGAAAGAGAATGAGAGAGTAAGATGATGAATAATAAATAGAGAGCAACATCTTCTATAAAGGTGCACAAACAAGACTGAAAACATTGTAAACCTATTATTTATTGATGGTATAAGATTTTGCATTGCGATCTTATGTTTTTTTTTTATTCTATCGAGGTTTTTTGCATTAAATTTTGGTGTTCTTTATTTTATTTTATTATCGTAAGTTTTTTCTCTTTCTTTTATTTAATTTTTTTCTAGGATATTAACCATTTGTGTATCTCTTTTTAGGTGGATTACCGGTGCATGGAATAGCCTATGTCACAGTCACAGATAGATTTGGCTAAAATTGAGATGAATTATTCTCTTATTTTTTATATTGGTTTCATGATGACAGGATTTCCCTCTTTTTTTTTTTTTTTTTTTTTTTTTTTTTTCCCGGCAGCATATTCATAGTGTTGTAGACCAGAAATTCGCTAGTGGACATTGTCCTTTTAAATTCATCAGTTAGCTTGAAATACAATTTCATCCGCACAAGTCGTGTATATGATATATGATATATATGAATGTACCTGCAAATGTTAACGCAGAAGGACCAGAACAATTGGCAGTGATTTTTCTTTTTTATTTTTTCGTCTAATTTCATTCCCTACGTAAACTAAAAAAAATTAGAAGTAATTCCATTCTAGTGCATTTTATTTTGGACCATTCCTTTATTACGATGATATGCCAATGCGATTCTTCATCCGCATGCTTGGTGCGTGTCGGAATTAGTGGGAACTGTCGTTTCAGTTGTCTCGGGATACAGATCTTTCTACATGTGTCGCATTTCCATTACTGAAAATCTAGCCATCCAGGTGGAAAGTGGGATGGCTTTAGTCATTGGCTTATAGGAATCGGATATGGTTCCATTTTTAGATATTTACCTTTGTCTTGTGTGCTTTTTGCACATGGTATTTATAACAGTGATAAATTGGATTGGTCCAAATTTGATTTCTTTTGCCGTAAAAGTTTTTTGGACGAGATTATCAGTTCATTTCCACGATTCCTGACCATCAAGGATCACGAAACATCCGTAATGGTTTTATGTTATATTTAATACATTACGATCATCCCGAATAAAATAGATTTGAATCCTAAGAATGAAAATGAATGAATTTTGAATAAGAAAATGGTAAATCTATTCCGATGTTGAAAGAGTAGGATAAAATGGAGATCTGCTTTAGTCAAGTCGTCGACCTATCATACCTATTATTTTTTCAACGCACAACCTATAATTTTTTTAGATAAACTACCATATTTACCACTTTTTCTATCCTACCACACTCATTATCTTTCAAACAAAGCTACAACTTTTATGCAAGATCCAACGGTGAATCTTGCATCTTCCCTAGAAGTTGTTCCATACGACTTGACCCAAGTTTTTTCCAATAAAATGAAATGATTATTTAATAAGATTTATCACAAATATCCTTTGTATTAAATATAAATAATAAATATTTATAGGATAAAAATATAATTAAAAATTAACCATATATGTAGATAAATTGAAAACGCGGTATTAGAAACTGAAATTGTTGATTTCAAGAAATTATCATTTTGGCTTTTTAAAAATGCTTTTAAACATTGAGAAAGAAAATAAAAATCAGAATCGCAATTCCATTTCGGCCATTCCTGCATACCAAGTATACCATTACAAAGCCCAAAAAACTGTGATTACAAAGATATAATTTATTTCTACTTTTGTTTTGTCCAACTATTTTAATACGATTTAGGATTAAAGGGTCAAATTTGGTTTATCATATTAAGAGGTCAGTAATTATCTAACTTAATTATAATGATGTTATTTGAACAGATAAAATTTATGGTTGTCTACATTTGAATGTGAGAAGAAACTAGGCATCTATCATGGCATTTGCGTTAATAACTTACTAGTATAACAGTTCAATAGGATTGAACTAATCCATATAGATTACGCCTAGACATCCCTACACGGGTTCAACCGGTGATGTTAATATAAATTAGGATATATTTGTATATAAATAAATATATATTCTTCGTAATTTCATATAAAAAAATGGGTTAAAAAATATAATATTTTTAGACTCAGTTTTATTTTGTTTTTTAGATTTTATCACAAATTAATACTTTTTGCTTTTTTTTTTTCCTAAATTTAGTCAAATAAATTAGAAAATAATATTTATTGGTAGGCTGATTTGGGGCTGAACCCACCCATGAACGGGTGGATCTACGGTTCTTCATACTTCGAAACCAAACCTGGTGGTCCTAGTTGTGGCCCGACCGAACCCGACTCAGCCCAGTGATGAGCTCTACAAAATCCTTGATTAATTTATTGCTATATATATGTAGCCCATAGATATCAGATCGGAACAGTACATCCGTAGGATTGAAAAGATGGCAAGAGACATTATTCGAAATTTTCTCTAATATAATTTAACGGAAAAAAAAATAATAGCTATGTACTGCAAGATTACAAAAACTAAATGTATCCCATAATTTTATATGGATCCTAGTCATGGGTTTTTCACAATAAATGGTGCCATTTGGAAAAATTATTTCTAAAATATAGACATTTAAGGCGTTTTCATAAATAGAACATTCAAATTTATAGTATTAACGACCCTTTAGTAGAAGCTTGTTTTCTACTAATAAAGGTCTTATTCAGTATAAATATGAAAAGCAAAAGTCTGTTTTTATATATTAAATTTATATTAAATGGTGTTTTTTTTTTCCTCAAAAAATCAACTTTCTCATTTTCTTAAAGTTAAAGGCGTTGTTCTTAAGGAATCTTCAAGGCCTATATTAGGATTTCGGAATAAGCTTATGAATGTGCACCGTTTTGGAAATAAATTTCCTAATCCCTACCATTTTCTTACAGAGGGCCCCTAGTCCTGTTCACGGTACGTCTACCACCATCATTTCAAAACAAGCCTAAAGTGGGTGATGAGCTGTTTTAAAATTGTTTAAAATATGATAATTAATTATCTAAATAAATCGCCTATTATGCTATGTAAGGCAATTTTTAATGAGCTAATCCTTTTTAGTTTTCATAAATAGTACATGTCTGCATAAAATTTCCTTGATGAATTTTATGTACTCATTTCATTTGACAATCTTAATTAAACTTCTATAAAATATATTTTCTTATTCTTTGTGATCCCTTCAATAAAGGAGCTTCTACGGTTCTATGACAAGGCTATCTAGTCAATCATTTAATCGATAAAATAAATATAATAATTAAAATATTAATTATTTTAGTAATTCGATAACGGTTGTGTATAGTATAAGCTAATAAATAATGATAGGACCGGTCCTGTCAAAATTAGTAACAGGACTATAGAATTTCCCTCTCAATAATATTGATAAATGGGTAATATTTTAGAGATCTCTTCAGGTATTCCTTCTCCATTCATGTATTTATTCTTAAGAACATTTATTAACAAAATTTTATTTCCATGATATTAACACATTTCATGAATAATATTAATTATTGGTATATAAACACAAATAAAATTTTGATGTATGTGATACTTTATAGCTTTTGCAATTCATGTGTCATTATCATGTATCAAGATAATACCAATAATTAGCCATTACTTATTAGGAGTGAGCAGGTAGTCCTATGATGAAGGATTTTCACCATACCCAGCTCGATTGGATAGGATTCAAGTGAGCATATTTAGGGTTACATGATAGGACAGAAGTATAAATTTCCTGGAACATGCTATTATAGCATAGCTTATGGCTATAAGATTTTCATATCTTGTATCTATCCTGAAACATTTACTTTAATATATAGGATATATTTTTTTTTCTAGAATCCGACGTATCTATTGTATTAAAAATTATAAAATAATATTAATAAAAAAAAGTAATGATGGCCTGGTCTATTTGGTTCATCATTTTCAACTCTTTTTGATATTTTATTTTTGTTATTTTCAAACAGACTGTTTGTAAAAAAACATATACAAGTGAAGAACAGACATTTTTACTCTTAAACATATTAAATATAGAAAAAAAAATTCAAGCAATCTAAACAGACCATTAATCTTGTGATAACTTTTGTTCAGGATTTTCATTAGCAAAATTTTATCTAGAAATTTTAATTTTAGAAGAGTGTCCACACTATTGTACTATAAAAGAACTTGTTATTTTCATTTTAGAAGAATTTAAATTTTATGTGTTTGATTGAATTTCTAGATATTATAGAAGTAATGCTTGTGTTCACAAGTTAATTAATTCAGAAGTAGCTCAAAATTTTTTTAATTTTGGAATTTACTACGAGTTATATAATATTGTTTGATATCGCATAAATAGGTTTGATAGGAATTTGTTATGGGTTTCATCCTTCATATATAAACAAATTCTACATATTATAAATGTTGTGATATTAAAAAATTACTATTTATTTTATTTTTCTCTATTGGTTATTTATAGTAAATTTATAAAAATAAGGTAATTTTTATATTACTATAAAAAGAAAGTTTAATAAAGAAAAAAAATTATGGGTTCCTAGAAAAAATTTATAAGTTCCATAAGGTATCCTATAGATTTTATAAGATATATGATACAATACAAATATAAGATGTTACTAGGGAAATTATGAGTATAAAATCTAATATCCTATATTTACAGAGTTTGATATAAGTAATATGTTATATCGTATGCACTACGTATCCTACCCTATTATTCCACTATCTGTGCCTAACTAATAAATGTGATGAGGATGAGTATGATATATATGATGAAAGCTTTTAGTGTGCGTGTGGAGCCAAGTGATGGAAAACCTCCACGTTACTGGGACCTAGATATAGGCAAATTAAGGTCAAGGAAGACCAATTTCATACAATTGACAAAGCCGTATATCAGCATATTAAATCTGGGGCCCTAGTCCCTCCACTATGTGCCGATATCACTGTCAAGTTTACTTCATCTACAATGGTTGGTAGGACTAGAGTGTCATGACTTGTACTGACAGGGACTCCTATGCAAATTAAAAAAATACAACACATCCATGCCAATTAGTAAAATATAGTTGTATGATCAGGGAACACATATCATGTGAAGTATATCGACTGCTTTATGGGGGAAGGTCTACGAAGACTGAAAACTACATTGACTTTGCTATCTCATACTTTCTGCTTCTTCGGGATAATATCCATTTTTAGGTAACTAGCTTCAAAATCCAATGTCCCTTCTAGTAGAATTATTCTATGATTTTGTAGGATCAATCATTGAAGTGTCCAAATAATTCAGTAAAACTATAAATATTTTATTGGAATAGAATCTGATGATGTTACATGTCTCCAAACATTTAATAAACAAAGAGAAATGAAAAATTTTTATAGTAAATGTCACAAATGATACCTAAATATTAGCAAAATATGCAATTAGTGATCCAATTTTTAAAATTGTTTAAATTTTAAAATTGATCAAATTAGTATTTAAAAAAAAAAACCTTTCGCGCATGCCAATAATGTCTCTATCAAGTTATTTCATATACTAAATTGATCAATTTTAAAGTTTTTCAGATACTAAATTGACCAATTTCGATGTTTATATACCACATCGATCAATTTTAGAATTTAAATAAGTAATTGTATATTTGTTAAAGTTCAAGTCCTATTCGTAATATTAATTGATAGGCGGTTAAACTGTTTTACATAAATTTGAATTAGATCCTATAATAATTCGAGCTTGATTCTTTGTGTTGACAATGGAATCTACGAGGTTAGATCCATACGCATAGATTGACCTAAGGAAACACGCCCAAAGAATACTCTATGGTTAAAAATTTTAATTTGGACACCATGGATAGCTAAACTTTGCAAATACTCTGGAGCTTCTTCTCAGTGCAAACAATTTGAGAGTTAGAAAATCCACTTCGTGCTATTGGATTGCTATTCTAAAATATTAAATAAAGCCCATGTCAAAGAACACAATGCATTTCTTCATGAGCTAGGGATTTATACTATAAGCATTTTTATTTGTTCCTTGTGCATCTAAGCCTTCTCGATCTGCGTATGCCACTACTTTCTTCTCTAAGATTCTCTATCACCTTTATGAGGTTATATACTCATATTAATCATACATGACAATTTCAATAGAATTTTCACTTCTACCATTTTAATAGAATTTTCACTTCTATTGAAATTCATATAGTGTGATAGCTCTTAAAATATAAAATGATAGACTTTTAATCATTGAGGTATCTTTTGGTATAATGGCTTAGAGTTCATCAAAACTCTAAAGTTAAGCATGCTAAGTAGAAAGTACTCCTATGATATATGACCTCCTAGGAAGCAGTGGCATCAAGGACAAAATTATGCGGCATTTTGTCAAAACAGACAATACCTCGGTGAGTAGAGTTCCATATCATTATAGGAGGTATTAAAGTAGTTCACTAATTGGAGGTGGGGGTAAACAAGTGCTATACAAGACAAAGTACCTTAGAGTGAGGCTACATCTTGAGCTTGTATGGAGCACCTCTAGTGTTCTCCCTCTCTGATGTGGTTTTGGACATGTTTAACGAAACTAATAAAGACGTTAGTTAGGTAAGTAAGGAAGTATATGACAACCTCGAATATGAGGTGATGAAACTCTATTAATCAAGGTGCCTTTTGGTGTAATGGCTTGAAATTTGTTAAAATTTCAAAGCTAAGTATGCTCAAAAGGAAGCACTGTAGGTAGATGACCTCTTGAGAAGTAGCTCACACTGTACCTTAATGGATGGAGCTCCGATCATTACATATAGTTTACATAAAACAGATAATTGCAGACAATAATAGATAATCTACTTGGGTAAACAACAATGACATTTGGCTACTCAAAATCACAAAGTATTGATTTTCATTAACCAAATCCTTAGAATTTTCCATTTCTTTGTAGTTATTTAACCAATGCTCTAACATATGCACATGCACTTCATCATTTATCTATTATAAAATATAAACAATCTTTTTGGGTTCAAAGCTTATGTAAAGATGCAAGTTCAAAATATTTGTTTTGCATCCCAAAATTATTGAATTCTATATCATATTTGTAGGTCCATAATAAGCATAACTTTTTGAAGTATTTAGGGACACAGAGTTTCCAATGCATTATGGGATATTCCAATAATGCTTTCTAACTTTTAACTAGATGGATTATATATATATATATATATATTGTAAATAAAAAAAATTGTATAAAGAAGGGCAAAGATATCATATGTTATTAAATAAGAGGGCAAATGAGTCTTTCCTAATAAAATGAGTGCAGTTTATGCCTCATTTAATAGAGATACATATCCCTCTACACAGTTTCACATGGAGCCAAAGCCTAAAACTCCCATAAACTAGTATCTTACTTCAAGGAAGAACGAGAGTCAAAGAACTAGATAAGTTATCTTCCCTTTGGTTCTTTTGATGATTAAGAGAGATTATTCTTCATAAGTTTTGTTGTTGGTGTCAAAAGAATTCGATCTTTTGGAGGAGGTTTAAGAAACCCTAAGATTCCTTATTGGTGGTTGTGTTTATTTTTTCATGCAAAGGAAAGGAAGAACGTTTGGATTTAGGTATGCTAATGAGAAAATTGTTTTAGTGCTGTCAAATTCATTTTTAGAGTTTTTTTGCTTGTTAAAGTCAAGAAAATGGTTGTTTTGATGTCATTTTCATATTTTGGAGCAAAGTGGGGCGCGATCAAGGGCTACAGCTGTAAACCCCCGAATATTTAATAATCATAGAAGTTTAAGCATAAGAAATTAAATCCCGAAAATCGACTCAAGATAAAGACCAAATTCTAGATCAAGTCAAAACACTGGTAACGAAACCCTAAAAATCAAACCAAGTTAAAACTTAATTCCAAATAAGAACAAAAACAAGTTCTCTCAATCTTGAGAAAACGAGAACCCTTGAAACGAAATATAAAGTCCAATTACCGATATAATCAACGTCCGTACGTCGATTAAATAATCCACCCATTTCCTAAAACGCGAATCGAAACGATAGATCTAAGTACCGCTTAACAACGAGATGATAAAATCCTAAATCCTTCAGTAAAATTTTAGAATCACAAAATCCAAATTTTCAACAAAAGTCAAACTGAGTCAACTCATAAACCTAGACTCGGTTAAACGATTTTGAAAACTAAAAATTATTAAATAATCACAAATAAAAAAAATAAAACATAAATTTCGAGCTAAAATGATCAAAACTCCAAAATTATACGATATTACGAATATCTCGATAAAATCAGAAATCAAAACGGAACCCTAAAAGTCAACAAGCCTATAACGAACCCTAGTGTTCAAGATCCGGCAATCCTGCGTTTTCAAACCCTAGAAAACGAAATTAAGTTAATGGCTTAGAATAGTTCGTAATAACATAGGGTAACATAAAAATATCAGATTCGCGAATTTCGAGTGACCTTCGGACCCAAACGGGATCGGTTCTCGAAAAGCGTGTCCCAGAGCTCGGAATATTAAAAATATTCCATTTATACCAATGGACTCGTAAAAATACAAGGATTCCAAAATATCAGTTTTAGAATTTTTCGATAGCTAAAAATTACAGATATCGCATTATTACGCGTATTTTTATTACTATCGGTACTTTAATTGTCTAGTCTACTATTCATAGTACTTTTCTACTATTCATTACTATTCACTCTCTCTACTTTATATCCAATCACTCTTACAAATAACACAATTCACACTATTCACATTTTCTTTTCCAATAAAAATCTGCTCATACCTTTCTTACAAAATATCACTTCTCTTACACAAAAATTAATCATAATTGTACTTTTCTCTCTCCCCCTTCATGTTGCCATCCAATCACTCTCTCTCTTCCCTCTCTTTTTATTTTCTTTTTCAATTATTTAAATCACTCTTAATTCCTCTCCTCTTTTCCTATAAATATCACCTCTCCCCTTCTCATTTTTTCACACCTTTCTCAAGTAGAGAATTTATGCAAAATTCTCTCCAAAACACTCCTCTCCATATTCTTACAAGAACTCTCTTCTTGTAAGAAGAAACTCTCTTCTTCTACCAAAATAAGTTTCTTTTCAAGCCTCATTTCTAGCCACTATCAAAAACCTTCAAGAAAGCAATCCTTCTTTTCTTCTTACCCATTTAAGTAATGAAGAACTCATATTTCATTTTTTTTTTCCCATGTCAAGTAACCTTATATGGTTTTGATGTTGTTTCTTAGGTTGAAAAACTAAAGACAACCACATTAAGATCATGTTTGGTTCTTGTTCATGGAATTACCTTCATGCATATTTATACCTTCTCATTTATTACTTGTTTTATATTTTGATCTTGTTATTTATTTACTTTATGAATGCAATTTATTTACTTGCTTTCTTAGTATTTTAAGACTAGTCTTTCTAGTCTTAGACTTGTCCATATCAAGTCAAAACAATCTTTTATTTATTTTCTTTAACCTTTTGGGACTAGTCCATTCTTAGTCCCGGGATGCCTTGATGAAGCTAAGGCTCTAATACTTGACCGGGATTCCTTGATGAAGCTAAGGTTCCCAATGCTTGATATTTTATTTTCTTGCTTTTATTTATATTTTGGGGACGGAATTTATTCTTTGTCCCGGGAGCTTAGATCTCCCAATACTTGATATATATGTATATTATATATGTTCTTGTTCATATCTCTCTTTTATTTTTATTTACTTATGCTCATAAATTAAAATGATTCATGGTTAAGATATTACAATAACCAATGGTAACTAAACTCATGAAACCAACTTTGAAAATAAATAGTTGGCTACAAAGAGAAAGGAATTTCTTTGAAAAACTAAAGAAAAGGATTTTTAGTCATCAAAGTTGTTAAAGGATTTGTTTTTCCAAAAGAGTTTAAGAATTAAAGAAACTAGTTTTGACAAAAGCAACAATTTTCTAGTTTACATAAAACCGTGGCATTTCAAAGAAAAAAAATTTTCAAAAAAAAAAATGGATTTCAAAGATGACTTGATAAAATAAGTATCTTTTCAAAAACAAAACCAAGGAGATCTTACAAAAATATTTAAGAAAGTTAAAGGAATTTAAAAGTATGAAATTCACATTTTCAATATAGTAGAAACAAAAAGGTTTTACCTCAAAATTTAAGCAATATGAAGATAAAGATTTTGTTTCGAAAAACTTAGAAATGACTAGGTTAATCTTTACAAAAACTTTTCTCAAGAAAAATCATTCAAGAAATTTACAAACTCTTTTTTCGAAAGAAGTAAAGCAAGTTTTTCCAACTTAGAAAACCAACTCAAGAGCCTACTTTCAAACCATAGGCTAAATACAACGGAAGTGATTTTTGGAGTAAAATCTTGGACAAAGAAAAACTATAAGATAGATATAAAGAGTAAAAAATCCCCAAACTAATATAAAAACCTAAAAGGCTATTTTTCAAAAGATAAGACTAAAACCATGTTTTCCAAATTTCTAAAATTATGATCAAGGCCATAATAAAATAATTAATTATCGTCCATGAATCATACTTGATGAATGAGTTATATGATTATCTAAAGGATTTTTTTAAGGTATATTGATAGCTAAGTATCTATCAAAGTTTTTGGATAAAGTGCGATTTGGATTTGGAACTTGTTTTGCAAAATGGGGAAATTCGTGCAGACCTACTGCAACCCTATGATTGCCACCTTTTCGACCTCGTTTGATGAATATAACCTTAGAAATAGATAGCCCTCGTCGAATAGGTAGAAATCGATATATTATATGCGCAATTCCGAGTTAAAATGAGCCAGTTATTGCCCTTTTTAAGTTGGAATTTCTTCTTATACGATTTTACCGTGATTTTAAGTGAAGTTTAGAATCTCCAAGTATAGAAATTCATGAAAGACTTATCCCGGGTATTTCTTTTGTCTAGGTGACGAAGGATACAAGAATAACCTACCCGAGGATTACTACGACTAAGAAGATAGTGAAATGGACGAGTGAGTTATTCCTTCTAATTTCGTTACCTTGCTTGTGCTTGTAATGTAGTAGCATTAGTATACTAAGAACTAAGAATATTGCAACTTCGATCTGCTTGTTTAAATAATTTTGTTTACTTACTTGTATGATTGTTATTGTTGCTAAATTGATTGATCGCCCCTAATAAACCTTAATAAGGTTTGACCTAAGAACAATAAAACGTTCACGCATAGCATCCATCGAGTCACATCTATTTCGGAAGGCTGTTACTCCTACGCGTAGAGTTGGATTGGCTGTGATCGTGCGGTGCCACTGGCCATGTTCCTTCCTGGAGAATCCAAATCGCTCGGGGAAAGCGACTCTAGGTTCGGAGCCGAGCCAACCGAATGCTGTGGGTGAGGACCTGGGGACTAGCAGTAGAAGGTCGAGGACCTTCAACCCCGATTCCCTAACCTTTGATACGAGGGGTAAATCCGTTCTATATATGGTTTCCGGATGACTATATATATTCGCGTAATCATGTGATTGTTGCATTGTATGCATAGCATATGTATGAAAATCTAAATGAACTTGTTTGAAAATATGGTGCGAATGAAAAGGAATATCTCACTAAGCTAGTCGTAGGTTATACCCCTATAGATTTGATTGAAACAGGTATATTCGTGGATTAAATTTGAGGATCATGACATTAAGGAAGTCATGGAAGGATGATTAAGGATATGGAATCATACGATGAAGAAAGTTTGTAAGGTTCTTTATATGTGCTAACCTATATGATTAGTGATATACCTTTATTTGAAGATAATAGAAGGATATGCCCTTAAGAATTGAAATGTGATATGCTTATGTTTTATATTAAGTATTCTCTTTGCCTTGTTACTTATTTATTATCAATGTAAATTGCGCTACTCCGATGTATCCCCTTGGTTGTGATGTACGCCTTGTACATAATATGGAAGCCTTTGCATGACTAAGGTAGTCATTCATAGGCTTTAGTATTGTGTACGGTGGACTGCCACGTTTAGGGTACC
Organism: Combretum micranthum; assembly: GCA_024138025.1. Taxonomy (NCBI): domain Eukaryota; kingdom Viridiplantae; phylum Streptophyta; class Magnoliopsida; order Myrtales; family Combretaceae; genus Combretum; species Combretum micranthum. Next base: position 553,228 of record JAMXBD010000341.1, read on the forward strand.
CCTCGAGGCGTGACAACAGCCATGCCACAGGTAATGATCTCCTTAGGAGTGGCATTTTGAAGTAGATCACAATCTTGATGAAGGCCATGATGGTCGTCACCATCTTCATTACAGTCGTGATGGAGGCTATGATAGCTATCATGCCCCTCATAACGGGTTTAACGAGGGCATTATGTTGTGTTTTACTTCTCTAGAGCCTATCACGCTCTCCACCATGGTTGTGATCAATAAGAGGATAATGTAACCTTCTATTAATCTTCGTCTTGACTTTCTAAAAACCTAAATCCTTAGATTAACATCTAGTACACCTAAATCTAAGTAGAAAAGTATATATAGACCTAGAGTAGTTGTAGTTGTTAATAGCAAAGGGGTTTAGATGACCTTAGAAGTATGTTTTTCTTTTTGATATCAAGTTTTGAGTTAGTTTTTGCTAAATGTAATCAGGTGTTTCCAATGAAGCAAGTTTAACTATTCTAAACGTTGTATCAAGTATGTCATTACCTTGGTTATTGGTTGTGAATGTGAGCTTAGTAACTGCAAATGGACTTTACACTATCCGACGTCAAAATGTTTGTTGCTTGTTCTTGGCTAGGTTTAGTAGACTTGGAGTACTGATGTTACGAGTACAACATACTGATGATTTGTGCGATGTAGTCCCGAATGGAGTTGCACACAGAGAGGATTCTAGTAGTTTAGGAGTGGTACGAGTACGATACCTATGGTGTTGGGGAGTAGCTAACACTAATATATATATATATATATATATAAGTGTCAATGTATAAATTTATCTATTTTTCATGGAGTCATGAGTTACTCCAAGTTTAGGACTAGTTGTAAATAGTTTTTAATTATGTTGATTGCCTAGCTAACCAAAAGATAATTAAAATGTGGCTGCTGCATATATTAGCATGTTGCATGTGAATTTATATGTTGTTTGCTCATGCACATGTGGCTGTGGTTTAGCGTACTGGATCTTGCACTGATTTTTTTTTTCTAGATCAAATGAAAAGCTTGTAGTATTTGATCTATCAGGTTACGATATATATGTGAACTATGAGGATGACGATAATGGAGCCAACTTTCCAGCCAGTTACTAGATGATTAGACTTGACATAACTAAAGTCACAGACTTTCGAAATCTAGTTTTCAGTTTTTATGATTCTTTATGTTTTAAGACTTTTCATCTAGTGTTTTAAGTATGATTTAAGTTGACACTTGGTTTATGCCAATCAAGTTATTTAGACGTTTTCATTAATGACATTAATGTTTTAGAAGTTCTCCTTTATTGGAGTTATATTTTGTTTTAAGTTGTAGTTTAGTAGAATCCAGTCTTAGCATGTCCATCTCTAGTGAGAATACATTATGAGCCTTTAACTAGCTCAATTTAGGGTGTCACACACACACACACACAGATATATATATATTATATATATATAAGTATTTAGTCCCAACATTCACCTACTATTTAATTTGAGTTTTAAAGTTTTATAGTTTCTATTTGAGTCTGTTGAGTTTTCTACTTTTCTTAAATGGACTTTCATTGACTCTATTAAATTTTTGTCCACCATTGACATATGTCATTTTTATATTGGATCCTAAAAATTAATTAATAAATAATATTTCTAGGTACATTTAATCAAATAGAACATAAAAAATAAGAAAACACAAAAAATGTAGCTTCCATTAGGAGTACTTATCGAATCACATTGATCGAGTTGCTATATGTCATTCTTTTAATTTTTTATTTAGTGCAAGTTCATATGGTTCATGGTTTAGATTAGGTGGTCACAGTAAACTGAATCACTTAAGCATGAACCAAATTAACTTAGTTAATATTTAAAATGGAGTATGGAGCATAGTTGAAGTTAAATACTTGAAATGGGAAGTTTAAAAGTTGAGAAATGAATTTTTCATCAATTGCGTGAAATTTACTTTTTTTTTTCTTCATAGTAGAATTTTATTTTACAATGCCTCATAGCAAAAAGTTTTACGATTTTGAGTTTTCTCATAAATTTATGTGCTATAAATTGGCATCAATTAAACAACAAGCACAACGACCAAGCAAGTTCTTTAGTTTTTTTCCCCATAATTTATTCTCCTCTTAGCTTCCTTATGTAATTGTGGATGATAACCTTGAATAGAAAGTTAATTCTTTTATTTTAAAGAAGCACACACAATCATAGACTATTGAGTTAGATTTTTCTTTACTTGAATTTTTGCATCAAATTGTACTAAATAAAAATTAATTTGATTGATGTAAATTATTATGTGTAGTGATGGTTTGAATTAAGATGGATAAAATGTAATTGCATTTCAAGTGATTCAACTTACTAGAGATTTGAACCAAACCATCTCAAATGTGGTTTAGTCCCTAAACCTAACCTAGCTAAATTGTGAACATCCTTCTTCCCACTTATTTTGTGATACATTTCATGTTAATAATGAGTTATGTTACAGATTCATTAAAAATGATTGTTATTCTATATTCACTCTCTTAATAGGCTTATTGAAAAGATGCATTTGTGTCAAATTTCCAATTTGAAACTCCAGACAATGTTAACCAACAAGACAGTTCTGGACCTTTCTAGGTTGAATTTCTTAAAGGATCAGATCATTTGTTTGTTGGAGTTATTGAATGTTTCACTTGTTTTTAGCATTGTTCCTTTATCTTCTATTGTGTGAAATACCATATATTCAGCACACATGAGGAATATGGCATGTAAATTACAATTTATCCACTCTTTTCAATGGCTTGTTGATAATTGCCAAACGTTTCAAACTTTTGGATTATTAAATTCAGAGCTACATACTATATCACAAGTTTTTATTGCCTAAACTTTTTATAATGAATCTTGACATTAGTGTGGTATGTTAAATGCAAGAACAATGGAACTAACCCATTTACTTTCTTAACTTTTGTTAAGAAGGCTCACATACCTAATTAGCCTTTTACCAGCTTAGACTGGAAAAAAAAAAAAAACATACATTAAGGCTTCCATTAAGAAGGCTCATTTGAAAGTTATTGCTGATGCAATCCAATGAATTTCCTAATGGCTTAAATTTATTAATAACCAAAAGTTTCTTCACTTGTAAAATTTAGAGATTTAAAAGAGCTAATAATCACAACTAACTAATACTATAAAAGACCAAACAAGGTTCAAAATGAAGAAAATAATATCTCTTTTCAAGAATGATAAGATTAATGCTTCACAAATTTTTTTTATCTATCGCATGTACATTGGAGTTCTTCAAGACAATATGCCTCCTTCCCTACATATCTATTACAACATAGAAGATAAGACAAATGATTCCTTCTTCGTGAATGAAGGATTATTATGTTTGTTAACAAATTGATTTTAGTTATAACTGAAAATTAGTTTATGTAAACTAGAATAATTAAAGTTTGTCATAGTTCTTTAGAAGAGAGGATTATAATCAATGAGAAAAGTATAAAGACAAAGTAAAGAGAGGGAAAAAAAATATCAAAACCCTTTTTGAGAAATAGTAAAGAAACTAAGGAGCATCTAACTAGCTCGAAGGTTGATCATATTGTCATCATCATCTTCTTGAACATCTAACTCAAAGGAACACATTAGTGAAAAGACACTAAGAATATTCGCGCAGGGGGTTGTTAACTGAGTGTTTTTTCTAAAAATCTCATATAATAAATTTTAATCAATAGATAAAAAATAATTTTAATTGCAGTAGATATACAACAACATATACAATATGAAATTTAAAAGAGAAAGGGATAAAGAAAAATAGTTTAAATATAACCTGGAATTCGGTCCTCTTACTCTCCATGGTCTACCAATACCTCAATCGAGGACCTCACCCCCACTATGTCGATTTCACAAAAACATGCTCAAGATGAGCAATACACAGTTTTTACAACACAATTAGAAAATAAAATATTTCCTTTCTCTCTCTAATTGCTCTCTGATAATTTGCAAATAAGCGAATAGAGCACTGGAAATTTTTCTCTCTCCTTTTGACATATAAATTTATGAATAAGGGAACAAAAAATAAATGATTTATTTTTTCACAAATAATCACACTTCTCGCATTTCACATCTGTTGAATCTCCTAAGAATAGTATATATATAGCCTTCAAAAATTCAAATTTCAATTAGAGACAACATCTTTAAGTCATCAAGTATTTAATGTGCTTCAACAGCTCTTTCCTGCTATATCAGCCCTAATATTTTAACCATCATGCCTTAAAGACTCGTCGCACCTCAAAGTATCACGCCTCAAATTTATACTCGACAAATCTTTACTTTATCGAGCCTTAAATTCAAACTGTCGTACTCTAAGCTTTAACATGTTAAGGCCTTAACGTAACCCCCAACCAGAGCTGTGCAACTTTGAACTTTGGTCAAGTCTTAGTCTTGAGCTTGTCATGCCCTAACCTTTGGACTCGACGATCTCCTCAACCAAGGCTTGTATATTTTTAAGCTTTGTCGAGTCTTGGTTAAAACTTGTTGCGCCTAAGCTAGTAGACTTGTCAAGCTCTCGACCAACTGCTAGGCCATTGATTCTTCATTTTTTATCTTATCAAGCTTTAGTCTTAAACTTTGTCGCACCTTAAAGATTGAGGTTGTCTAGCACTCGACTGATATTTCCTTGCTATAACATGCATAAACTCCACAAGAACACACAGCATACACACATATATGTATTTGACTAATTAAGTGTAATTTATAATAATTGAATAATTAGAAATCAGTAATTAGTAATAGCAATTGCAAATCAAATTTAAGGCTTTGATGGTACCTTTGGGGGAGAGAGAAGTAGAAAGTAAAGTGTACTGTTAAGGCAAGCTTAGATACTAGGGCTATTTGAGAAAGTAGACCAAGCCGTCTTCACAATATCTTTCCTTTAGTCATCTCCTTATATCATTCCCTACACTCCTTTAAGCTAGATTGTGAGTATTGTGAAATTAATGTCATATAAACATGATCACATTATTCGAATTCACTTATCTATACCAAATTATAATTTCAAACTTTTTTCTAGTTGATAATTTTTTTGCCAAATCCTAAGCAATTTTGCATGTTAAAGCGACCTTTAAAGTAATAGTTATTGTTACACCCCGCCCCCGCAGGCGACGGCGATGCGATGCCAGGGCAGACAACCACCGCTGGCCCCCTAGTGGTAATGGCCGACACCACCATTGCATCATGGTGACCCCAACCAACGCATGCCCCAACGGGTACCACGGGCACTACAGGTATTATTACCCTCAGGATGGATTAACCCCAGTCTGCAGACTCTAGGGATCGAACCCATGACCTGAGGCTTTTGCCTGCCCCAAAGGCGTGCTGCCTTTGGGGCAGGCAAAAGCCTCAGGTCTGGGGTTTGAATCCTAGAGGCTGCAGACTGGATTCAACTTTGCCTAAGGGTAACAATACCTATAGTGCCCGTGATACCATGCGGGGCATGCATTGGTTGGGGTCACCATGATGCAATGGTGGTGTCAGCCATTACCACTAGGGGGCCAGCGGTGGTTGTCTGCCCTGGCATCGCATCGCCGTCGCCTGTGGGGGTGGGTGTGACATAAAAAGGCACCTTTTTATGTCACACCCCGCCTCCGCAGGCGATGGCGATGCGATGCCAGGGCAGACAACCACGCTGGCCCCCTAGTGATAATGGCCGACACTACCATTACATCATGATGACCCAACCAACGCATGCCCCAACGGGTGCCACGGGCACTATAGGTATTGTTTACAGCTCAATTGGTAAGAGGTGCTGCCTTTGGGGCAGGCAAAAGCCTCAGGTCATGAGTTGGATCCCTAGAGTTTGCAGACTGGGGTCAATCCATCATGAGGGTAACAATACCTATAGTGCCCGTGGTACCCGTTGGGGTATGCGTTGGTTGGGGTCACCATGATGCAATGGTGGTGTCGGCCATTACCACTAAGGGGCCAGCGGTGGTTGTCTGCCCTGGCATTGCATCGCCGTCGCCTGTGGGGGCGGGGTGTGACAGTTATTCTTAATAATGATCATGTTCTTCATGATGCCTAATATATCACTTATAATTTAATTTTGTTTTCATGCATGTTTTTGCTCTTTACACACTCTGTTTCCTTCACATATCATTGTGATTATTTTCAAGACTATAAAGGAAAGTGATTGATCATGTTAAAGCTAGATTAGGACTATAATAAGGATTCAGATAGGAGGGTATGATAATTTTCTTTTGTGGGATAGTGAAGCATATTAATTTCATCAAATAAAAGAAAATAAGTAAAATAATGTCAAATAAAACTTTAGGGGGACTTTGCAAATTAACTCCTTCAACTTTTGTAGAGGTGCAGATTCACCCCTTCAACTTTTAAAGTGAGCTTTATGACTAACTTTGAAAAATTGGCACAGTTAAGCACATTTAATATTTGCCATAAAGTTAGGGGAGTGAATCCGCACATATATGAAATTTTAGGGGATGAATCCACACGTAGTTTAAAATTCAAATAAGTATTTTGCAACATCCCTCACTTTGTTTTAACCGAAAATATTTAGTGTCATTAACTATACTAATTTTTGAAAGTATAAGGGATCGAATGGCTCACTTTAAAATTTTAGGAGTAAATCAATATCTAGATAAAAATTTAGAGAGGTAATTTGTAATTTCCCCAAGACTTTAATATTAATTTCATATTGTAGAGAAAAATTTTCTTTTTAAATACACTAAATTAGTTGCCTATGTGTACATATACGAAAAAAGGCACCGGAAGTAAACTTAAGTCATTAATTAATTAACCAAAATATACAAGTTTTAGAATGAAGTTTAGGGTCTGTTTGTTTAGCTTTTTTGGATAGATATAGACACTTTTTTCAAACTTTTTTCTAACAAATTGTTTATTAAGAATTAAATATAGATAAAAAAAAGTTGGCAGTTCTCATAAAAAGATCAAATAGATATAAAATATAAATACAAATAGAATATATTTAAACATATCGTTTCGACACATATACAGATACAGATGAAAAACAGACCTTTGACTAGCAAGGATAGTGGAGTAACCAGTTAAAGCTTGAATCTGACATAGGTATAGTTTCAAAACCAAACCGAACCGTGTTTGGAACAAGCGGTTCATGATTCCAGTTTTGGAATCTTAGAACTGCTATTTCTCTTTTCAAGTCAAAAAATGAATAAGTGAATTTTATTTTTTTATTAAAATTAATTTTAAACTCAAAATAATAATTGGTTGTAAAAGTATTAGATTATTTAACCAAATGTGTTAAAAATTTGTTTAGGATGCACATTTATTTATATACACACATCCAATATCAATTGTAGTTATTAATATGAGATTATAAAATACTCGAGTGGGTGAAAAGAAATTTACAATATAAAAAATAGTCTCACATTATTAAGAAAAGAGATTTTGATTTTAGGAGAAGTTTATATAAACTAAATTGTATGTGCTTTAAGGTATATTTATTTGTATTATTAATAATAACAAAATATACTGTGAATAGATAATAAATTTTATTATTCATATGAAATAGTTTAAATTTTAATGATTATATCTTTAATATTATTTTTTAATTTTTTCTAATGTTTTTTCCGATGGAATCGGTTGAAATCGCCGGTTATACTCGATTTTAACTCAAAAAACTGTCTAGAAGCTACAGCCAATTTTAGAATAACCTAATCGGTGTGATTTTGGTTTTGGAATTGTTAGTGGCGGTTTCAATTTGGTTCCCAGTTTGGAACCGAGCCGCAACTATGTTTAGCTTGAAACTTGTTTAGCCCTACTTTAGTAAACCATGGCTAGAGTGGGTATTAAAGTTGTGCTTATAGGTTATACGTATAATTTATCATATCTTACACTCTCTGGGTAGGTTTATGGACTGAGTATAACATCTCTATATTCTTTATCCATTTTTAAGCCTATATTCTGAAGCACATTTTAATTATGTAGTGTAACAATTTCATTGTTTGTACACATCATCTAAATTATTTGAAACTTTGTGAATTTTGTGGTGTTATATTTATTTCTTTCATCGAATAATCCTGTAATTGATAATATAAAAATATGTTTGGTATTTTATTTTAAGCATGTAAGCCTAAAGTTTTATGATAACTTGTAAATGTGGATGGTATTGCATGATAAATTGACGAACGTACTAAATAAAAAATTGTCCAATTATCCATGTAATACGCTATATTCCATAGGTTTTTTAGAATATAAGTTCTATTACGTGAAACAGTTTTTTTTTTCTTTTTTTTTTTCCTTTTTTTGCAGGGGGTGTAACTGTGAAAAGGTTTTCACATTTTATATTTTTAACTCTAACTTTAAAACTTAGGAATATATAAGTACATGGTAGTGTAAGAAAAAGACCTCATACCATATTAATTCTATATATGCTAACTCTACTATGTAGGGCTGTGTGTACACTAAAATTATAAGTGCAACATCTCTCTTGTTATGGGTTTCGTTTGAGTTGATATTTTTTATCTTTTTGTTAAAAGGAAAAATATTAAATTGGATACCTAAATGTTGCACAAAAGTTTAATTTGGTACCTAAATTTTAAAAAAGTTGATCCCTAATAAAATTTTTCAAAACTAGTTTTATCGCCTCACTAACCTTATTTGCTTTATTTCCTGATGTAGAAGAGACAATTTATTAGTATTATATGGTATTAAGAGAGTTGTAAAAATTCAATGATATACTATTTCTTTTACATTAGCAAATAGAATAAATTATTTTAAGATTGTAATAAAAATAACTACAAAATGTTTAATAAGGTATTAAATTATCCACTACAAAGTTCGGACACTAAATTAAATTATTTTGCAAAATAAAGATACCAAATTTGATATTTATCTTGTTGAAATAAAAAATAGATTGACTAATAAGTATCTCATATGTACATGTGATGTAGCAAAAAAATTAGGGTTTATCACAAACCGTTGATTTGTGTACGAATGTGTAAGTGTGATCTTCAAATACCGATTGATTCTAAGAATATATAGGTAACTAGTATTCAAAAGATCGAAAATATAGATTAACTCGAATTTTTGGGTAAATAGAGAGAGACAACTAGAAAACATGTATTATTGAATCATCGAGTGTTTGTTTGCCCTAGGCTATACAAATATAAGCAAGCTCAAAGCTGTAAAAAATAAAAGCATAAAAACTGCCAAAAATAGGAAGTCTTAAAACATATGGACAAAAGAGCATGAAAAGGACAAAGTTAATGTCATATACTACATTAAAAACAGAAGTGTCTATAATACGTTGTAATGAAATTAGAAAATACGTATTCTTCCTATTGGCTTATTTCTTTCGAGATATGGTCATAAGATTACAAAATCAATACTAACCAATTTTTATCCTATTTTGCTAGGTAACTATTCACTATTGCTTCCACCTCATCATCCTTCCCAAGGTAGACAAAATTCACTCTTGAATTGTCTTCTCTGAGTTACCACCAGTTTAAGGGATACTATGCTTCACATTAAACACATATGTAGTTCGAATGTGGCTAAGTACCTTCAAGTTATATGCATTCGGGTATATCTTCTCTATGATCTCCACTGGTTTAATCTTCTTAGCTAACGGTTTTTTGTACTCACCAGCAAAAAACACCTATCCTTAGTAAAGACAACCTAAACATAATCTCCCACGTCAAACTCCACTTGTCGCGTCTTTCTATCAACAACTTCTTTATATTTACTTGTAGCCCTTTTTTAAAATGTTTCTAACAGCCTTATGAATCTCCTACAAGCTACAGAAAAAATTTACGGCTTCCCATAAATCCTAGTTTGGTCTGGCAAAGATGGTTAGTCAAGTGGGTTCGTAAGAATAATAAAGTATACTACCTAGAATGGACTGAACTCTATATTGTGATTAATGGCATGGTTATATGCGAACTCTGTTTGACTCAACTTCTAATCTTAGCTCTTCATATGCTCCCCCATTAAGCTCCTCGATAGATTTCCCAAGGATTTGTTCATTACCTTAGTTTGTCCATCTATTTTTAGGTGATAGGCACTACTAAATTCAACTAAGTGTTGAACATCTTCCACAAGCTACATTAAAAATGGGTAAGGAATCAGGTATCTTTGTTAGACTTAATAGTTGAGGCAACACATGCAATCTATAAACCTCTTGAAAGTATAACTATGCAACATGCACAACATCTATGGTCTTCTTACAAGGAATAAAAATGCACCATCTTAGAGAATCAATCGACTACTACAAAGATGAACTCATTACCTTGCTGAGTTCATGACAATCCCAAAATGAAATCCATGCTCACATTAACCTAAGGCTATAAAGGAATTGGCAGCGGCACATACAACCCTGCATTCATAGCTATCCACATAGAGACTTGGTAGACTCTATACCTTTGCACATATCTTTCCACTTTTTTACAAATGGTTGGCTAAAAATAAGATGTCTACACCAGTTGCAAAGTCCTATCTTGCTCCACATGACCCTCAGCATGCAGCTCTTTAATAATCTAATCTCTTAAACTACAGTCTATGATGCACAACTGATTATACCTAAACAAAAACCCATCTTGCAGCTTATACTCTATTATCTCACTTGCTCTAAATCTTCTTAGAATAATAGAAAAATAGGGATCATTTTCAAGTAAATCGGCAAATGAATTAAAATTAGGTACCTTCACTTGCATTACGCCCAGAAGACTCCTGTGCTTACTTAATGCGTCAGCAACCTGGTTCGTAACATCACTTTTGTGTTTCACAACAAATGTGAAACATTCCAAATAAGAAACACATGAATCATGTCGAGCCGATACTTTATCTTGACTATGTTAGTGTTCAGAGCTTCATGGTTAGTATATAAGATGAATTCCTTGTGAAACAGATAATGACGTTAATGCTTAACAACTTACACCATGACATATAGTTCTGCATCATAGGTGCTACATCACAGCTTTGGCCCTATTAGTTTCTCACTAAAGTAAGTTATAGGTCTATTGTTCTAGCTCAAAACAACTCCAATCCCCACTTTAGAGGCATCCACATGTAGCTCAAAAGGTTGGTGAAAATCAGGTAGCACCAAAATCAAAGTCATAGTAAGGCGTACTTTAATCATATCAAACACCTTTTCTGCTTCATTCGTCCAAAAAAACTTCCTACCTTCCATACAATCCATGATAAGAGCCATAATATTGCTGAACTAGGGTATGAACTGCCTATAAATGGAAGTAAAGCAATGAAACCTTCTAATCTCAATTAACGTAGTAGGCTTCGGTTGTAATCTATGATGTCCAGTTTTATGATTTGTAAACCTAATATTCTACTCCTAAACTCGATTTTAATAGGCAAGGGCACTTATCTTTTTAGTAGCATAGAGTAGAGTATAGGGTCATCTCCTGATAAATCCAAAATTTATACACTTTTCATCTCCAATTGATGCTTAATTGTGTAAATTTTTTGATATAAACATGATGATTTGGTGCTTTGATGAGTTTATTTGTGCTAAAATAAGTCATGGAAGGATTAATAAGTGATTGAGAAAACAATCAGTGAAGAACAGAGCAAATAAGGCGAAAAATGTTGCAACGCCGGCAAATGTTTGAATCAATGCCACCGGCCTTCATGGACCACAGAAACAAAGTTTTAACACTGCTGTTGAATGCTGATAGTGTTCATTAATGAGATGCGGCCTTTGCAAATTCATCTTACACCGGCAAATTTTGAGCCTACGCCGCCGACGTTGAAACATGCTCTCAAATATCCAGATTTCATTTCTTTAACGCTGGCTTTCTACATCGTCGGCGTAGGGAAAGAAACTGCCGGTAATTATACTGACAGTTGAAAAAATTTCGAATTTGTCTATACTTAAAAAAAGACAGGAAAGGGGGGATATGGAAGAGAGTTCAGAGTTCTTATTCTCTTTTAGAATAGAGAGAAAATAGAAAGTAGTTACATAGATATAACTCCTTAGAGTAGATCTTGCATAAATTTGTTCGTGATTAATTGTAGAAGTTTTGAACAGTGCATTTGGGACACTTTGTACGGTTTGCATTCTAAATTCTACGATTTGTTTTTAGTTAAGTGAGTATTATTTTATATTTGATGATAAAAATGTATTCAGTTGTGATAATGATAATGTTATTAGTTGTAATTATTATGTTGTGCTAAATCTTTTATGGTGAGAACGTGATTAAATCCAGATTTACTTAAATGATAGTTGAATTAATGATATTTGGTTGTTAGATTCATGTAAAAATTCTTGTTTGATTCCTGAAATGAACCTTGTATTCGGGAGGATCTTGGTAAGTGAGAAATTAGTTGAATCGGGAGAAACATCTTATTTCGTTGGAATTAATAATTGATCTTTAATATCTAATCGTGAAAGCTGAGATATTATTTCTATTTAGAAACTTTCATTGTGACTAATGCAATGTTTTAAGTTGAATTTGAGCTAAAGAACTAGGGAAATTTTGATTTAGGTCATTAGGCAATTATAGAATTGGGAGATTCATAATTGTTAAAGTTGATTCCTTTGATAATTTAAGTAGCGGAAGCAACTAAATTGTTCCAAGGACTATAAAGATTTTTAAGACTTTGGAGAAAGTTTTAAATCATGTTAGTTTCACTTGAATTTTCCTGAATCTAATTATTATAATAATGTTAGTTCAATTTGATTGGTAAACATTAGGATTTGATCTTAGTTCTCACTATTGGGTTATATAAATTTCTATTAGAAAAACCTAGTTGAGTAGATTAACTTAAATTAGAAAGTAGGTAATTAGTGTAACTTATCAATTACTCTAAATTACATTGCCTAAATATTAATTGGAATCATTAATAATTGGTATTTAAGCTTTCCTCGTGGGAACGATACTCACTCAACACTTTACTATTTGATTCGATCTAGTACACTTGCTAGAAAATTTGCTTTTGAAATTCAAAAACATTTTTAACGGATCAAGTTTTTGGTGCCGTTGCCGGGGAAAGGTTAATATTAAACATAATTTGGTTCTATTAGTATTTTAGGCGCATTTTACGGTTTGGTGTGTTTTCTGTTTTCTTTTCAGGTTGTATACATAGGAGTAGAATTAGCCAAGTAGGGAACTTCTACCCCTTAATCTTGAGATTGAACGCACACTGCGTTCATTGAGAAAAGTGAACAGAGAAAGAGAGCAAAGACAATCAAAAGTGATGGCAGAAGGTGAAAACAACAATAATCAGATTCAAGCTCCTGCTAGGGCATTAAGGGATTACACAGTACCTGCTGTATCAGGATTCCCTATCAGAAGACTAGCAGTTTAAGCAAACAACTTCGAAATCAAGCTTGGTCTAATATAAATGGTTGAAGCTCATCAGTTTAGAGGATATTCTAATGAGACACCTGATGATCACATTGCCAAGTTTCTCCAATACTGCAACACCATCAAGACGAATGGTGTTACTGATGATGCAATACGACTTCAGCTTTTTCCTTTTTCATTGAGGGATAAAGCCTTGGCTTGGTTCAATTCACTTCCACAAGAGTCAATAGTTAATTGGGCTGATTGTCAAGTAAATTCCTGAGGAGATTTTTTCCACCAGCAAAGACACCAAGGTTGAGAAACGAGATTGCCAATTTCACCAAATTCCATGGTGAATCCTTGTATGAAGCTTGGGAGAGATTCAAGGATGCAATCAGGAAGTGTCCTCATCATGGACTGCCTGATAATCTCTTAATTGAGATATTTTATTTGAGCTTAGATGAGACGTTGAGATTTTTGGTTGATGCTGCTTTGAGGGGTGCTTTAATGGGAAAGAGCTATGAGAAGCTAGTTCATTGATAGAAGAAATGGCATCCAGTGCTCACAATTAGAGTTGTGAGAGGACCAAATTGAAGGTTGCAGCTGTGCAGGACAATGAAGAGATGTCTCAACTAACAGCTCAAATTTCAGCCTTGACAACTCAGGTAAGTAAACTTACTACTTCTACTTCTGTTATTCCTAATCAAACTGCATGTTGTGAAACTTGCTCAGGTCTACATCCCTTCACTAAGTGCCTATATAGTAATTCACCAGCTTCATTTAGTGGGGAGCAATTGAATTATGTTGGGAATTTCCCAATAGGAAATCAAGGACCATTTTCAAACACATATAACCCAGGTTGGGCTCATCACCCTAATCTATCATCGAGGAATGATACTAATGTGTATAGACCATCTGGATTTCAAAGACAAGGTCCTGTGAGAAATGCTTTACCACCACCAATTCAACCTCAATTTCAAAACCAACAACAGTACCATCTTTCAATTGAAGATCTGATGAAAAACTTCATGCAAAAGACTGAGATGTTGATTAATAATCAATAGGCTACCATAAAAGATCTTCAAGGGCAAATTAGTCAGATTTCCCAACAAATAAGCAGTAGACCTTCAGGATCCTTCCCTGGTAAGATTGAGGAAAATCCTAGAGGAGTGAATGCTATCACTCTACGGAGTGGTAAGGAGGTGGAAATTCCAGATAGGATGGTTGAAGAAAAGAATGAGGTTCAGGTTAAAGATAAGGGAAAAAGAAAATTGGAAGAACCAGCTCAAGGATCACATACTGTGAAACCATATGTTCCTCCAATTCCTTTTCCAGGAAGGCTGAAGCAGCAGAAACCGGATGAGCAATTTGCTAAGTTTTTGGAAGCCATTCAAGAGATTCCTTCTTATGCTAAGTTCGTTAAGGAATTGTTATCTAAGAAGAGAAGGATAGAAGAAAACGAATCAGTGGTATTGACTGGGAGTGCTCCATGATACTACAGAAAAATCTGTCAACTTTACCAGCAAAGCAAAGAGATCAAGGGAGTTTCACTGTACCTTGCACTATAGGTAATTTTCAATTTGATAAGGTTTTAATTGACTCTGGTGCAAGTATTAATTTAATGCCATACTCTATCTTCAAGAGACTAGGACTAGGTAAATGTAAGGAAACACATGTTACCTTGCAACTAGCTGATAGAAGTGTCAAATACCCTAGGGGTATAGTGGAGAATGTCTTAGTGAAAGTTGAAAAGTTCATATTTCCAGTAGATTTTATAGTCTTGGAAATGGATGAAGATAGAGAGGTGCCCATGATTTTAGGTAGACCATTTTTGGCTACAGGTAAGGCTTTGATAGATGTAGAGCAAGGTAAGCTTACTCTAAGAGTTATGAATGAACAGGTTACATTTAATGTCTATGATGCTATAAAGCATTTTGACGAAACTAAAACTTGTTATACAATAGATATTATAGAGGAGCTTATATTAGAGTCTTTAAAGGAAAATGTGGATATAGATACTATGGAATCAGTTTTGAAAAACTTAGAGGACAGGAGTGATGATGAGG
Source organism: Combretum micranthum (assembly GCA_024138025.1). NCBI lineage: Eukaryota > Viridiplantae > Streptophyta > Magnoliopsida > Myrtales > Combretaceae > Combretum > Combretum micranthum. The sequence continues at coordinate 568,543 of JAMXBD010000341.1, forward strand.
AAGAAGAAGTAAATTTGGAGGAAGTGTCTGAAATTAGATTGAAATTATATGAGGAGTTGGGAACTAGTGAAAAGAAATTTGTTCCATCTTTGGCACAACCTCCCTCTTTGGAGTTAAAGCCATTACCTGATCATCTAAGGTATGCTTACCTAGGAAATGATGAAACTTTACCAGTTATTGTTTCATCATTTTTGTCAGATGATCAAAAGAACGAGTTGTTGGAAATCTTGAGGGAACATAAGGAAGCAATTGGATGGACAATTGCTGATATCAAAGGAATTAGTCTGTTGATTTATACTCATAAGATCTTGATTGAAGATGAGTGCAAACCTACAGTCCAGCCACAAAGATAGTTGAATCCAACTTTAAAAGAAGTAGTGAAGAAAGAGGTACTAAAATTGTTGGATGCAGGCATTATTTACCCTATTTCTGACAGCCAATGGGTAAGCCCTGTACATGTAGTACCTAAAAAGGGTGGAATGTCTGTAGTGAGAAATGAATCTAATGAGTTGATCCCTACTAGAACTGTGACTAGATGGAGAGTACGTATTGACTATAGGAAGTTAAATGATGCCACCTGGAAAGACCATTTTCCCCTTCCATTTATTGATCAAATGGTTGAAAAACTGTTTGGACATTCATATTACTGTTTTCTTGATGGATATTCGGGATATAATCAAATCCCGATTGCACCAGATGATCAAGAAAAGACCACTTTTACATGTCCCTATGGTACTTTTTCTTTTAGAAGAATGCCTTTTGATCTTTGTAATGCACCGGCCACTTTTCAGAGGTGCATGATGGCTATTTTTTCTGATATGCTTGAGAGTTTTATTGAGATTTTTATGGATGACTTTTCAGTTTTTGGAAAATCTTTTGAAGCATGTTTAGAAAATTTAGCTAATGTTTTAAAAAGATGCAAAGAGACCAATTTAGTTTTAAATTGGGAGAAGTGCCATTTCATGGTAAAAGAGGGAATAGTCTTGGGGCATAAAGTTTCTGAGAGAGGGATTGAAGTAGATAAGGCTAAGGTTGAGATCATAGAGAAATTACCACCACCAACTACTGTAAAAGGTGTCAGAAGTTTTCTAGGACACGCTGGCTTTTACAGAAGATTCATTAAGGATTTCTCTAAAATTTCTCAACCTTTGTGCAAGTTGTTGGAAAAAGATGCTGTTTATGTGTTTGATGACAGATGTGTGCAGGCTTTTAACGTGTTGAAAAACAAGCTTGTTTCAGCACTAGTGATTGTAGCTCCAGATTGGGAACTTCCTTTTGAGCTAATGTACGATGCTAGTGATTATGCAGTAGGAGCAGTGTTAGGACAAAGGCGAGGTAAGATTTTTCATGCTATATGCTATGCGAGTAGAACATTAAATGAGGCCCAAAGAAACTATGCAACAACTGAGAAAGAGCTATTAGCAGTGATATTTGCATGTGATAAATTTAGGCCTTATTTAATTGATTCTAAAGTCATAGTGTATACTGATCATGCTGCTCTAAAGTATCTATTTGCTAAGTTTGATGCAAAGCCTAGGTTGATTCGTTGGATTTTACTATTGCAAGAGTTCAACCTTGAGATAAAAGATAAAAAGGGAACTGATAATGTAATTGCTGATCATTTATCAAGATTGGAAACTGACTTGTTAGATATGGAGATAAATGAAAAACTTCCAAATGAGCAAATACATGGAATATCAATCTAAGATCTACCTTGGTATGCTGACATAGTCAATTACTTGGTAAGTAAAATCATTCCATATGGTTTATCCTATCAACAGCGAAAGAAGTTCCTTCATGATGTGAAATTTTATTTCTGGGATGAACCATATTTGTTTAAAAAATGTGCTGACCAAGTAATAAGACGATGTGTCCCTGAGACTGAACAGATGAGCATAATTGAACATTGTCATGCAAGAGAGGTAGGAGGACATTTTGGAATTGAAAGGACAGCAGCTAAAGTGTTATCTTGTGGGTTTTATTGGCCAACGTTGTTTAATGATTACAAAAAGTATATAATGACTTGTGCTCAATGTCAACAAACAGGAAATATATCTAGGAGACATGAATTACCTTTAAACAACATTCTGGTGATAGAGCTTTTTGATGTATGGGGGATAGACTTTATGGGTCCTTTCCTTTCATCCTTTTCTAATAAGTATATACTTGTGGCAGTAGACTATGTGTCTAAATGGGTTGAAGCAGTTGCTTTGCAAACCAATGATGCCCGAGTGGTAGTGAAATTTTTGAAAAAGAACGTTTTCACCAGATTTGGGGTGCCTAGGGCAATTATAAGTGATGGGGGTACACACTTTTGTAATAAAAATTTGACAAGCTTTTGTCAAAATATGGAGTTGTCCATAAGTAGCTACCCTTACCATCCCAAACAAGTGGACAGGTTGAGATATCCAATAGGGAAATTAAGAAAATTCTTGAGAAAACAATTAATGCATGAGGAAAGATTGGTCTTTGAAGTTAGATGATGCATTATGGGCATATCGAACAGCTTTCAAAACACCTATTGGAATGTCTCCCTACAGATTGGTTTATGGTAAATCTTGTCACCTACCTGTAGAACTTGAGCACAAGGCATACTGGGCAATAAAAATCCTTAATTTTGATGGAAAAGTTGCTGGTGAGAAAAGAATGCTTCAATTAAACCAAATGGATGAGTGGCGGAATGAAGCATATGAAAGTGCTCGAATTTACAAAGATCAAGCAAAGAAATGGCATGACAGAAACATCTTGAAACGAGAATTTTTGCCGGGATAAAGAGTGTTATTGTACAATGCTCGTCTCAAGTTGTTCCCAGGAAAGCTAAGATCAAGATGGTCTGGACCGTTTGTCATCAAAAGAGTTTTTCCTTATGGTGCTGTGGAGTTGAAGACTCAGGATGACCGAACTTTTAAAGTTAATGGTCAATTACTCAAGCACTATTATGAAAGAGAAACAAAAGATAGTGAGACCACTATCATGGTGACATGAAGGAGTGAAGTTCATGATGAAAGTCGGGCTAAGCGACTTAAAACCTAAGTGCTGCATGGGAGGCAACCCATGAGATATAGGATTTAGAATAGTTTTAGTATTATTAGGTAATAGGTATAGTTTTATGTGTAGTCCTACTATAAAATTCTAGCATAAGATTAGATTGATTTGGTGTTAGTTTGTGTATACATGTGTGTCTTCAGTTGTGTTGTGTTTACAATTTGTCTGTATAAAGACAAAAATTGGGAATACACATTGTGAGAGTAAGTTTTCAGTTGAAGGAGGAAATTGCAGAAGATTGCAGAGTTCAAACACCGGCATTAGGAGCATTACACCGCGGTGTTGAAGTCGGCGTTGATGAAGACAGAAGGGTATTGTTCTAACGCCGGATTTTGGAAAATTGAACGCTGCCGGCATTGAAATGTGGAATCCAAGAAAATAGATTCAAATTTCCAAACACCGGAATTTGAGGAACATACACGGCATTGCAGTTAAGTTAAGATATCAGTACCACATTTCTTAACGCTGGCAAAATTTCAAATGAAAGCCGCTAGCGTATAATTTATTTGCGGTGTTGCAGATGAAGTTAAGGAATCAGTACCTCATTTTTAACGCTGGATTTATACGCCGCAGCGTATAATTTTATTTGCCGGTGTTGGGCTCTGATACGCATGTACAGAAGTTTAAACTCTGCATTTTATTTCATTCATTCATCCATTATAGTTCTCTCACGACTCTATCTTCTCCCAATCTCTTTTCTCTCACTTTGGAATACAAGTGTTTTGGTGTTTGTCATTGAATCATCAAGTAAAAGGTATGATCTTAATCTTCACTTCTCTTGTCTTTCATGTAGAGTTCAATCTTGTTGAAGATAGTGTGTAAATGTATGTTAAAATTTCAATTTATGATCCATGAAAAAATGATTACATGCAATGGAATGGGTTGATGTGCTTTTCTTACATGTATGTTGATTATTCATTTTGATTTGGAATGTTGTTATGGTTTTGTGATAATCGTGGTCAAATGCAATTAGGGTTCATGAATATAGCTAATTTGGGGATTTTGTTTGTAGTACTAAAAAAAAGAGGGAATCTCATGTTGTTTGAATTCAATTGTATTTAACGTTCAATTCAAGGATCCAGTGTACACTTTCCAAATGCAGTGTTGAAAATTATCATGTGTGTGCATAGCCCTGTACTTTGATTGTTGTATGTTTAATATGAATTGAGAGATGTAGACATGTTGAAGCATGTATACATACAATTTTGTTACCATGATTTCAAAGTCATAATGACTATAGTGATTAGCATGTGTAATGAGGATGTGAAACGTTTGACTCTTGGCAATGATCAATACACTGGTTTCTTTGATTTATGGCTTGAACCTGTGTTCTGTGCTTCATTGTTTATTGTTTCATGTTTATTAATAAATAGTTATCCATAGGTATGGCACCTAGAAAAGGAAACAAAAAGCAAAACAGGTCGACCATCAAAGTGAAAAAGAAATGTACTTTCTAGTCAACCTTATGCTGTGGAGAAGAAAAGCAAACTTAAGACAAGAATTCTTAAACAGCTATTACTTGGATTGGAGTTTATGGAGGATTATGGGTTAAGTGAGATTTTGTAGAACTTAATCGAAGACAAAAGATGGTTCAAGGTTTTTAACATGACAGAACCAGCTTATCAGAACTTAACCATAGAAGTTCTATCGACCTTGAGGTATAGTAATGATTATGATGATGATGATGATGATGTGCAGAAAATCATCTTTCAAGCTTTTGAGAAAGAAAATGGTGCCTCTAAGAAAATTGGAGTATATCTTGGGTATTATGAAAGTGAAAATGAAAATGCATGATTGCCCACTAATTGGCCTGATGATGAGTCACAGGAAAAGTTGTGGACTGAGTTGATTCATCCGAGTACAATTGATTTTAATCCTTCAAAATCATTGAACTCCCACTTGTGTGCACTGAGCACAAGTTGCTTCATCATATTATGCACATACTCTGACTTGTAGAAAGACTAGTCATAGTAAATTGACTACGTTTGATATGTTTTTATTATATAGTATAAAAAGGGTATCAAATAGATTTGGGAGTTGAAGTGGCTAATTTCATGTTGAGGCAATCTGAAGATGTCCGAACCCAATGGATATTTTGTGGAGGATATATCACCCAATTGCTGAAGGGAATGGGTGACTTTCACGAGCCACTGAATGATATTAAAATTTCACCCAAGAAAATTTCCTCTGGACCATTCAGATCATGGGGTTTGAGTAAAGTACCTAGGGGGGTACAACACCTTGAGGAAATCATGGCTCCTGAAATTCTACCTGATGCTGCACCATTTGATCGCCCTTCAACATCTGCAGCACCACCACCTCCTTAGCCTCTTCTGATTCAATTGGGACAACTCTGACAAGATTGAATTAAATTGTAGAGTTAAATGAAAAGTTTGACAGGAGAAAAAGAAAAACAAGAAGTATAGGAGCACGTTGTTTAACATGCTCAAAACTAATCTCCTGTTTCAATCCTGCTGCTGCACAAGAAATGAAGTATAGCACATCTGAGGAAAGCGAGTCAAGTTCTGAACCTGAAAGCTAGAGATCCTGCTAGCTTGTTGTTATTAGCTTTCCTAGTGTTTACTTTAGTATGGTTTTGGATTGTTATTCAAAACCAATTTATGGCTAGACTTATGCAGACTATGTTAGAATTTATGTTGTTTTGTCCTTATATTCAGTTATGTGTTTTTGCTTTCTTTGTTTGGATATCTTTTGTTTTGTGGAACAGGAACTGTTGAACTTATCTTTCACTCATTTTGCTCAATTGCATCCTCACAATGGCATTGGATTTCAGGGAAGTATCAAATTTTAAATTTGTTTTTCAATCCTTTCTAAACTTGGTATGACAAGTGTGAGGATACTGTTTGATATAAGTGTGGGGAAGGTGATGAAAAAACATGAGTTGAAAAAGTGTTATGATTTCTTTTGTGTATACTGAATTTTGTTAATATTATGATTATTTGACATTTAAAGTCAATTTATCAATTCACGTTTGAAACTTTTGTCCTCAAAAGCATGATATGGCAAAATTAAGGCTAAATTTTTGAGAAATCTGAAAAATGTGGAATTACTTGCTGAGCTGCCTTACTCACTAGCTAATGTGGTTGGTTTACTCAGTTTTTATTAAGTAGATAAATCTATAATAAACAAATTTACCTTCTATTCAGCTTAAGAATTAGAAGACCGAAAGTTGATCTAGTCCTAATGTGAAAAATAAACAGGTTTACTTATAGGAATGTTTAGCTTTATATAATCCTTTTAACACTTAGTAAAAGAGGTAAATGAAACTTTTAACTTAGTGATCCTTAATAAAGAGTCTTTAATTAGGAGCAAACTTAGCCTTTATCCACTTGACTCAGGTAATTGGGTCATGAGCATTTAAGTCTTTGGTAGAGTGAGGGAGAGTTCGTAGGGGTCCCTTTAAAACCTGGTCACTTGGGTGATGAGCCCGGGATGTGCCGACTCTAGGAACTCACTTTAACAAATGACAAGGCAATTGAGTTGAAAAGAAGCGGGCTACACCCCGTCCAGAGGAAAGAAAAAGATAAAGTATATCTCTACCTCTGAAAAAAAAAACGACTTTAAAATAATGAAAAATCTAGGGAAAAGGTAGATACCACATGCTTTTAATTCTGTGTTACTAGGACAAAGTTTTGGCTAAAATCTAATGAAGTTTAAATGGGTATTTTTCCTTTTTGGACTATGTGTTTACTTTTGAACAGAAAAAGCTTAGGTTAAACAAGAGGATTAAAGTTTGTTTAGTTTAGATTTGCTATTTAATTTTAATTAAAGTAAGCTGATTACATAAAATAGTTAGTTTGAGTAGCAGACACAAAAATGCAAAGTATAAAAGTAAAGGAAAGAATTATATATGTCAAATGTCAGATTTGGTTTTTGAGCTAAATTGTTTTACTTGAGGACAAACAAAGGTTCAAGTGTGGGGAAGTTGATAAATCCAAAATGTATACACTTTTCATCTCTAATTGATGCTTAATTGTGTAAATTTTTGGATATAAATATGATGATTTGGTGCTTTGATGAGTTTATTTGTGCTAAAACAGGTCATGGAAGGATTAGTAAGTGATTGAGAAAATAATCAGTGAAGAACAGAGCAAATAAGGCGAAAAATGTTGCAACGTTGGCAAATATTTGAATCAACACCGTCGGCCTTCATGGACTACAGAAACAAAGTTTTTAACACTGCTGTTGAATGCTGGCAGTGTTTGTTAATGAGATGTGGCCTTTGCAAATTCATCTTACGCCGGCAAATTTTGAGCCTGCGTCGCCGGCGTTGAAACATGCTCTCAAATATCCAGATTTCATTTCTTTAACGCTGGCTTTCTACACCGCCAATGTAGGGGAAGAAACTGCCGATGTTTATACTGACAATTGAAAAAAATTTCGAATTTGTCTGTACTTAAAAAAAAAAGATAGGAAAGGGGGGATATGGAAGAGAGTTTAGAGTTCTTAGTCTCCTTTAGAATAGAGAAATAATAGAGAGTAGTTACATAGATATAACTCCCTAGAGTAGATCTTGCATAAATTTGTTCGTGATTAATTGTAGAAGTTTTGAACAGTGCATTTGGGACACTTTGTATGGTTTGCATTCTAAATTCTATGATTTGTTTTTAGTTAAGTGAGTATTATTTTATATTTGATGATAAAAATGTATTCAGTTGTGATAATCATAATGTTATTAGTTGTAATTATTGTGTTGTGCTAAATCTTGTATGGTGAGAACGTGATTAAATCCATATTTGCTTAAATGATAGTTGAATTAATGATATTTGGTTGTTAGATTCATTAAAAATTCTTGTTTGATTCATGAAATGAACCTTGTATTCGAGAGGATCTTGGTAAGTGAGAAATTAGTTGAATCGGGAGAAACATCTGATTTCGTTGGAATTAATAATTGAGTTTTAATATCTAATTGCGAAAGCTGAGATATTATTTTTATTTAGAAACTTTCATTGTGACTAATGCAATGTTTTAAGTGGAATTTGAACTAAAGAACTAGGGAAAATTTGATTTAGGTCATTAGGCAATTATAGAATCGGGAGATTCATAATTGTTAAAGTTGATTCCTTTGATAATTTAAGCAGCGGAAGCAACTAGATTGTTCTAAGGTCTATTATAAAGATTTTTAAGACTTTGGAGAAAGTTTTAAATCATATTAGTTTCACTTGAATTTTCCTGAATAATTATTATAATAACGTTAGTTCAATTTGATTAGCAAACATTGGGATTTGATCTTAGTTCTCACTATTGGGTTATATAAATTTCTATTAGAAAAACCTTAACTTATCAATTACTCTGAATTACATTGCCTAAATATTAACTGGAATTCATTAATTTGGTATTTAAGCTTTCCTTATGGGAACGATACTCACTCAACACTTTACTGTTTGATTTGATCTAGTACACTTGCTAGAAAATTCGCTTTTGAAATTCAAAAGCATTTTTAGCGGATCATCTCCATAGGGAACATTTTCAAGCACTAGTACTGCTCTTCCTATTATTCAGCAAATCGATTAGGAGAATAGATTGGATGAAAGTTAATTAATCTAACATTAAGAATTACACTAAGTTATATGAATAACATAACACACAAAGACAAAACACAACAAACACAATCAGATTGATTCATTTCCTTAAAATGAATTCACACATATGTTTCTTTAATGATTACTATATGTAAAAATCCATTAAGCAAGTGAATGTTCTTCTCAGAAGCATTCACATATAACAAAAAGTGTGTCCATCGAAATCTCTTCCTAATTACCAGCCACTTGAATGTTGCATTAAGATTAAATTATTTATGAATTCTCCAAACAAATGCAAAAAGTCTCACCATGATATCTCTATCACTATGAGTGACTTGCCTAGTAAAAAAGATCTATTCAATAGAATCATCTCTCAATGTCTTCCATTGAAATCTGGTCAAAAAGGTATTGCGCCTTCACTACTTCTTGAGATTATTAATTCTATGTACTAGAACTAGATAATTATTAGATGAATTAAACTTTAATGATCAAATTCAAGTTAATCCCATGAATAAATCCTATTCTCTACTCATACATAATGACAGGACAATAAATAAACAATAATAGGAAGAATAAACACAATATAAGAGAAGAGAGAGTAGAGAAAAGACAAAACTCCTTTTAATGTATTTAGATAAAGATTTGGAGTCTTGTACATAGCACATGGACGACATGAATCCTTTGAATTTCTCAAGTTCTTTAGGAAAAATTACAACTTTCAAACGAATATAAGATCAACAACACATATTATGAATAAATACAATCATACGAACTAACCCCTGCCCTCCTTGTAGGAAGGAGAGGTTCTACAAGATATCAATGTCCTATAATTACAATGAAAGAGATGAGAGGGTATGATAATGTCCATCTTTCTTATGTTGGAATGGGTGTGTGTATTTTATAATCACCTAATTTCTTGAAAAGGCATATGATAAAAATATACGAACTAAAGTAGAAGACATACAGTTTAGTGAAAAGAACAAAAAATTCATATTCATGCCTTTTAAGTTCTCGTTCCTCTTCAAGCTTTAGATCACGAGCAACCAAAAGGGGTATTATTGTTGTTGTGATCAACTTTCTCCTTCTCCACTACCAATTGGGGACCAGAAGGGTATGAAACTTGCTGTTGACCTTAAATCCTAAGATCATGGGCGACCCAAAGAAGGGTGATCCTTGCTGTTCTTCGAAATTCTCCTATCACGGGTGACCAAAGAGGTAGGATTTTTGCTATGGCTGAATTTCTTCTTATATCGCCCGTGATTGGTCTTGAAATCTTATTACTTCAAAAATAATTGAGTTATCTTTGCTCAAAATTACTCCAAAATGTGTTGTTATTTTCCAAAGTCACCTACATTGAAAATATTGTTGATTTAAGTATCAATATAAACATAATTAAAGGCCTAACTTTTACTTAATCAAGCATTAAAATCATGGATATTTCGTGCCTATCAAAATATCTCCATACTTAAGCCTTACTTGTCCTCAAGCAAGAAGCTGATATAAATTTAGAAAAACATGGAAATCACATGGTACTAAATTAAAGACACTAAAAGTGAGTGACTACATGTAAAGGTTCTCATGATTCTATCAATTAGTTAAGATGTTAAGGATAATTTTAGTAGATCAGTCTTTACCCTTACCAATTAAGTAAGCTTCCAAGAGAAAAGTAAACGCATGATCACAATAACAAGAGAAATTTAGTTGCTTATTATGATTAGGCACAAAAGCATTATTGACATATATATATCCTTAATGAAAGCATGCACATCTATCTATCCCCTGAATTTCTCTCCTTTAAAGTTTACTTCTTCTCTATTCTTTTCTTCTTCTTTTTTTTTTTTTTAAGTGCAGTATTTTAAGAATCTTACAACCCATGTAACAAACTTCCAGTCTATAATCCCAAGCTCGTCACTCAAGTTAACAGATGTTATTCCCTTAAAAAGGCATCCCTTGGACTTCATTATTCGAGTTATAAGACTCGCCGAGCACTTTTCTTTCTTTTTTTTTTTTTTAGCACTTTGATTGATAAGTGACATCCTTAGTCGATCGATCTCAGGCTGGACGACCTTAGGTGACCAGGTTTTAAAGGTCCCCTTTGAACCTTAGTCACTTTTCAATATCTTTATAAATAATAAACTAACAAAGGAGAGAGCATCAAGTGATGGATTTCATTTGAACTTTAACACTAAGGATTTTTTTTTTTCATTTTACTTTACTCTCATGTCAATTGCTTTTCTATTTTCAATATATAAAAGCAACTAAACTCTCTGCTCATAATCATACGCCACTATATAAACTTAGATTCCTAGTTTAATTAGTAAGTAAGACATCTTCACTAAGATATAACCATATAATCTTAACTGTATCATTAAAGAACATTCATGAAAAACATGCACATAACTACTTGCAACATTTATAAAACTCATTAAAATCATTTATTAGTACCAAATTCCGAATCAGCAACTTAATTTAGGGAACATTTGATAACCCTAATCATATCTACACACTCATTCACCAGGCTTCATCATGCATGTAATCATGCTTCTATCCCTACACTTATTGGAGACATTGTCCCCAATGTCTTACTAAAGGCAGTACACACTAATGGACAAGGAAAATAAGGTAGATAAAAGCAAAAGAGATCTTGACTCCCCTGAGTTGTCTAGTAGGATTTGTTGCTAGGCTTGCACGGGTGTGTAATACCTTTTAGGAAAAGCTACAACTCTCCTATATTCCTCTTCAAGAAAAGTCACATTGTTTCATATACAAGAAACATATCCCTTTGCATATATATATATATATATATATTAAGAAGAGTTATGACTTTTCTAAAATAATAATGTCTTTTAGCAATATATCCCTTTAAGAAAAGTCACATTGTTTCATATATAAGAAACATGTCCCCTCGCATATATCTATTAAGAAGAGTTATGACTTTTCAAAAATGAAACATTACATCCCATCATGGTTGCTAACCAATAATGTGTGATGACTTTTCCCAACACTTAAAACTCCTTGAACTCCCACTTCATGGAATTAGCTTGTCCCCAAACATAATTAATGAGACAATCTTCCATTTCTCCTTATTGGTGTACCTATTATAACCGAAACTAAATAGAACAATTCAATTCACACAAAAAATACAGCAACCCAAACCAAACTACAAACATAAACACACATAAAGACCTACAAATCACACACAAGAACATGTCACTTCACAAACATATAAAGCATTAATATACAACATGGAATGGTACAATAGAACAATAACAAAAATAGCTAGACGTACTGGAATCTTTGATTTCCTAATGTTGAAGACGTCCCTCGATAATGGTGCCAAAAACTTGATGTCAAGTTTTATGATTGATAAACCTAATATTCTACTCCTAAACTTGGTTTTAATCGGCAAGTGCACCTATCGTTTTAGTAGCATAGAGTAGAGTATAAGGTTGTCTCCATAGGGAACATTTTCAAGCACTAGTACTACTCTAATCTTCCTATTATCTAGCAAATCGATTAAAAGAATATATTGGATGAAAGTTAATTAATCTAAAATTAAGAATTACACTAAGTTATATGAATAACATAACACACAAAGATAAAAACAAAAACACTATAAGATTGATTCATTTCCTTACCATGAATTCACACATATGTTTCTCTAATGATTACTATCTGTAAAAATCCATTAAGCAAGTGAATGTTCTTCTCAGAAGGATTCACATCTAACAAAAAGTGTATCCAACGAAATCTCTTCCTAATTAACAGCTACTTGAATGTTGCATTAAGATTAAATTATTTCTGAATTCTCCAAACAAATGCAGAAGTCTCTGTGATATCTCTATCACTATGAGTGACTCGCCTAGTAAACAAGATCTATTCAATGGAATCATCTCTCGATGTCTTCCATTGAAATACGGTCAAGAAGGTGTTGCGCCTTACTTCTTGAGATTATTAATCATATGTACTAAAACTAGATAATTATTAGATGAATTAAACTTTGATGATCAAATTCAAGTTAATCCCATGAATAAATCCTATTCTCTATCTACATAATAATAGAACAATAAATAAACAATAATAGAAAGAATAAACACAATAGAAGAGAGAAGAGAGTAGAGAAAAGAAACCCCTTTTATTGAATTTGGATGAAGATTTAGAGTCTTGCACACAACACATGGACAACATGAATCCTTTGAATTTCTCAAGTTCTTTAGGAAAAATTACAACTTTCAAACGAATATAAGATCACCAACACATACTATGAATAGATACAATCACTACGAACTAATCCTACCCTCCTTGTAGGAAAGAGAGGTTCTACAAGATATCAAGGTACTACAATTACAATGAAAGAGATGAGAGGGTGTGATAATGTCTATCTTTCTTATGTTGGAATGGGTGTGTGTATTTTATAATCACCCAATTTCTTGAAAAGACATCTTGAAAATATACGACCTAAAGTAAAGGACATGCTATTTAGGAAAAAAGAAACATAAAAGTTGTATTTATGCCTTTTAAGTTATCACGCCTCTTCAAGCTTCAGATCACGGTGACCAAAAGGGTTGTTATTATTGTTGTGATCAACTTTCTCCTTCTCCACTACCAATCAGGGTGACCAGAAGGGCGTGAAACTTGCTGTTGACCTTAAATTCTAAGATCACGGGCGACCAAGAAGGGTGATCCCTTCTATTCTTCAAAATTCTCCTTTTACGGACGATTAAAGAGGTTGGATTCGTGCTATGGTTGAATTTCTTCTCATCTCTGTGATTTGCCTTGAACCTATTACTTGGAAATAATTGAGTTATCTTTGCTCAAAATTGCTCCAAAATGTGTTGTTATGTTCCAAAGTCACCTACATTGAAAATATTGTTGATTTAAATATCAACATGAACATAACTAAAGGCCTAAATTTTACTTAATCAACCATTAAAATCATGGATATTTTGTGCCTATCAATCTAATTGCTTCCACTTTGGATTTGTTTACTAAAACCATTAATGGAATCACAAAACGAAGAAAAAGTACCTCTAAATTCATGAAAATACACTCTTCATGGTTGCATAAAACTTCTCCTCATGTAGTACACTAAGAACATCACAAGTGCTTGAGGTACTACTCTAGTTAAAACTATAGATCAATATGTCATCAAAGTACATGACAACACTTGCTAATGAATGGCTTCAAAACCTGATTCATCACTCACATAAATGTGCTGCGTGCATTAGACAATCTGAATGACATAATCAAGCATTCATATAACCCCTTCTCATATATTGGAGGCTATATTTCACTTATCATTAACTCAAATATGAATTTGGTGAGACCCACTCTTCAAGTCCAACTTCAAGAATACCTTAGCGCTACTTAACGGTTAAGTAAATCATATAAGTGGAGAATAGGAAAACGATACCTAATCGTGATTTATTAATGGCTGAGCTATCTACACACATGCACCAAAAGCCATCCTTTTGAGGAGTTAGAAGAGTTAGAACTGCATATGGACTCAAACTCCTTGAATGAAACGTTTGGTAAGCAACTCTTCAACTTGCTACCTCAACTTCATGTTCTGTAGGATTCATTCAGTAGTTGGCCCATTTGCATAGGTCATATCAGGCTTAAAATTGACCTGTTGGTGAATATCACGTAGTGGTAGTAACCATTTGGTGACTCCTCAAGGAAATATCCTTGAACTCCTCCACAATTGGAGCAAAAACAATATCAGAATCTTGTATCTCTCTCAAATCTAGCTAAAGACAGCATGCTTGAATTAATATAGTACCTATTTAACAGGTTTAGTCTCAATAGCATCCATGGGGAACCAACACAATCTTCACCAGTTTATACACAAAACCATAAGTGTAGCCCTCCAATCATGAGTTACATTTCTATCAAATTGCAAAGCCTTCCTAAACAGTAAGTGTAAGGCATCCATCATCACAACATAACATGAAACAGAGTTTTTATCTAGAATCAATGGAAAATGTAAATAGTTCTCATTTAAAGACACTTTCCTTACCACTCGTCTTAGCCATGCCATCTTATAAAGTTTTGAGTGCTGGTAAGGCTTAATGCCCACTTCTGCATAGCTTTTGTGGACACAGTGTTCTCACAATTCCTAAATTGGTCATGTAAAGACATACTTTGACTAGAATAGTGCAGGTGAATTGGAAAATGTTGTCCTAAGATACACTTCCTCAATAGCCTTTGGAGTGATATACGACCTCCTAATCACTAGATTTTCCCCACCATCTCCTGTCACAAGTGTTTTATATATTAATTGCTTGTCATTTTATCATATAATTTGTGAGAAAGCTTATAAAAATCTAATCTAAACATATGTCATCCTTTCAAGAAAAGATTTATAATTTTATCGCATATATCTAATTATTTAACACACTCATAGAACTATATATTATAATATTAATGTATAAACATCAAGATGAATTGGCATATCACTAGTAAACAAAAGTATCCAATAAGTGAAAACTTACTATGTCTATAATTTTATGAAAGATTAATTAGATTATGTCACTTGCTACATATTAAAAATAAGAAAAATATCACATTCAGTATCCAATGTGTACCTGTATCCAATAAATGAAAGCATCTATTTATTTATTATTCTATGGAAGATTAATTAGATTATATTGCAATGTATTAAAAATGTGGAAGATGTTAAATTTGATACTGATGTCTAGAAAATTCAATTTGATACTAAATCTTGAGTGATCAATTAATACTTAATCAATCTTGTTATGACTATTTTTACGATATCTATGACACTGTTTGCTACATGGAAAAGACAAATATTAGTGCTAATAGTGTTAGGGAAGTAGTAAAAATTCAATGGTAAGTTGTCTCCTCTACATCAAAAACAAAACAAATGGTATAAGGGAGATAGAAAAAATTAGTGACAAAAGGTGATTGCATATTAAATTACCCACTTCAAAATTCAAGTACCGAATAGAATTTTTATTCCAAATTCAAGTACCAAATTTGATATTTACTTTAAAAATATGTATTGTTGTTTCTTTCTTTAATTAAGTTGAAGCAAAATTGAAAAATTTTGTTAGCTTTTGAAAATTTTAGTTCGATTTGGTTTTTTGTTTCAAAATTAACCAAACAGATATTTGGTTCTATTTGAAATATCATCAATAGAACCAAATAACTATACGCCTTATTATAGCTTAAAAAAAGCATCCATAGAGGATTTAATTTGAATTTCAATAGAAAACTTTGAGTACACCTTTCCAAATAATAACGCTTTGAGGAAACCTATGAAATTAAGATGGCATTGTTATCTGTGACGCCCCAAATTGAATCACGGCATGCATAATCGCCGCGTATGTATTACATGCTCAAGCTTTTTTAAAAGAAGATGTTTATGTCGAATATTTGCTATCCACTTTTAATTAATGAAATCGTTTAATTAGATTCTAGAGATAATTGAATTTGTAATAGAAAAACAAACTTGATAAAAACATTTCTAGCTTCCATTTATAGGAGTAGACCAACTTTAATAAAATAAAACAAAACAATACCATCGGATATCTCATATATTCTTGATGGTACAACAAAACTTTGAAAAGCTTATTACAAAACATATAGGCACAACCTGACCCTTAAGGAAAATACAAAACTTAAAAATATATATATCCAGTTATTTAAATGAAATAAGAAAAAATACAGATAATCTAATGGCCCTACTTCTCACTTAACTCCTCCATGATGTTTAGAATCGCCCATACCCAGGTCAAACATCATCACCATCATCCATACCATTATCATTTCATCACTGTCAACAACATCAAATCATCATCGTATAATCAACACTTGGAAAGAGAGAATAATGAGTTGAAGTCTAATACAATAGTAACAAGCACATATGAGATGATACATAAGCTTAAACTAGTTCAATATGGTAACAACAACTTATTATCTTTAAATTATAGTAAATAAACAACACGCAAGCACTCACACTCCAAAACAAGCCTCTGGGAATCTGGGGGTCCTAAGTAATAACAGCTACTCAAATGGTTGATATAAGCATCTCGAATACTTATATCTCCTACATAACTTTACAAATAATAATCTCATATAGGGTTCACAACCATTACTCATTTTTATTTAACTTAATCCATAATATCATATAGTTCAATCGGTCCTATAAATGTGAATTAAATCATATTATGTTCTTTTAAGAATAAGCAAATGTTACATCAATACTATTCCCCTGCCAATTACTCATCAAGCCACTTATAAAATTGCCATGGTTAGGGGTGTTCACAAATCGGTTAACCAGTCCGTGACTCTATTTTTTAAACCTAATCGTTATGTTCGGTTTCTTAATATCTCGATCCTTAACCGGTCCATTATAAACGGTTAACCGCTAAAGCGGTTAACCGTTTTATTCTGTTAATTTATTCGGTTTTCGGTTTTTAACATTTAACGTAATGGTTTCAACAAACCTTATTTTTTAGCCTTTACCATAGAGTTTTTTCTTAAATTATTATATATATTACAAGGCTAAAAAAGAAAAAGGAAATCAAATTAAGAAAAAGGGGAAAAACAAACCTTTGGATGTATCATCATCAATAAAATCAAACCAAATCAATTACTACATTAACTCTCATCAAACATGGGACAGTAGTATTTTAATCAAAATCCAAGGAATCTGAACATAGGTAAATTATATGTATATGTAAAATCATACGTGTATATATATTTTTTAAAAAATAATTATGTGTATATGTAAATTATATATATAATATATTTATAAATATTGAAACAATTAATTATTAACCATCGGTTTTTTGTTGTTACAAACCGAAACCGAAACTTGAAACTGGAAAAAATAAAAACTATAATCCTAAATCGAAATTAATGGACCGGTTAACCATATTTTTCGGATTGGTTTTATGGTTTCGGTTCGGTTTCATCAGTTTTTTTGCACACCTCTAGCCATGGTAGGAGGTGACTTAAGCGCCTAACTACCATGCCTAATTCCGGAAAAAGGTTTTCATTTTCTAGACCAAATTCAAGGACACAAGCACAATCAACACTCAATTATTAGGTCATCTTTAAGTATTATTTCATTTTAATATATCTATCCTAACAAACAACAAGCATGCCATTACATACCTTTCATAAATGAAATCCAATAAGAGACAAAGGATGGGTCAGAGACTATGTGAGAAGATAAATCAGGTACCCAATCTATTCAAGAATTAAACTCATATAAGAATTTAATTTAATTTAATTATCCATTTACATCAAAATCATTTTATAACCCTGTTTGATTAGACTAAGTAAGAATTCTGTCATGATTGCGAAGATTGCTTCACCAAGATACGGATAGTTCTCTATTGTCTATCAAATTATTTTTTTCTCTTTGTTTATAATCATTTATTATAAAAACATCATCATGTCATTCATTATAAAAAATACTTATATTCCAAGCGAGCATACATTTAAAACAACATATTCCTTATATTATTTATGGTTTAACCTAACATATCATTCTAAGCCAATAATATATTATTAAGTCTATATTAACTTAACCGTAACCAAATTGATTAAAATCAATCATTGAATTCAATTGTTAAGTCAAATTGATTAAAATTAATCAATTTAATTTATTTTAGTTTACTAAAATCTATTTAGTTAAGTCAAACTTAAGATTATTAACTAAGTTCGTTTTATACTTATGATTCATCTTATGCTTAAATCTAATTTGTTATTAAACCTATTAATTAACTTGAATCATTCTTAATTAACATAACACATTAATAATCATTTGTCTATTTTATTTTTTATTTTATTTCTATTTTATTCGGATTTTTGTACAGAACATAACCAAATACACAAGTCGTATTTCACCCTGCGTGCCAACATATGAAGAAGCACATTCAAATACGACATGTCATGTTTCCCTAAGTTTGAAAACCATTGAGAAGCATGGCGTGATATAACAAGTCTTATTCCTATTACGTTTCACTTGATAATTTAACATTTAGGGTTAAAGAGAAACACGATGAGATACAACATGCTGTGTTTGAGTCGTGTTTCTCTTTAATTTGAAAAAAAAAACAGTAAAAAACAAGTCATGGTCAGAGAGAAACACGACAAGATACATGAATTCGTGCTCTGTGTTTCACTTGGCATATAATGCACGCAAGAAAAAGAAAGGAATACAGGGAGATAGGTGATGCTATGTTTCAATCGTGCTATTTTGGAATGTGTTTGTAAAATGTATCAAAGAGAAGCACCGTTGGATAGGGTGGTCATGTTCCAGTCGTGTTTCTTCCATGGTATACAAAAATAAAGAGCATAATTGATATGGCTACCTGTGTTTCCCCATGCTCCTTGCCCTGTTTTATATTTCAAAAACTCAAATTATTTTACTACTTGCTTTATATCATATTTCAACATATTACATCTCCAACTCAACATACAAACTTATATTCATAGTTATAACACTATATATATTATTATATTTCATTCAAATCAATCTTTCATGATAAAACCTAAGTCTAGTTTTAAAACACAAGTCCATATATTACTAATCTACTATTTATTATGAGCTCTACTTATATAATTCTAATACATCATATACATGCATATAAAACAATCCAAACAAGAAAACAACTTAGATTATATGTTTGGCAAACATGGGCCTATTGATCTTCACTACTACTCCTCCTTTCAATTGATGAAGCTTCTACATGCTATATTTCATCTTTTATCTTGTTTCCCAACTTTGATTTCCTTTATAATCCTCTTGAAATTAAGAGTAGGAAATTGTTTTAAAGAGAAAGAGAGAGAAAGAAGAAGATGGAAAGAGAAGAGAAAGAAACAAAAAGGAGAAAAAAAAAAGGAAGGGATAAGATTTTTTTTAAAGATATTTTTAGGGTATGGGTATTAGATTTAAATCTCTATAACAATTATATTAAGCATCAAAACTAATTAGAAAAGAATTTGAGAATCTATATTATAGAATTTAATAACTTAATTTACAAATAATTTATAAGAGACTGATATTTAAATTAAGTTTGGGTTTACAAAATGACATTTTTAAACAAGAAGATAAATTAAAATAATGGGTATTTAACAAATGAAAATTAAAATAAATTTCAAGGTTTAAGTGTTTAACAAACATTTAAGTTGAATGTTTTAGAGTTTAGGATTTAAAATTGAAGAAAATGGATTATATTTGAAAAATTGGAAGAGATTATGAAATTCAATTTGCCAAAACGGATAGATGAAACAACTAAACAATTTTAAAATGGGTATCTGAAATCTTAAACCTCAATTTAATTTACTTAATAATTAATCATGCCCACTTATCTAATTTGATATGTCAATTATCTAATTATAATTGATAAGTATTAAAAGACCCATATTATTTGAGCTTAATTGGACATATTTACTATGTAATTTTTGTATTTTAACGAAGAAAGGACATTTATTGTGTTCAAATTCATTTTCAGGCTTAATGGGCTTAATTGGAAGATTATATGATAATTTCAAGCAAATAAAGCAAGTTTGGGCAGGACTTCACAAGAAACAAGGCTTTTGCTTTTTTCAGCCCTCCCTTCAGCACAACCCAGGGTAGACGGAGGGGATGAAATCAACAGCCTTATATACCCCCTTCTTGCATTCATTTTGGATATATCAGAATGCCAAATCCCGAATCCCATATCTTGTATCATACCATTTTAGTTATAGAGGGAAACTTAGAGAGAGAAACTCAAAAGAATTTTGAGGGTTTCACAGCAGCTTGTGCTCAACGCTTCAATTCATCAAGGGTTTCTATTCTTATTGCTTTAACTATTAATGGGTTTATGCTATTTCTCTGAATCTTTGTTTTGTATGGTTATATTCATAGAGGAGTAGTTTTATTTTGCTTGGGTTTGTGAATCCTTGATCGATTTCATGTAACTAAACTGTGCTTTTATTGAAAACATGATTGATTTATTAAATTTATATAGCTCAAGCTTAATAGATCTTGAATCTGTATAGTGCACGATATGGGTTCATGTTTGATTTCGTTAAAATAGATCGAGAAATCATTTAATTGATAGATCTAGGCTATTAATGAGATTGATCTTAGACACCTCTTGCGAAGACAAGTGAAAGTCTTCCGTCACTTGTTTTTAAAATTCATTGAGTTGGGTTTCTAAAGTAAGGGGTTCTTGAGCTTTATGCAGATCTAATTGGAATTTCGGACTACTGGTTTCGGTTAGATCTAGAGTTATCAACTTCGAGGAAGCTTTAATTTAAATTAGCGAATCCAACAGTTCAATAATCACACAACCATTTTTGTAAGAAATTCCTTAAGTTACATGAATAGATCTAAGGTGAAGTATGACCCAAGCAACTTTGTGAATTGATTGATCTTCAGTTTTGTATGTTGCTGTGAGATCCCCTACTTTTGATTGCTTATTTTGTCAGTTTAGGTTTAGATTAGCTCTTAGTTTGATATATTCCCTCTTGTTTTTCATCGGCTAGATAATAGGAAAAGGACAGAAGTAGAAGTATCACCAACTTTCCCTTGAAGTACAACCTAGATCATTTTCTCTATATTATATATGATGGGTGCACTTGCCTTTTGGAAACCGTAGTTAGAAGAGTGATTTAGAAAATATTAAATTTAAAAGGCTTCGGTTTATAAACACAAAAAACCAACAGGTAATAATCTATTATTTACTTCTTTTATTCCTTTAAACTATCTAAATTATGTTCAAAATTATCCACCTAATATACTATTCAATTAAACTATTTCTATCTTTGTTAAGTAAAGGTTTGGGATATTTCATATTCAATAGGTAAAATATAAATTTAGTATTGAAACTATGCACAAAAATTTAATTTAATACCTAAACTTTGCAAAAAAAAATTGATTTGGACAATTTTTACTACCTCACCAATACCATTTATTATGTGTTCTAGTATAAAGAAGTAATCTATTAGCGCTAGATCGTGTAAGGAGTATCAGTTAAAATTAAATGATATATATGCTGTCTTTTTTTATCACTTCAAATAGAGCAAATGATATGAAAAAGGTAGTAAAAATAAACACAAAAAGTTTAATTGGTTATTAAATTAATCACTTTAAAATTAAGGTTTTAAATTGAATTTTCATATAGTTTAAATACTAAATTTGACATTTATCTTAATGAATATTCAATTATAATGTTGGAATTTAAGAGAAAATGCAAATATACCCTTAAATTTTGACATCAAAGAATATATACCCTTTTGAAATTTTAAATGCTGAAAACAACCTCTAAAATTTTGACAAATTAACAAATAACTTCCAAGCTTGGAATAAACCCATAAATTATAATTTTAGTGTGAAAATATCTCTTAATTTTTTTTTTCAAGAATATGTTTTAATACATTGTAATTAAAATCTTAAAATCTATTTTATATTTATTTCTTTTCCTTTTTATAAACAACTAAAATATGCAAATACCCACTATTAGTGTTCCTTAATCCAAATCTGAAGGGAAATCTATAGCATTTAGTTGTTCAAGGTATCAACCTAGGTTATAATTTAGGAAATACTTTGCGATTTCCCTTCTATTTATCTAGTTTTGGCAAATCTTTAAAATTCTATTGACATCTTAATTATAGATGATATATGTTACTTCAATTGCGTCGGGTCGGTTGATCCGCATTCATGTAAGTAAGGGAACCCATGAGGACAAGGATTTAAATCTTATTGGAGTCATCTCTTTTCACATTGGATGGAATGATAACACTTTTTTATTGAATGGATGTCGGTATTAGATTAATGCATCACTAACCTGACAGGTGGAATTTTGTAAATTATTGATAATGTACATTTTTTTGACTCTAACAAATTAATTTGATTGTCTTTTTCTTTTCTTTATGCTTGTCTTTCTCTCTTTTCTGTTACTTTGATTTTTTTTCTAATTTTTCCCCTCCCTCTCTTCCATCTAATTCCTACGACTGTAGGCCGCAAACAAATTGAGCATAACCTTAAAATAAAGCTTGCATATTATATAAAAAGTCATGCTTAAACTTTAATTTAAACTTGTGGGCAGACCTATAAACATATTAATTTAGGTTCGTGAACAGACTCATAAATACACTCGTGAATAAGCTCAATAGCAGCTTTATGAGTTTTATAAATATTTATAATATATCATATATAAATATATAATTAAAGCAAAAAACTAATTTCTATTTAGTATACATATATATATATATATACATATAATTAGTGTCTCTATTATTTTTAGGCTGAAAAGAAAATAAACAATGAGCTATTTAAACGAGTTGACTTGAACTTGAATATTAGACTCGATAAAAAGTTTTGCTAGGCTTGATAGAAACTTGACTCATTTTGAGGTTGATTTGCAAATAAGCCAAACTTGATCTTAAAATAAAACTTGTTTAGCTAACTGAGTCAATTTTGTGCATGAATTTTAAAGTCTCCAAAAGGCTTTCCTTCATCTTAAGCTCAATAATTTTTAAACAAGCTAAGGTCGTCTAATCTTCAAAAGCCCCACTAGCCTTACCTCAGCTTAAGGTTGATTTGTAAACGAGTTGAACTCAAGCTCAAAATAAAATTCATTTAACTAAACAAGTAGCAATTGATTATGAACTTTAGGTTCGATAAAAAGCCGCCTCCAATTTGAGCTCAATAATTTTTAAATGAGCAACATCAAATCTTCTAGAGATCCACTTAGCTCAACTTGTTTGCAACCTTATACAATTGTAATATTTTTAGATCATTAATGACATTTAACACTCATTTGAACCATTTTTGTAACAAAACCTTTTAGAGATAAGCACGGTAAACTTTTACAGAAAAGTAATCAAGATTAAATTCCATTAATTATTTGGAAAAAAAACAATTTGTTACACTAAATAAAGTTTTAAAGTGCTACTCTACTATAATATGTATGATAATTTCATCAATATCAGTCTGTTACACTTGTACTGCTAATGGGTTTTTTTCTTTTAATCACCATAAGATCTAGAAATTTATTGCTTTGGAGAATACATGCATAGCAGATCTGATACGGACCCCAAGGTAAAGTAGCAGTTGGAGTTGTAATTGGTCCAAATGGAAAACATCGATGAGGTGGATAGCATTTTCAAAAGGAGACAATAACCATGATTGAAACTTATGGGAGTGGATAACGTGAGATATCAGGCGCTGTCATTTGAGTAGGTTATAGGTGATCTTTCGATTCTTTATAGCACCAAGTGATCTGTTTTGGGCCCTTGGGGATCATCTATGCAGCCTACGTTTCGACTTCTCATAGATCCATGCAGCTGGTTGGTGCTCATTATGCATGATAATTCCATTCAAACATTTTTTTAAAAAATTTTTGCCATTACAAGAGAATAAGAAATCAAATCTAATACCTCTTACTTGAAGGAGATAAGAAAAAATATAATCAAGTAACAAGGTCTTTGGTGAACAAATATTTGAATGATTTGGACATTTTAAGAGCCAAAGAAAATTAAATTTTCATTTATTTATCCACACCAATCGTTACTTTTCTGAAATACGTGTTTAATTAGAATATAATCAAATCCATTTAAGAATCCTTTACACTTGCATTATCATGTGGCATTTTACCTAAAAAATGTAAAACTGCAAGACTTTAGAATGCAATTACTTATTGCAACACAAATTTACTATAGTGTATGGTTAAACCCTATAACTTATATGGGTATAACAAGGTCTTAAATCAATGTGGAAAGGAGAACCTATATCACCATTGGTTATTGTAAAATTTCATATCTTCTTACGGTAAATTAGACATTTCGCCATTGAAAGAAGAAGAAAACTTAAATTATTGTCTTGTTTAGAAGTCAATTGAGACATTATTCATTTTGCCCAAAGCTGAAAAGCTAAAAGAGGAATATGGCTTAAACAAAATCGAATAACAACAACGGATATGGCTTTAATTATCTTTATTTAAATTATAGAACTAGAACATTTTTAATAATATTTCAAGCTAATAAAAAATTAGCTTGTATTTCTTAAATATTACTAATACAAAGTAAAGAAACATATGCCTTTCTTTTCTTAAAATTCAAAACACAAGTTTTTTATTAATCAACTGAGTTTGCTCAATGCTGTTTTAAGTTGAGTTTGAAATTTGCTATAAATCAAGTTTGAAGTCAAAAATTTTTAACTAATTAGAATTTATTCAAGTTTGAATTCTATTTCAAGTTGAGTTCGACTCTATAATTTTGAACAGATTAAATTCTAATAAAATTAAATATAAAAATTTTATGTTGAACTCAAAATTGAAATCGATAATATACCAATCTTAACTCGACGAGGATTTGTTTATAACACCCAATATTCGCGATCGATCTCTTTCAACAAAAAGGCACGTTTCCGACACCGATGCATCAAAAATCAACGTCGTCTGTAACAGTAACAGGACCACAACGTTTTTCTCTATCATTCCTTTTTCTCCGGCCGTTGGGCATGTCGTTGAGATTTGGAAGAACAGAAGTTGGTAGAAACTGTCCTCCTGTTGGTAGATCCATGTGCATTTGTCGTATGTGTGGTTGCGTGTAATGATACTTTCATGCCGAAATTCCAGCCATCCAGGTGGAGATGCCTTTAGTTACTGGGCTACTCGTGTCATCAACAATAGGAGGACATGGTTCCGTTTAGGTA
The DNA here is from genome assembly GCA_024138025.1 of Combretum micranthum. Lineage (NCBI taxonomy): Eukaryota > Viridiplantae > Streptophyta > Magnoliopsida > Myrtales > Combretaceae > Combretum > Combretum micranthum. The sequence continues at coordinate 593,815 of JAMXBD010000341.1, forward strand.
AAGATAGTTACTCTTGTCTTGTATGCGTTTAATGATTATATGATTGATCAAAGCGGCCAAAAAAAAATTCATTATATGATTGATCAGTTGGTCCAAATTTACATTGATTTGTAATTTGTGATGAGAAAAAATCGTTCATAGGAGATGATTCCTGACCACAAAAATTAGAAGACTTAATGAATGATTTTTCGGTGTAAATATTTGTGGGACAAAATGATTTTTAAGTTTCAAAGTCCACATGACTCACGATTAAAAAGGTTATTTTTGCTAAGTTTTTATAGTTTAGTATATCTATTTAATCTTTTAACTAAAAATTATAGATTCGAATTAAAAGAAAAAAGAAAAAGAGACTTTGTGTTAATAGTGCCTCCCTATTGAATGGGGGAAAAAAAAAAAGAAAAATAAATTCGGTATATCAAAAAAAAAAAAAAAAACAAAAGGCTCATATCAATGGAAATACCCAAGTTTCACCTGATTAAGAAATAATAAATAACATAAGATAAAACAAAATAAAAATATAATAGCATTTTATTTTAACTTATAAAGGAGAATATATAATATTTAATAAATATATATACACACATATATATATATTATTTAGTTGATAGAAAAAATATTAAGTAAGGTAAGGTATTTATGTAAGTGTTGATTAGATATAATGTTGAGTTAGATTTGATCATAAAAAGTAAAAAATAGTTAGTAAAGGATATTTATACATATACACATAATCAATATTAATAATGTCAAATAATGTTGTCACAAAGTATGAACTTATTACAAAAGTGATTTGAAACTTTTAACAAAGGGAAGTGCAAATAAGGAGATTATTATTATAGAAAGTTCGTTATAACAAACTATCACGCCCTAAACAAGGTCCAAACGTGTTCAGTTTCGCCACGTTATATACATAAGTGTTATGCTAAGGCTATCCTAAACTATTTGTTTATCATGATCGTTTGCTCTTCAATTTTAGATTATGAAATCATATAATTAGGTTTGAAAATATTGGATTGAGTAGCAAAAAAAAAAAAAAAAAACAAAGTATTAAAGGAAGGTAAAATTAATACAAGGTATCTGATAAAAATTTTTACAACCACAGGCATAAACCAAGCCCTCAAAAGAGAATACAAGTTTAAAAAAATAGCTACAACTTTTATTTAAGAGGAACACATAATCCCATGCTGCTAGCTACTCTACTCGTCAATAAGTTCGTACCGATCTGTCCTATGCTCGAGACACGCATAAGCATTAAGTCGAAATCACCAACACCAAAAAAAGAAGGAATGAGCTAAAGCCCAGTACACAACAATGCAATCACACACGAGATAGCAAACACACCTATACTAGATGCAATGCAACAACCAACAATTTAAGACTATTGTTTAAGGCGATTCAAACGACACGGGTGCACTCACACTCTGGACAATAAGCCATGGGAATCTGTGGGTCCTGAGTAATAGCAATTGCTCAGGGGGTTGATATAGGCAGCTTGAATATCTATATCTCCTATATGATATACCAAAAAAAGCAAATAGCTTACTCTAGAGTTCATGGCCGTTACACATCTCTATTTATTTCAATCCATAGTTATATGCAGCTCAATTGACACCCATAGTCGTGAACTACATATACTACTTCTCATCGAACCTAAATGGATGTTATTCCGGTACCGTTTACTCTATCAGCCACCCACCACGCCATTAATAATGGCCTAAGCGCTTAACTACCATCCTGGCACTGCGTAGCAAGGTTATATCTCCTCGGACCGGATCAAGTGACGAAAACACACTCAAATAATTAATTAGGTCATCTTTAAATGTTAGTTCATTTTAGGATGTCTACCCTAGCAAGTAACACGCAAGTCACTACATATTTGATATCGAAATTATAGACGGCAGAAGATCACAAGTAAGATAATAGGTTGATTGAAATCTATTAGGAAAGGTTAATTTATATACGTATTAAGTATACAAACTAAGGATTCAAGTCATATTGATTAATCAATTAACATAAGATCTTCTACAAAATAAGTCTTTGATTTATAATTGAGTTAGGTTCAATTAGGATGGCTGGGCTTAGATAATTTGGACTAAGCCATAGGGTTTGAAAATCGAATTTATTATTTAGATGTATTGGTCCTTGAGGGATCCTAGATTAGGTCCAATAAAAAATTCTCTAAATGTTTAACTTTTTAGGGTAATGGGCTTTAGAGTTTAAGAATTAAGCCCATCAAGGAATATAAATGTTAAATTAGATGGAATTGGATTTGTTTTGAATTTTGGTCCAATTAGAGTGATATTGGTTATTGGACCTTAGAATTATATTCAAGCCCAAGTGGAATTTAATTAGACCCTAATAAAGCTATTAGACCTTCCGATATCTTATATAGCCCACCAAGGATATTTTAGGGCTTTTGGGCCCATAGAAATAATTTAAGCCCAATTAGGTATTTCAATATCTAGAATCAATAATGGACTTAAATATTTCGGAAATAGACCCAATTGGATTAATAAAGGTATTGGGCCTATATTATAGAATTTAAGCCTATAGAGCATAAAGATAGGTATTTGTCTATATATGAAGGTTTAGGCCCTAAATGGTAGGGAAGACTTGTTAGGATTTAGTTTGAGCCTATTTAGTGTAAATAGACCTAGTTGGCTAGAAATTATGTTATTGGCCCTAGGTTGTGTTCCTAAACTATTTTTTTTCCTAATTAAGTCCATTTGTAAGTATTTAGTCAAATTGGATCTTATTTTAGTTTAGGTCAATAACCAATTACTAAAGCTCAAAATTATTAATATTAGCTAAGTCGGACCTAAATTCATTTCTAAGTCCGTTTTAGGTTATTTAGGTCAAATTGGATCTATTTCTATTATCTTGGCCCATTTGGGGTCATTTATCTCTTATTGACTATATTTTTACTAATTAAGCTCGTTTAGGTCATTTTAGCCTATTTAATCCTAAAATATTTATTAATTCAATTTTATAACCCATGATATTTCAAATCTATTTAATTGATAATTACCTATTTTAAGCCCAATTATTAATTAAAACCTATTATAATCGGTTTGGTATATTTAGTCCAACTAAGCCCATATAATTTGATATGGGCCCTAAACTATTCTCTAAGCCTAATTTAGCTGCTAAAGCCCATAATAATTTAGTTATATTTATTTAGCCTCATACTATATTCAATTACCAAATTTTACAATTAAAAGTCCTTTTATACCTAATTAAGCTAATTTAGCACGCTAACTTGTATATATCCCATTTTAATTTAACAAAAAGCCTAATAAATCAAAATATGCCTAAATTAACAAATAATAAATAACTATACATTAATTGAGCTAGTTTGATAATTATTAAATTTAATAAATTTTAAATTACACACATTTTTCAAAGAAAACAGGGTTGGAAAAACACGAGGTCTGCGCATGGTCTAAAGATCATACCGTTCACCTTGACTTTTGTGCCTTCAATATGGTACAATTTTTATATAAAAATATACATCTTAAGCTATTAAACTTTGTGGTCTCGTTAGAAAAGAAAAAATAAAACTAATCTGTTCAGCCTACGCAAGAAGTCCGGTTCAAACAGTATTTTGTACAATATATATGAAAAATAAAAAAATAGTAAATGAGTTAAAAATTTCTAAAAATTTTCATATCACATATATACACTTATTGAACATCATTTCGAAATTTCGTGCAAAAATATTACGTTTGATATTTTATATATTTTTCTCAAGAAATACGCCTATTAAGCCTTTAAAAATAGTAAATACATATGAAAAATTATGAAACCTTCCAGTTTGTATCCTAATGATATACTATCATTTTCGTAAATTTTACATGAAAAATAATTTTTTAATACCCTAAAACAATTACATATCATGGCAAACAACATTTTATTTTCTGTCCAGCAAACATTTATTTTTTTATTTAATTTTCATCATGAAAAATTATAAAAATAGTAAAAAGAAAAATAATTACATATCATGCTATTTATTTTAACTATATATACATCATAAATCCTAAACAATACATAAATGATACCAATATCAACACGTTTTGATCAAACTAAGTAACACAAGATATTTCACTTAAATAATATATTTCACATTCTGCATTTTTATATTTTAACGTATTATTTACTAACATATTTCACTAATCACGCTATTTAATTAAACCACTTACTTGTAGCAGCAAAATAAGCTTAGAACCTTCACTACCTTACTCCTAGGAATTTGGTGAAGTTCATTTTGCCTCTAATCCAATATCCCTCTTAATAAACACCTAATTTCAAAAGAAAAAATAGAGATTAATAGGAGTTTAGATGGCTTAAAGAAGATATAAAATATAGAATATCTAGTACCTATTAGGGTTTTGATAAAGGAAATGAGTTTGTAGCATTCTTGGGTTTGTTTCGAGAGAAAAATGAGATGAAATTTTCTGCTAGGTGGGGAGGAAAGGTGGTAGCTACTTTAGATGCATTACAGTTTCATTTTACAAAAATAGTGTAGGACAAAAATAAGGATATTAGTTGGCAATAATTAATGGGCAGGTTCTAGAATTCTATGAGTTGGAAAAATAACAATATTTGAATAAAAATTATTCCAAAAATGATTTAGGATAAGAATAGTAATGTTTTAGGCTATAGAAAATTTTTAGGTGGGTTTAAAGCTAAGATGATTAGTGGGACAAGGTGATAATTTGATTAGGGTCTTAAGATGTAATTATAAGTTAATCGGCTTAGAAAAGTAGCTAGATTAATTTAGGAATTTTGATTTAGCAAATTTGAATATGGTAAAATAAATTTAGCTAATTAGGTGATTGGAATAGATATTTGGTCATAATTAAGGTGTTGAGAAATTTAAGCATCGAATTTAAAGGAATTGGAATTGGGAAAAAATGAAAATAAATTGGAAAATTTATTTTAGGTCGATGACCAAATTGATAGTTGGGTTTGGTTTAATTTATTTGGTAGGATGAAATAGAAATGAATGTGGTTTAATCTCTATTTTCATTTGAAATCAATTACTCACTTAATTTTACTATATAATTTACCTAATTTACTTAGTTAAATTATCTAGCTCAAAATTTCTAATTTAGGTTTTAATTTGATTCAAATTTTCCTATATTTTATGTGATCTAATTACATTTTTTTAGCTAACTTAGTGAAATTCGGGATATTTCATTCAGAATATAATAATAGCCATACCATGGCTTATTAAAAACAAATACACGGGATATAATATAAAAAAGATATGTTTGTTAAACATATTATTAGAGATATCTACAAATACATAAAAAAAGAGTAACAAATAGATTTAAAAACGTAATTATGGATAAATGTGTATATTATATAAAATGTAAGTAATCTATAAGCAGTATATAAGTTATAGAGTGACAAACATATATATGTATATATATACACATAAAGGCAAGTAACTTATAACGAAAAGTATGAGGAAATGTGAAATGAAAAGTAACTTGATTGGGAGGACCAATGAAATATAGGAAAGGGAATTTTTACAAACTTATTAATAGGATTGTCCAGTAAATTATCTGACCATTAATATAAAAAAAATATAGTAATTGATGTATTAAATTTTAAATGTGCACTAAAAAAAAAGAAAGTACTTAAATGATGCAATCACAATTCAATGAATTTAAGGAGTTAAATAACCAATAAGAACAATCTCGTTAAAAAAAATGACAAGATCATAAAATTTTTCAATAGCAAAATGAATATATTGTAGCTAATCCCTTCTAAATATAAATAGAAGTATTTTCTTCTTCCACAATTTACCCGAGCAAGATATTTCTTATGACAAGAAAAGGAGAAAGGACAAAGAAAAGAGCCAAAAATAAGTACAGCTTAGTAATGAAGATGAGTTAATAATTATAAACCTAAAACAAAAAAAAATCAAGATGAGTATCATGAACTTAAATTTTACAATAGGATTTTAAAGATCTTAAGAGATATATGACGATATTACAAATTAGATGAGTAACTTTTGTCTTCATTTTTCTTCTGTGTAATAGCTTTAGTATTATGAGATAAAATAATACTTGAATTAAATAGTATATGCTATTTATGCTGTGTGAAAACCATTGTAACCATAAAGATTTGTGTTTTTTTTAAGTTTTTCCGTAAGCCCACATTGTTTTTTTCCTTTGTTCT